>JARHVA010004289.1:950000-1142500 GCA_037957365.1 Torreya grandis | reverse complement strand
AAACCAACCACCACTTATATCCTATTATTCACACCCTCTATACTCTATGTACAAATTTCCTAGTGATTTGGATCAATATACTAATGTTCATGGGTCTTTGTGTGGCCTCCTCTAGTTAATGCATACATGCTCTTTTTTTTAAAAATTAAAATAAAACATGAAAATAAAATGAATAATTTTTTTTCAAAAAATTAAAATAACAAAAATAACGAAATAAAAACATGAAAATAAAATGGATATTTAAAAAATAAATAATAAAAATTCAAAGTAAAAATTAAAAAACAATTAAAAACACAATAAAACATAAACATGCAGATTTTAAAAAACAAGAAAAAATAAATAAAGAATGTTTTCCAAAAAAAGAAATAAAACTCAACCCAACACAACAACATATATATAAAGCAAGAGGAACACATTTTTGCATTGAAACGCAATGGGGAGACATAAGTTGGAATTGCAGTATAGAAGCAATGGAGCCCAATGACAGAGGACCTTTCAACTCAAAAGAGATGGTTTATTCAAGAAGGCCAAGCAGCTTGCTGTGCTCTGCGGTGCAAAAGTGTTTATATGTCTTGCATCTAAGAAAGGGGAAAAATACAAGTTTGGAGCTGCGGATCATCTTCTTTCAACTTCAACATCTGTTGTTCTTCCTCCCGATGACAAATTTCACAATCAAAAAGATGAAATGGTACCTTTGGAGAGCTTCTCGCCATCTGAGAAAGGGGAAAAACATGAGTTTGGAGCTGCGGATCATCTTCTTTCTGCTTCAACATTTGATGTTCTTCCTCCTGATGGGAAATTTCATGATCAACATGAAATGGTACCTTTGGAGAGCTTCTTGCCATCTTTATGTCCTAAAATCTCTTACTGGAGGGATCCTTCAATCGCAATGGATCAAAGTGTTTATTCTGTTGCATCATCCTCTATTGATGTACATTCCAATTCTTCCCATCAGATGGAAATGGAGGACTTGGAGCAAAATCTCTTCAGCAATTTTGATGACCAAGATCAGCTTACTCGGGGGAATGATTGGTATTCATATTTACAAGAGTGTCAATATTTGATCAACACAAGTTCCACAAGTTCCATTTAGATGGATTTAGACAACCCAAATCAGCTTACTCTAGAGAATGAATGGGAATCGTATATTGATTGGGAATCCTATTGCCAAGAGCCTCAAGATTTGATCAACACAAGCTCTACAAGTTCCATTTAGATGGATTTAGGCGACCCAAATCTATTACTCTAGATAATGAATTGGAATGGTCTATTGATTGGGAATCGTATATTGATTGGGAATCATGTTTCCCAGAGCCTTAAAATTTGTGTTACACAAATTAAAAGGGGCATGCCATTCCATTGCTTGTAAGTTTTGAGACATAATAATATTGATTTTATTGTATTTTTCTTTTGGGTTATGTTCAATGACTCTTTGCATTATTTCTTATTTGAAATTCCTTTATGTTTCCTACTTTCGCAAACTACTCGTAGCAATTAATTAACCCATGCGAATGAAATAAAGAATGATTAAAATCTATTGCTTACATTTCCCTCTACTATTACATTGCTATTATGTAGATTAAAAAAAGAAAAAGCTTTAAGTCATGGACTTGCCTATAGTAGCTCTCGGGTCACCCACAGTAGGGGCATATCATTCCCACTTTGAAGGTTACGCTACCCAAACATTTTCCCTCATTTTACCCTTTTTACCTCATACTTTTTTAAGGGACTTTGAACTCACTTAACATAAGGTGAACACGATGCTTCTCTAACAAACAAAATGGTCCAATAATGCAAAGCATGAAAGAGGTTCCTATTCTTGAGCCTATTTATGTTATGATTATGGTCTTTGCTAATACACAAGCTTTTCTCCTATTTATTTTCCAATCCAAATCACATGTCGATCTCTCTATTGAGATGAACAACTTCATACTAACATAATCAACCTATTCATTTTAATCATACTCCATCACAAATATGGAAAAATACTGAAATAACATAACATAATCAACCTATTCATTTTAAGCATACACCATTAAAAATATGGAAAAATGCTAAGACGAAGCTAACAAACCAACTATGCATCTACCATCACATATACGGGAAAGGCTAGTTGAACTCAAGTAACATGATCAACATTAACATCAAAATTAACATAACATTAACATAATTATTAACATAATCATCTACATAAATATCATCATCACAATCACAATAAATGCATCTCGAAATCATAATAAACAAACATCTCATATGTGTGTGTGTGTATTCACACACATGCTAAGAATACATGTCTATCAATACATCACTATAATATCACCTCTCTCTCAAAATATACATCTCATATATTTGGCTTGTAGGTCAGTGTACATATAAAAAATATAATTAAAAATGACAAAATCTAGAACTCAAGGTCCTCGAGGCTCTCCATGTGGTCGTGACGAAGCAATGTCATCGCCACTTTTAGCCCATCTATGTCTGCATGAGCTAGAAGCTATGGCAAGTGACACAAATCTCTCCTACTAACTAAACTCAAGATATCTCTAGATCGATGAGAACTCCTTGATGACCCCTTTGTAATAGGTAATATCATAAAGGATAGTAGTATATCTAGCCATAGATATAGTCTATCGTGGTCCCATCACACCTACTAATGGCCCAGCCTGTACTGGTCCCTATGGTGGAGGAGGAGTAGCCTGACCTACTACTCTCAAACTATCCCTCTCCATTATCAGTGCAATAACTTGACCCTGTAACACACCAAATTTTCCATATAGTTCCCCAATCTAGCTTTGTAGTGCCCCTACCTAGCCTTGTATTATCTCCACCTATCCATGTAGGGCTACTACTTGTGCCTGCACTATATCTCTAGCCTACACTACTACATCCCACACCTCTATAGTTGCATCTCCCTCCCTCATGACACCCTGTAAATTTGGTGGTGGCCTTCTGACCTCAATAACATGATGTAAACCAACCCACCAAGCCATATATGTCATTATACACCTTGGGTCAACTACGCCTGGCCCTGCTGACAACTCCTCAAAATCTGACCCATCTATCTCCTGAGGTAAAGTTAGGGGTACCTCTATATCATCCCTCCTATATTGAGGGAAGGCAAGTAGAACATCCTGTATTAGGCCGAACTGCTTCTTGACCCATCTCATAGGTACCATATCTAGCTCATTGGCTCATCTCCCCTAACCCATAGTGAGCTCTGCAAGCTAATAAATTGTTGTGCATATCCTTTGAATATGGGGTATGTCAGGTAGGGTCTCCAAAAAACATCTACCGAGATCAAACCCTCAATCATGTGCCTACAATAAGCAATATCGCACACTACATCGTCCACTCAGTTCTATGCCATACCATCCCTCCACCATCTGAACCCAACCCTGAAGCTGAATAGAATCATAGTAGGTAGCCCCAATGGTCATGTAACCATGATATGTTCATAGACCCAACAATATATTAAATGGCTAACACATAAACTGTGCCACTATCACATTCTCAAACCCCATAGCTCTTTGTATAGCTGAGCTAAAAACTCTAGTCATGCAAAAATAGTCTAATGCTAAATCATTTATGCCATCACATCCATCAATGCAATCATAAATCTATCACCATCTTCATCTAGTAGTGCATACACTATGATCCCTATCATTATCAGAATGCTCAGTCGATGTTACTCATCATCAACATATACAATGCCTCATAGGTGAAACTCACTGAATGATATGTCACCTTGCTAACATGCTCACTGTATAAGGCCACCATGTGTATATCAGGCTCTTCTCTCGTGCATGAGAAGAGCTCCTCACCCTGGAGTGGAATTCATAATATCCTATACACATCCTCCTAGGTCACTCTCAACTCTCTAATCGGTAGATGGAAGGTGTTGGTGGTGTGATCCCACCTCTCTATCAATGCTATCATAAGTCTCACATCTCAAGTGACTCTACAATATCATCGCACTCCTCCTAACCCCACCACTGCCATATGTTCCCACTCCTTTGGGGTGACATCCCTCCTCATCCATGTAAGTAGCCTCAGTAGGTAATCTTATAATGTCAAATCCAGTCACACCTAGATCTATACACACACAACTCAAGTCACATACTTTTTAATATAGTCTATCACAGCCCTTTTTTCCTTCTCTTTGGGAGAACTACATTGGCTTGAGGCCCTAAACTAGGCTATGTAGGAAGCACTCAGTCAATATGGGGTCTTCTTAGGTTAGCTCAGCCATATACTCACCTAACTATCTACCCTACTCTCCCCTCTCTAACTTAGGCTTCATTGCCTCTCTCTCTCAACCCTAGGCCCATTGCCTATCATAACTCTAGGCTTCATGGCTTATATACCTACCCCTTAATCCTATGCCTTATTTTTTAAGCCCTAGGTCATCTGACCTATCTCAATCTCTCTTTTTAAACCATACCTTAGATCTTTTATCCTTGGCTCTAGGATAAATTCATTTCCCTTAGGCTCTAAACTAGGCTATGTAGGCATCACTCAATTGACATAGGATCTTCTAAGATTAGCTCAGCCATTAGGCTAGTTGACTACTTTCATTAGGGATCCAAACTAACCCTTTCTCCTATTTTTTTGGTTCTTCATAAGCATCGATGTTAGCTTTAATGTCGATATCAATGCTTCATAAGCATAAGTGTCAGTCTACATCAGTAGATACCTATCAACCTCATTGTTGTGTCGGTCAATGTTGGTGGATCCGGCCAATGTCGATGACTGGTTCGGCCCTAGAGTCAAATGACTCATCCCTAAAATTATAATTTTAACCTAAAAACTACCCCAAATTCCCCCCAACTTATCTTAAAACTACCCTACCCCATTTACTACCCCTCTACTAACATTTTTTATCCCCTACCTCTAAATTAGCCTAAGAACTCAAATAACCAAATCAAGTTTCAAAACAAGTCACAGAGACTCTTACCTCATCTCTCCATCTCATCCAGACTAGCATAGCTAGCTCTTAGGGTGGCATGCCTCTTATTGAGTCCCTTCTTTGCTCTATCATCTCAGTCACTCTCACAATGCTTTTTCTCTCCAAAGAAAATTTATAAATGAGTTTGGTCAGCTGTTAAACCCCCTTTTGTTGGGTTTGGTCAGTTGCTAATGTCAGTATCCTTGCCATAATCCATCGATGTTAGGACTTAAGCTGACTAACACCGACAACATTGCCCTGAGACATTGATATCGACAACTTTACCAATGTCAGCATTAATTATTACTGATATTGGCAATGTCACTGGCACCATTGAATTAATGTTTTCATCAACAAGTAACCCCAACGTTTTAGACTTTACTCATACTCTAGAGAAATTTGGAGATCAAGTATATCTCCCTGACCATGACCACCAACCTGGAGATCACATATATCTCCCAAACCATGACAAATGCCCTTGCATATCACTTAAATCTCCACCAATAATGGCTTTGCTTAGAGATCATGAATATCTCCTAACTCATTAACCCTTTTCTACCAGCCTTGCATTGTTATCTTGACCGCTTATGTTATTCTACTATAGTTGGCTATTGTACACACACATGTATATTAAGTGTTTTAGATGGTGACCATGCTCATCCTGTCACCTGCAACATTTTGTGTTTTTTAAGGGCACTTCCTGCCTCAGATACTTGGGACACATGGACCAATTAGAACTACAACTTTTATTATTTTGACTTTATCAGCGATCACTTACAAGTTTTGCTTTGGTTATTTCTATCCAAGTCCTCCTCAACCTTACCTATTCTTGACTTTGTCAACTATATCTCTTCGTATTATATGCACATGTAAAAATACCACATTCTCATCCACTCACCTAATTAACTTCTTATCAAATCAATACCCAATTCTAGTTTTTCTTCCATTGATTCCTATTTTGAGGGGGGATATCTTATCGAATACCTAAAACATCTAACTCTTGTTTTGTCTTGAAACTTTTCAGTGTAAATTACAAGATAAAAAGGGGTGAATTCCTTTCATGTCATTATAATCCCAAGCAAAAGCCTTGATATTTCTTTCCAATACTTCAAAGAGTTGATCTTCCTCTTCGTTTGTCAACCAACTATTGATGTTCAAAAAATTTCCAAGTAATACCATGATTAGTTATGTACCTAGGTAGTTGGATTCTATTTGCTTAAACTCACTAATTAATGAGTTCAGAGGACAAGGATGAGGAAGTAGCTTATGAAACATAGTTACATTATCAACAAACTCTTTTCTAGGAGGAATCAGTCTTGCTAAAGAATAATGAAATGCATCTAAGAAATGAGTTTGTTATTGTTCTGCCAATTTCCACACACTTTCCTGAATCAAGCTATGGTCATATGATGAAGAAGTACTAACAGAAGTACAAGTGGAGGTTTCAAAATTTTCCATCAGACCCAAGAATCTTAAACTAAGGCAGTCTCTAGCTTTCAGACTTGCATAGTCCGTAGTTTCTAGACTAGCAGAGGCTGTAGCTTTTGGACTGGTAGAGTCCATAGATTCTGGGTATATGTCTCCATTCAATTATTCCAAGTGTTTTTTGACTCTGATCATGGCTAAGGAGGAAATGTTGTTTAATGTGTTATCTGATTCATCCACCCAAAGTTCTTATATGCAATTTGTTGATGGTTTTTTAGGAGGACACAAAGAGATGCATTTGGCTTTTAGCCCATTGGAAATGGTCATGTATCCTGACTTGCAATCAATCAATGCCGATATAGTATCCAACCATGGTCTCCCTAGGATTATAGATTATTTGTTTTAGGTTGCAAGACCATGAAATATACTGGATATTCCCAAGATTCTATTAATACTTCAACATTTTCTATAGTTCCCTCTAGTTTTATTACCGAATGGTCTGCCATTTGAATAATGGTAGTTTTAGGTTGCATTTTCATAAGAGATAATGCATGGAGAGTATCAGTTGTCATGACATTGATTATATCTCCCAAATCTACCAAGATGTTAGGAATTTATTTTCCTTTGATTGTGACTATGATCACGGGGCTTCCCAGATCTGCATATTTTGGAACTAATAGTTTTTCTGCTAATAAATCAGCAACTTTTCCATCAACATGAATGGTTCCAATTTATTTTACCTTCTTCCCAGGTGTCTTGATACGGAGGTTTTTGATGATCTCATTTAATTCAGGTATATCCATAATAGCTTGTAGAAGGGGTACCTCAATATTGATCTTTTGCAGCTCATGGACCAAGTTTGAGTCTGGTTTGATATCAATTTCTCTTAATCTTTCAGGAAAAGGAACTACTAGTGTAGTAGTGTTTCCTTTGTTTTCTTCAAGGCTCATTTTGATTTCAGCTTTTCCAGTGCTTAATTGAGATGATTCTATCTATTTATTTCCATCAGGTATCTCAAAAATGAGTACTGGAGTTTTTTGTATAGTTTTTCTTGATCTTAAATGTATGTTTGAGAACTCAATAGCTCCCACATTAATTGTTTCTTCTTGTTCATTAACATAAACAAGGGCTGGTTGTTTATTTTTTGGATTCGCTATTGATTGTGCAGGCATTGAGGGCTGATTAATTTGTCCTTGTTGCTGAATAATTGGGGGTGGCATACTAGTTTGCTATTGAAGTGGTCTTCTTGGTTGGGTGAATTGTGACTGTGGGTTCCACTATTGATTCCATTGTTGATATGACTGTGGCATCTAATTCTACTACGGTACCCATTATTATTATGGTTGTGGCACCATCCATAGAGGTGTTGGCATCCAATCTTGTCGTGTCCATGGATTTTGAATTGATGGAATTTGGGGTTAATTCCAAAATGGTGAAGGAACTGAAACATTCCATGGTGCCACCCATGGATTAACTGGATTTATTACACTAAACTATCCTTGAGCTTGGTTTTGTGGATCAAAGTTTTGTCTCTACATATAATATACTTCATTAGTGGATTGGACTTGTGTTTTCATTTGGTTCTTTAAAACAGGCAAAAGGGTGCAATATTTGGTGTCATGATCTGTTTCATCACAGATCCCACATGATGAAATATTGGTTCTATCTAGAGGGTAGTCTCTAAAGGTGTGTTTCTATCTACACTTAGGACAATAGATTGATAAAGGCTCTATTGAATTTACCTTAGCCTGTAGTCCATCCAAAGTAATACTTAGTGTAATAAGAATATCTATTTTGAGATTAGCAAATTATTCCATTAATTTACCCACTTCATTAGATTTCACAAAATTTCCTTTCCTAATTCTAGGTTTTGTTCGAGAGTAATTTGTACAAAACTCAAAAATCTAATCAAAATCCAACTTATTTATGTCTCCTCTGCCCATCAGATTTAAGGCATCTCTAGTGTCTTCATCCAATCCTTTCAAGAAAACCAATTTTTGAACATCTTCAACGAGTAAATAATTGCTTCTTTTATGAGTGAACATGAATCTATCTAAATAATCCTCTAAAGATTCATCCTCATTTTGTTTGACGTTGAAGAAAGCCTCTTTTCTTTCTTGCACTCGATAGTAATCTTGGTATTTGTTCAAGAATTTTGTTTCCATGTCATCCCATGTTCTAATAGAATTGCCAGGTAAACCCATGAACCATCTCATAGCTGCATATTTAAGTGTAGAGGGAAATAGTTGTAATTTCTGGCTATCAATTATGTAATCATACGTTTGACATAGAACCTTAAACTCAAAGAGGAATTGATCAGGATCTTCTGTAGATCATCCCCAAAAATTTCATAGATTAGCTAGTGAAATATTTTTCATGGGGGTTTGATAATTAGGATCTGCGACAATAGAAAAGGAGAAAGTCCTTCCTGGTTGTGCAAATTGTTGATTTTGTTGGAGAGCCATTTCTTCATCTAATGATATTTCAAAATCAGGATGATCTTCCCACTAAATGTTTGTGGCCTCAATTATAGGTTGTTCTAAGTTCTCAAAAGTTTCTTTAGCTATGGATCTCTGAAATGCTTCTTCTAAGTCCTTGGTAATCTCTAAATAATGTCTTGCTACAAGAGATTGATCTTGAGGAATTTGTCCTATGGGGCTTGCGTGTGGCAATGACCTGGTTCCTATCTCCTATGTCTTCTTCCTGAGCATTCTTCACACAAAATATCACTAAAACATGCTATACATTAGACATTAATGAAAAAATAAAGATTCATTCTTTGGTTTAATATAACCAAGACAAATATCTATTTTCCATGTAATAGCTATCTAAGAATCTAAAATTTGTATAAGATAATATCCTTCGAGAGATGATTTGAAGGAAATAACATGTCAATGATGAGCCATATTTTGAGCTCATCATCTACTAACATTTTATATCCTCTACCTTTAAATTAGCCTAAGAACTCAAATTACTAAATCAAGTTTCAAAACAACTCACAGAGACTCTTACCTCATCTCTCCATCTCATTCGAACTGTTGAGTTGTGGAGCTAAAAGCTTCACTGAATGTGCAAATGTGGAGATTGCTAGGTTACACAGTAACCGACATCAGTCAAAGCCAACTGACATTATTTATAACCAGCTACATATTAACTGGCATCGGTTATGGTTGGCTAGCATCGGCCAGGTAGGAACCAACATCGGTCACCTGTGCGTTTCCAGAACTATTCTAATTTTAGGAGAATAGTTAGTTTGCATGTAAAGACTAATTTTAGTCTTGAGTTTGCGTTTCTAATTATTTTTTGCTTGGGGTTCTATTTAAGAGACCCATGGGGCTATATTGTAATGTAAGCAAGGTCAATTAGATTTGCAAGGTGTAAGATCAAGAAGATCTGCTGGAAGTAGGCAACAACAACCATTGTGTTGATTGTCACAAGAGTAGGCAAAAACCATTGGGTTGATTGTCACTAGAGGGAACAACTTAGTGTTGAGTTGGTTGTAATTGATTGAGAGAGAGATAACTCTTGAGGGAGAATTACTGTACATCTAAGAGGTGTGAGGAGAAAGAGGTTTCTTCATTGTATTTCTTTCTGGAAGAGTTTAATACAAATTGTATTGTTTCTCGTATCTCCTATTCTTTGTTGTTTCTGATTTATAGTAACTTATTACTTCTAGTTTAATTCCGTGTTTAGTTGCTTATACAAAAGTAATCAATTGAGCCATAAGGTACTAACAAGTGGTATTAGAGCTACAGGATCCTAACAGGTGGTATTAGAGCACAGGTATCAGAGCAGGGTAGTTTTTGTTGATTACAGGTTCACTCTCAGGCATTTCAAAGAAATAGAAGAAGAAAGTAAACTAAGAATGGAGAAATTCAATGGAAAGAATTATCAATTATGGAGGATGCAAATAGAATATTATCTGTATCAGAAAGATCTGTACTTATCATTAGGTGGGGTTTCAAGAAAGCCCATAGATATGCAAGATGAAGAATGGAATGTTCTTGATAGAAAGGCTCTTAGATCTATAAGGTTGAGCCTGGCATCGTCTGTGATTTCTAACTTATCACAAGAAAAGACAACAATAGAGTTAATGGATACTTTGGCAAATTTATATGAAAAACCCTCAGCTTCGAATAAGGTATTTCTTATGAAGCAATTATTTAATTTATAAATGCAGGAAGGTGGATCTGTATATAGTCATCTTAGTGATTTCCATGGATTAGTAAATCAGTTAAATTCATTCAAAATAGTATTTGATGATGAAATTAAGGCTCTCTTAATCTTATGCTCTTTACCATTAAAATTAGCATAGTTTGGTAATGGCAGTTAGTAATATTGCATCTGCTTCAAATATCTTGAATGTTGATGATGTTGTTAGTGTAATCTTGAATGAAGAAATTCACAAGAAAAGCACAGGGGAAACATCAGGTAATGCTTTAAGTGTTGAAAGTAGGGGAAAGCAAAGAGAGAAGGTCAAGGAAGGGAAATCAAGGTCAAAGATAGGCAGTAGATTCAAATCCAAAAATAGAGGTATAACCTGCTAGAATTGTGGAAAGAAAGGGCATGCAAAGAAAGTTTGTTGGTTGGTAGAAGATCAGCATGAAGGAAATAAAGAAGCAAATGATGCAGGTATTGTTGCACAAGATGCTCTTATATTTTCCTTATATAAAGTAGAATCTTGGGTTTTAGCTTTTGGTGCATCTTTCTATGCAACCCCAAATAGAGAATTTTTGAATGATTATGTCCATGGAGACTTTGGAAAAGTTTATTTAGGGGATAGTGAGCCTTGTCAAATTGTTGGCAAAGGAAAAGTGCAGCTGAAATTGTAGAATGGCAACACATGGGTGTTGAAGGATGTCATACATGTACCCGTCCTGAAGAGGAATTTGATTTTTGTAGGAAAGTTGGGTGATGAGGGTTGCACAGTGACTCTCACAGTGGAATTTTGGAAAGTTTCTAAGGGTGCACTTATTTTAGCTAGAGGTAAGAAATTAGGTACGCTTTATCTATCTACTTGTATTACTGATTCTCCTTCTATTTTATCTACTTCAGATATAGATGCAAAGATGTGGCACTATAGGCTTGGTCACATGAGTGGGAAGGGAATGGATTTTCTTAAGTCAAAAAGTAAGCTTTTATATTTGAAAAGCATAGATCGAGATTTCTGTAAGCATTGTATTTTTGGGAAATAGAAGAAAGTGAGGTTTCTCAAAACTGGGTCAATAAAGAAGAAGCACAAGTTGGAGCTTGTTCACGTAGATGTGTGGGGACCAACTCAGGTAGATTCTATTGGAGGATCACAATGTTATGCTACAAGAAAGGTATGGGTTTATTGCATAAAGAGGAAATCTGATGTTTTTGACATATTTAAGAACTGGAAAGCCTTGGTTTTCAATGAGAAGGTGATGTACAGTGATCAGCTCAAGAGGCTGAATAATTCTAAGTAGGGCAATTTGGATGAGGTTATGATCCAAAATAAGCTCACATGTAAAAATCATCACTCACAGGAAAACATAGACACTGACGTCAGTCAAGCAGAGACTGATGTCGATCAGGCAGGAATCGACGTCAGTCTGGTGGAGACCAAAGTCAGTGATGTTGGGCAGGTGGGAATCGACGTCGATCAGATGAGAACTGATGTCAGTCAGGTCGGTCAGATGAAACCAATATTGGTCGGGTGCAGACTGAGAGATGACCAGGATTGGTCACTATTAGAATGAAATTTGGACAGATAGCAAGCTGTCAATGAGTCTCAAACACCCATGAGGAGGTCCAAAGGGGTAAGTAAACCTCCAATTTCTTATTCCCCTTCTTTATACTACTTGTTGCTCACTGATGGTGGAGAACCAGGAAGTTTTGAAGAGGCAATGCAGGTAGAATCTAGGAAACAGTGGGAGCATGGCATGAATGAGGAAATTGATTCCTTGGAAGAGAACTAAACATGGGATTTGGTTGAGTTGCCAGCCAGAAAGAAAGCACTAAAAAATGAATGGGTTCAAAATTTAAAGGAAGGAGAGAATGGACATGTGAGACATAAGGCCAAGTTATATGGTCTTGAGCAAGCTCCAAGACAATGGTGTTTGAGGTTTGACAGGTTTATGACAGAGCATGGCTTTAGTCAATGTCAATCAGACCATTGTGTTTATTTTACCAGGTTGGATAATAGTAGCTACATTATCCTGTTATTGTATGTAGTGTATATGCTTGTTGTAGGTTCACACATGCAGGGAATTATTGAGCTGAAGGTAAAATTAGCTCAAACATTTCCATGAAGGATTTAAGAGTAGCAAATAAAATCTTTGGCATGAGTATTTCTAGAGACAGGGAAAATCACAGGTTGATTTTGTCTCAAGAGGATTATGTGAATAAGGTAGTGGAGAGGTTCAATTTATAGGATGCAAAACTGGTAAGCACACCTATGGCTGGACAGTTCAAGTTAAGCAAAGAACAGTGTCCTAAATCACATAATGAGGTTGAGTACATGGTATGTACTAGACCTAATATTGCCCAAGCAGTGGGAGTTGTCAGCAAGTTTATGGCCAATCCAAGAAAGGAACACTAGAAAGTAGTTCAGTGGATTCTCAGATATCTAAGAGGGACCAACAATAGGCATTTATGCTATGGAGGGTCGAACACTTCTCTACATGGGTATGTAGATTCAGATATGGTAGGTGACTTGGATGGTAGGAGAAGCACCACAAGATATGTGTTCACTGTTGGTGGAACGGTGGTTAGCTGGATTTCAAAGTTGCAAAAGGTTGTTGCCCTGTCTTCTATAGAGGCAGAATACATTACAGTCACAGAGGCTAGCAAGGATATGATATGGATGACTCAGTTCATGGAAGAGTTGGGAAAGGAGTAAGAGAGTTGTAGATTGTACAGTGATAGTCAAAGTGCAATTCATTTGGCAAAGAATTCAGCCTTTCATTCAAGAACCAAACATATATAGCTTAGGTACCACTTCATTAGATAGGTATTGAAGGATGGACAGTTGAAGATGGAATGGATCCATATGGATAAGAACCCTGTTGATGTGCTAACAAAGCCGGTAACAAAGGAGAAGTTGAATCTTCATTCAAATTTTTTTGGTCTTCAAAATTGAACTTGAAGATGGAGAAACAAGCTTGAAACAAATTAGAGGATGTTGCTGTACAGGTACAGGTACAGGTGCAGCTGTTTATCTCTAAGTGGGAGATTGTTGAGTTGTGGAGCTAAAAGCTTCACTAAATGTGCAAATGTGGAGGTTACTGGGTTACACAATAACTAACATCGGTCAGAGCCAACTGACATTGATTATCTCTAGCTACACAGTAATCGGCATCGGTTATGATTGGCCAGCATCGGTCAGGCAGGAATCGACATCAGTCACCTGTGCATTTCCAAAACTGTTCTAATTTTATGAGAACAATTAGTTTGCATGTAAAGACTGATTTTAGTCAAGTTTGTGTTTCTAATTATTATTTTTTTGATGCGATAGTTACGATAAGAGTGATGCCTGCGAATGGAGGGAAAGAGAAGCCCGACCAGGGCATGGGCGTGGGCACAGGGGAGGCGCATTTGGGGCAAGCAGAATCATCCCAAGCAAGAGATCCATTTTATGTTGGAGAGCATCCAAAATTTTCTAAAGTCAATGGTTGTTTCCCACGCAGCCAAGACAGGCCGGTCCTGGTGGTCCCTCAAGCAGTTGTCAGAGAGGATGTGGAATACTTGTCAGGACATGCTCTGATCTATAAATTTTGGGGTCTTAGGATTTCACAGCCAGCTTTGGAAGCTTGGATGAGGTGCACCTGGCAAGTTGAGGGAGACATTGATATAATGTTGGCTGCTAATAGCTACTTCTTGGTAAATTTCTCCTCCATATCTGATAGAAACCATATTTTTGAAGGGGGACCCTATTTTTATGACCGTATATGGCTGTTCATTAAACCTTGGCATGCCAGGTTTAACTTAGTGGAGGATTTGCCTGCTAGTGTTCCTGTATGGGTTCATCTCCCATGACTGCCACTGGAGTTTTGGAGAGGAGACATCCTGCGCCAAATAGTAGCTTTACTGGGAACACCAATTACTGTATCACACCAGTCTTTGGACAAAAAGTTTATTTCCTTTGCTAGAATATGTGTGGAAATCAATCTAAATAATCCATTGCCTGAATCAATCAAAATTTACTTAGGGGAATCATCTTGGATTCAACAGGTTGACTATGAAGCCATCCCCTTCCGCTGTAGAATCTACCATGTATATGGCCACCTACATAGACAATGCCCTCAAGGTGGGAGATTTAGAGGGGTGGACTCTCAGGGAGGAAAAGAATCAGAGCAGCCGAATTAGAGAGATACTTCTTCATCCCTGCCTAGAAATTTAGTGAATGGAAAAGGCACCCCAAAAGGGGCAGAGGGGTCTTTAGATCCTGTGGGAGTTCTAGGTCTAGACAAGGAAGGCTTTTCCCAAGTTCGCTGGTGAGGGAGAGGCCGTGGTCAAAAGAGGAGAAACCAGGACAGAATCCTAGAAATTAGTTTTAACAAGTTTGAAGCTCTTGATTGTATGGCGATAGAAGATGGATTTATCCCTGAGGAGGAGGGAGGACTCTCAGGGAGGGAAGGGAATAACAACCCCATCAGTGAATCTCAGGTTATGGTGTTCCAACAAGGCCAAGGAAGTGAGAATGTGTTGGGGGCTGGGAATTTGGAAGTCATCTCAGAACTACAAAACAAGGACTGCAGCTAGGCCAACTTGGTGAAAGATAAGGATACCCCCAGGAAAGATAAGGGAGCGGTTGAAGCCTTGGGTCTGATGCAAAGACCTTTCAAAAAGGTTTCCTTCTCCACACCCTCTAGACCAGGATGCAGAAAGAATCAGGAGAGAATAAAGCGTACAGGGGACTTACTAGTTGAGTCAGGAGAGGTTAAAACCTTGGTTGAACATTTCACCCAATCCACTTAATGATAGTGTTGTCATGGAATTTAAGGGGGCTACATAGTACTCCCAGACAAAAAACTATGCAGAAATTAATTTCAGATCACTCTCTGGATATCTTATGTATCCAGGAGACCAAGCTTTCTGTAGATGCGATGTTTGGTAGTTTATCTAAATTCTGGGATGTTGGCCAATGTCAATGTGTGGGGGTGCTAGGTAGTGTAGGAGGGGTAGTAATCTATTGGGACCTGATGAAGCTCACACCGATCTAATGGATGGCGACCATCTCAGCACTCTCTATGACTGCTTCTTCACTGGAAACAGGGGAGCTAATTTTGGTCACAAATATTTACGCCCCTGGAGATACTCAGGGACACTTGAAGCTTTGGGAACATTTATGTTATGTTCGGAGCTGCTGCCCTTACCTGCCATGGATTATGTGCAGAGATTTTAATGCTGTCCTCAGCTTGGAGGAGAAGAGAGGGGGGCTAAATTGATTAGATCCCTCTTCGGAGCTTCTTAGACTAAATATGGAGCGACTGCGCCTATCAAATGTCAAACCCATTAATGATAGATTTACTTGGAGCAATAGAAGATCAGGTAAGGATGCTATTTCTGAGCGTTTGGATAGATTTTTAGTCTCATGCTTCTGGCTCTCTAGTGCTTTCTATATTGCCTCTAAAATCCTAGAGTGGAGGGGATTTGACCATTGGCTTATCAAGCTCACAACCAATTTTATTGAGGGGCCCAAGAAACCCCCTTTCAAATTTCAGCTAATGTGGCTTAGGGATTTGTCTCTGCATACCCTCATGTCCCACTGGTGGCGGCAGGGGGGTCTTGAGTATGGCACTGCCATGTTTTCTTTCGTCAAGAAGCTTCAACATGTCAAAAGAAAGTTACAGATATGGAACAAGACTAATTTTGGTAATTTGTACGCTATGAAGAAGGGAGTGCAAGACAGGCTTGACAGCACTACCAGGCAGATCCTAGATTTTGGTCTGACTGAGGAACTACGTAGGGCTGAATTTGTAGCTTTGAATGAGCTCAATGAATGAGAAATGCGTGAAGAAATTTTTTGGAAGCAGAAAGCCTGAATTGACTGGCTCCAAGAAGGGGACAGGAACACTGCATTTTTCATAAATCAATGCAGGCGAGGCGTAACAGGAACTACATAGCATCTCTTGTGACTGAGGATGGATCTTGTACCTCATCTGCTTCTACCATAACTGAGGAAGCTATCCATTTCTACACGGAGCTTCTTTTTGGAGTGGCACCTACTGCTGAGTTGGAGGGGGATACAGTTTTGTCTTGCATTCCTCATATAGTCACGGTAGATATGAATGACGCCTTCTTGAAACCTATTGAGAAGTCAGAAGTGGAAAAAGTGGTTTTTGCTATGCGTAGAGGCAAGGCACCAGGCCCATATAGATTCCCAGTAGAATTTTTTCAAGAATTTTGGGACATAATAAGCCATGATCTAGTGGAAGTTGTGCAGGAGTCATACTGTAACAAGGAGATGCTCAGAGCGATCAATGCTACCTTTTTGGTGTTGATTCTGAAGAAAGATCAAGTAAATCAGATGGATCACTTCCGGCCTATTGCACTCTGCAATACGGTTTACAAAATTATGACTAAGCTCATCATGGAGAGGCTTAAAGCTTGCCTCCCAATGATCATTTCGGAGGAACAGGGGGGCTTTGTTGCTGGGAAGCAGATTCTAGATGGTGTGGTGATTGCCTCGGAAGCCATCCACTCTATGAGCAACTCACAGTAGAGAGCTATGTTTATCAAGCTAGATTTGGCTAAGGCATATGACAGGGTTGACTGGGGATTCATGCAAAAAACCCTTCTTGCTTTTGGTTTTAACCAGGATTGGGTTTGATGGGTGTGTAGTTGTGTTACCACACCATCGTACTCAGTTCTCATTAATGGAGCACCATCTAGATTGTTTGGGGCATCTAGAGGGCTTTGGCACGGGGATCCGTTATCTCCCTACCTTTTTATTATCTTGGCAGAGGGCCTTGGAAGGCTCATAAAATCTCAGGCTTCATAGGACCTAATTCAGGGATGGCAGTGGGGCAATGGCACTGTCATACTGACCCACCTCTAATTTGTGGATGACACCATCCTTGCTGGGCTAGCACGAATTAGAGAGGCGTATGCATTTTGGAGCACTCTAGACACTTATTTAGCGGCTTTTGGATAGTCACTGAATGAGCAGAAATCCTCCATTTATTTCTTTAATACTCCTAATTCTATCTAGCACAGGATTGTTACTATACTAAGATTCCAACCACAGCCTCTTTCGGTGACTTATCTAGGGGTCCCCATTGTTGTGGGCAGCCAGCCCATTCTGTTTTGGCATAACATTCTGGACAAGTTAAGGCAAAAAGTGAATCATTAGACCCACCGCTGGCTCACAATGGTAGGTTGAGTGACACTTCTTCATTTGATTATCCAAGCTCTGCCCATATATTGTAGCATGGTCCAGGCTGCTCTGAAGTACTTCCTCCGTGAATATGATGCGCTCTCTAGGAAATTTCTATGGAGTGGCAATCTTTGGAACTCAAAATGGAGTTTTATCAAGTGGAGCATTATTTGTAGGCCCAAAAGGGCAGGGGGTCTTGGGCTTAGGTCGTCTATCCTATCCAGTCAGGCTCTTACGGCCAAGCTATACTAGAGGTGGTGTACCAATCAGTCCCAGCTTTGGGCCCGTATTCTTTCACTAAAATATTTGCTTGGGGTGAGCCCGATGGAGATTCCCAAGTTCCCCATTGAGGGAAGAGGCTCCATGGTGTGGAGCACCCTCAAGCTGGGAGCCTCATTGGTGCAAGCCAACCTTTTCTAGATCTACAACAGTGGAACCGAGGCGTTGTTCTAGGAAGATTCTTGGAACGGGTTCCCCCTGCTCATTCTATTTCACCCCCATTTGCAAGACCTGCGGGAGGCATTTAGAAATGCGGGATGGGATACAGTGGAACATTATAAAGAAGCTTTCCAGCTGGGAGCTGCTAATGCATACAATTGGAAATAGGAAGTGGCCTGGTCGCAAGAGGGGACTATGGAGGACAGGCAGGAACTTCTTCAGCTCCTTGCATCTAGGGGCTGTAGCTCTTTGAGAGATGGTGATACCTTGGCTTGGGGGGCAACCCCTGTGGTCAATACACTATCTCCTTAGGATATCAGATGATGATCAAGGAGCAACTTGGAGCAGAGGAGTTTCTTTGAGGCAAGAAAATTTGGAATCCAGCTGCGTGGCCGAAGTCTAATTTCTTCTTGTGGACTCTCACCTACAGGCGTTGCCTCACCTGGGATAACCTCATCAAGAGAGGTTTTCATGGACCCTCAATTTGTTTGCTTTGTTGTGATAGTGAGGAGAATGGAGAACACCTATTTTTTCAATGCTCTTTTGCCAGAGAGCTTTGGCACTTGTGGTGGGACGCCTGGGGGTGCCCATGTTGGCACGCAGGATCCTTGATTGAGTTCTGGCAACGCCTGGATAGGCCCCCTACCAAGGCATCTATACTGTAGAATGCATGGACAACTGGACCTTCATTCATTTTATGGCACCTTTGGATTGAAAGAAACAGGAGACTTTTTAGGAGCGCTGCTTGAGCACAAGTGCGCTATGGCTGAGAGTGCTTGTGGCCTTGCAGGAAACTCTCCAAGTTAAAGGAGAAAGTGGCAAAGATTTGTGGGTGTTGGACACCTTTGTTCTAGCTCGGCTCTCCCTTGGCACACTGTTAGGTGTGCACCCCTACCTCCATGCTCACCCTTCAACCTACAACAGGCATAAGCTGCGCCCGATCAGCTGGGATGGTAGTTGGCAACCACCGGAGGAAGGCATTGTGAAGGTGAATGTAGATGGGTCAGCTAGAGGGAATCCTGGTGAAGCCGAGATTGGTGCCATTGGTAGGAATAATTTTGGCAATATCTATTTTTTACTGACGGTGTATAAGGGGTATCATACCAACAACTGTATGGAGGCATCGGCAATCCTAGAGGCATTGCATATTTGTTGTCAACAGGGGTGGCCCAACATTATTTGTGAGTCGGACTTGCAGGTGGTTGTCAACCTGTTGAACAATTCCAATTATGTTTGTATGGATTGGAAATTGGATGTGATTATTAAGCAGATTAGACAGTTAAGTTTGTCCTTCAAATTAATTTCCTTTAATCATATTCCCTAGGAGTGGAATGTTGTGGCCGACTGTCTGGTTAAATGGGCCACGAAACATGGGCCAAATTGGGCAATCTTTGATCAACATAGGCTTCCAGCTGGGCTGCTCCCCATCTTGACTCAACTTCTCGAGCAGGATATGAGGATGTAATTCCCCGTTTTTGGGCTTGTTTCTAATAAATTTTTACCCCCTCTTTAGTTGCTAATTATTGTTTTCTTGGGGTTCTATTTAAGAGACCCATGGGCTGTATTGTAACGTAAGCAAGGTCAATTAGATATGCAAGGTGCAAGATCAAAAAGATCTGTTAGAAGTAGGCAACAACAACCATTGTGTTGATTTTCACAAGAGTAGGCAAAAACCATTGGGTTGATTGTCACTAGAGGGAACAACTCAGTGTTGAGTTGGTTGTAATTGATTGAGAGAGAGATAACTCTTGAGGGAGAATTACTGTACATCCAAGAGGTGTGAGGAGAAAGAGGTTTCTTCATTGTATTTCCTTTTAGAAGAGTTTAATACAGATTGTATTGTTTCTCGTATCTCCTATTCTTTAATGTTTCTAATTTATAGTTACTTATTACTTCTGGTTTAATTCTGTGTTTAGTTGCTTATACAAAAGTAATCAATTAATCTCTAAGGTACTAACAGGTGGTATCAGAGCTACAGGATCCTAACACAGACTGGCATAGTTAGGTCTTATGGCGGCATGCCTCCCACTGAGTCCCTTCCTTGCTCTATCATCTTAGTCACTCTCACAACGCTTTTTCTCTCTAATGAAAAGTTACAAATGAGTTTGGTCGGCCATTAAACCCGCTTTTGTTGGGTTTGGTTGGTTGCCAATGTCAGCATCCTTGCCATAATCCATCGATGTCAGGACTTAAGCTAACTAACATCGACAACATTGCCCTAAGTCATTGATATTGACAAATTTATTGACATCAGCATTAATTATTACCAATATCAGAAATGTCACCAGCACCATTGAATTAATGTTTTCCTCAACAAGTAACCCCAATGTTTTAGACTTTACTCATACTTTGGGGAAATTTGGAGATCAATTATATCTCCCTAACCACAACCACCAACTTGGAGATCACACATATCTCCCAAACCATGACAAATGCCTTTGCATATCACGTAAATCTCCACCAAAAATGAATTTCCTTAGAGATCACAAATATCTCCTCACTCATTAACCCTTTTATACCAACCTTGCATTGCTTATCTTGACCACTTATATTATTCTGCTATAGTTGGATATTGTACACACACATGTATATTACGTGTTTTAGATGGAAACCATGCTCACCCTATCACCTGCAACCTTTTTTGTTTTTTAAGGGCACTTCCTACCTTAGATACTTGGGACACATGGACCAATTAGAACTACAACTTTTATTGTTTTGACTTTATCAGCTCTCACTTATAAGTTGTGCTTTGGTTATTTCTATCCATGTCCTCCTCAACCTTACCTATTATTGACTTTGTCAACTATATCTCTTCATAGTATATGCACAAGTAGTAATACCACATTCTCATCCACTCACCTAATTAACTTCTTATCAAATCAATACCCAAATTTGGTTTTTCCTCTATTGATTCCTGTTTATAGAGGGGATATCTTATCCAATACCTAGAACATCTAACTCTTGTTTTGTCTTGAAACTTATCAGTGCAAATTACAAGATAAAAAAGGGTAAATGTAGACACCAAAATTACATCACACACATGTGCATAACTACCTATGTCAAAACTCCCATTGAGCCCTATTTCAATAATAACAGTTAGCCTTCCTAACCTATACTTTTACCCCTCACACATTTAATTAATTTAAAATACTTAATTAATTTAATTAAAATCCCCTTATGCCACCTTACCTGGCCACCTCATCCTAAGACTAATTCTTACCTAATGAGTCATCTCAAGACTTAGTCCCCTTATCCTAACTACCCATGACTTATTCTCACCTCAAAACTAAATTCTTAATCAACTACATCTTTATTAGCCTCCTATTTTTATCATTTTGTAATGGGTGCCACATTTGGAATGAGCAATAGAAAATTGGCCAAAAATAGTACTTTTACATATTTTGAGGCCACTAACGTCAGTCAACCTACAACTGACATCAATGGGATCATCGACATCGATGATATAAGCCAAACTCTAACCTGATGTTTAGGTAAATAGAAATTAATAAAATTCATTTTTACTTACATTCAAGCTCTCGGCATTCAAATTTTGACATCATGGCTTACTATTATCTTGTGTAAGTCAATCATGATTAGGAACCAAGCTCTTAAGGCCCAACATTACCTGCTTATTCTCTTTATTCAGGGCATCAATTTAGACTCCCTGATAGGAGCCATCAATATAGCACTTATCATTTAGTCACCACTATAGCTAAGTACATCAATTATTTTGTAGGTCTTTTAAGCATTTACTTTGCTATCAATTTATATGTATTATTCATTTTTTTACACATTCTTGATCGAACCCCCATGAGGGAGTTATAAAGCTTTCCTGTTTATTTCCCCTTGATCTGACACACCAAACCTCTGATCAGATCTATCCAAATCATACTCTCTCTCATAACTCTTCCCAACCTCCTAGACCTGATCAAAACCATTTATTAGACTCGATAAATCCTTCTACAAGATCTTAGGCAATTATTTCCCCTACTGACCTCGATAGCCTAACTGACATCAGTCACCACCCACCAATCTCGATAGCATAATCGATATCAATCACTTCCCCACCAATGTCAGTGACTTTGGATTTTCTAACCTTTTTAAAACCTACCCAAACAACTTCTAAAATACAAATAGAATATACCACCTGCACTCTATTACTCTTTGTTATAATCGGGTTATGAATAACAGTATATTATTTTTCTTTCACTCTCTCTTTACCTCTCTTTTAGTTATTTATTACCTTTTTGTCTCTTAAAAGTGGGCTATCATCTCTAAGGAAGTTTCACACTTCCTAAAACAAGCATGTAGCTTGGCAGCCCACTCATTTATCTACTAAAAAACATTTTTTGGTAGTGCTTTCTTACTTACAGGTAGTCCTCTCTAGCCAAAGAGGAGTGCTCACAATGTCTGAATATGACATGTAAACCAATCTAGGTTCATTCTAATCACTTATCCATATCATTCTTCTCTGTTTTTATTTAAACTTGAAATAAACAAATTCTAGTGAAACAAATAGATGTATGCATCAAATATAGAATAAAAATTTGTGTGGGTGTCATTTGGATTTGTTCCACAATATAATATATTTATTATTTAATAGTGTTAGTTGGCTTACTCCTAGCTGGCATGGTGGGTTGGATTGGATCATTGTTTTGGGGGTTGTGGGACTGGTATGGTGACTTTAGACCACTTAGTAGTGATTACACAATTTGAATTGGGTAAAAATAGAAAATGATGGAGATGGGCCAAAGAGGATAATTCTTGATTACCAATGCACTTGGTTGTGGTCATGGGGTAATGAAGAGTTACTGGCATAAGGACTTGAAATGGTAATCCTTGGTTACTATTACACTTGGATGTGGTCATAAGTTAAGAAAGGGTTGCCAACATTGGTAGGTTCATTACAATTGTTAGGCAATGGGCTTGGCCTATTGGTATTCATTCTAGGATTGATGGTAATGATAGAGACATGACCACCCTCAATACAACCTGCAATTTTATTATAGTCATGTATAACTATGTGATAGGTTTGTTGATTATTGGGGTCATTCCGGCCTTGGTTCAATCCATTTTGTGGTTAAGATTTTTTTTGCCTTTTTTTGTGGCTGTGGTTTTTTTTATTTTTGTTGTTGATTAGTATTATTATGTTATGGAAAAGGATTTTGATAGTTCTATCAAGAAAAGAGGAAGATGATGAGGAAATGGATGAAGATGCCGATTCAGCACTAGATGAAGTAAGGAGGTGGAAGGGAGAAAGTATTCTAAGTTTGGATTCAACCTCTAGGATAACAAAATGTTTCACTCTAATGAATAGATGGTAGATTTGTCAAACTTATAGAGTTTTTGGCTGTCCTTCCTCCCACCACTTTTTGATCAAATATGAACACCTATATTCTTTTATCATGTCATCTGCATATTCTAGACTTCATTTCTTGGAATAATTTTTTAGGAAGTCTGCCTTAAAATTGTGTATATGGAAGATATAGTTGATATATCGACTATATACTCAATAAATTACTGACCATAGATATTACTTTTTTGAGGTGGGCATAGGCTTATTTTGACCTCTTTAAAATAAGCTAATTAGGTCCACTCTAAAAATACTAAGGATGTGCTAAAAAACAACCTTGCCAACTAAGCAAATTTTCTCATCATGCATGATTTTTAAAAACTGTGTATGATTAATTTTTTTTTCTAAATATATTTGTCATGTATAGTTTTCATTTTTTATTTTTAAAAAATGGATGTTACATCTTCAATTCCCATTATCCTATAGTCTAGTAGAAATAAGACAATTGAAAAGAATTTGAGAAGAATTTATGGAAGTGTGTGACAATAATTAAAGGTTTTTCAAAAGATTAAATATTAAAAACTATGCATGAGTAAAAATTTCTTTTTATTTTTATTTTTATAAAACTTATTTTTAAAAACTGTGGATGATTAAAGATTTTTTTAAAAATAAATTTATCATGCATAATTTTAAATTTAAATTTTTATTAAATAAATTTATCATATATTATTTTAATTTTTTTATTTTTATAAAATTTATTTTTAAAAACTATATATGATTAAAGATTTTATTTTAATAAAATTTATTTTTTAAAATTGTGTATGAATAATTTCTCTCTCTCTTTTTTTTTTAATCATGCATAATTTTTATTTTTATTAAATAAGTTTATCATGCATGATTTTAATTTCTTATTTTTATAAAACTTATTTTCAAAAATTGTGTGTGATTAAAGATTCTTTTTATCTAAATAAATTTATCATGCATGATTTTTATTTTTTATTTTATAAAATAAATTTATTATACATTATTTTTATTTTTAAAAATTTAATATTTAAATTGTTTAAGTTATTTTAAAGTTACTTAAATATATTTAATATTTAGATTTTAAAAACTATGTATGATTAAAGAATTTTTTTCTAAATAAATTTAATATTTAAATTATTTAATTTTTAAATTGTTTAAGTTATTTTAAAGTTATTTGAATAAATTTAATATTTAAATTATTTAATATTCATATTATTTAATATTTTAATTATTTTATTTTAAGTTGTTTCCAAATAAATTTAATATTTAAATTATATAAATTATTTTATTTTTCCAGCTTTCAATATTTAAATTTAAATTAATATTTTTCTTTTAAATTTAAATTAATATTACATACATTACAATAAATAAGTCCAGTTAAAATATTTAAGAAGATTATATTAGAGAAATATTGTTAATTGATGCAAAAGAAGATTGATTTCTAAGGAGAACGTATCAGAGCATAGTTACATATTGTTAATATGTTTCATATCTTATTTCAAATTTTTTGATCTATTTGTAAATTTTGATGTAGATTATCCTCTTTATTATTTTTCATCTTCAAATTGTTTATTTTTTTTGAATTGCTGTAATTATTTTTGTCTAGATAAAAATAAATACTACATCTTTAATCCCCACTATCCCAGAGTCTTCTAGAAATTCCCCAGAATATGATGCAACTAAAAAATAATTTGAGAAGAATTTATAGAATTTTCATGTTCAAATTGTTTATTTTTGGAATTGGTGCAATTATTTTTGTTTAGATAAAAATGGATGCTACATCTTCAATTTCTACTATCCCAAAGTCTAGTAGAAATAAGGAACAAAATCTTCTAGAATATAATGCAACTAAAAAAGAATTTGAGAATAATTTAGGAAAGTGTGTGACAATAATTAAAAGTCTTTTAGGGGGAAATTATACTAGTTCTGGAAGCAAGACATGGAAGCGCCCTTACTGCTTCACAGAGAAAAGCAGTTCAGTTGCAAGATTGAGCTACCACTTACTTGGCATGGGGAAGAAGGAACAAATATTAATTTGCAAAAAAAAAAAACCTTAATACTAAAAGGGATGAATTAATTAGGGAGCATGCGTATATGGAGTCTATGAAACTAATGCCCTCATCACAAGTAGATTCCCATACTCAAAATGCTTCTATTAATGAGTCTAAAATTAGAAAGATGTATGATGCCTCAAACAAGAAAAATATTGATACAATTATTGGGAGACTATTTCTTCGTTGTGGGATGCTTTTTAATATTTTAAAGTCTTCTTTATGGAAAGATGTAGTAAGAATGATAAATAATGGTCCTAGAGGTTATGTTACTCCAACTTATGAAAAACTTAGCAGAGTAATTTGGAATGAGGAGAAGTCTCACATAGAAGCAAGATTGTAGGATGTTAGGGATAACTGGGCATATACAAAGGTTTCTATTCTTTCTGATGGGTGGAAAACATTGCACATATACCTCTCATAAATGTTATAGTTTCTTTTCCTAAGGGACCATTATTTTTAAAATTGCATGACACTTCAAGCCATATGAAAGATGAAAATTACTTGATGGATATATCTCAATAGGCAATAGAGCAAGTGGAGAGACATAATGTAGTGCAAGTGATAAAAGATAGTTCTGCAAACAATTTTTTGGATGGAGACATGATTGAGGATGAGTATCCATAGATCTTTTGGACACCATGTGAAATTCATTGCATGAACTTATTGCTCAAATATTTACATGGTGGACTTTTATGGATTAGCCAGTTAGTGGGAGATGTAAATAAAATTCAACGATTTATAGTCAACCATTCTATGCCACAATCTATATACATGAAATATTCCTCCTTGCAGCTTCTTGGATGTGCTAGGACATGATTTGCTTCACAATTTATCATGATGGAACATATGATGAAAGTGAAGCAATCACTCAGGGAGATGGTGGTGTCAATAGAGTGGGATAGATGAAGAAGTCGTAGTAGCACTAACATTGTTGCATGTTATGAGATTTTTGATCTTATTATTGGCACAAGCTCTACATTATTCTTGTAACAAGTTAATGACTTATCAGAAAAATTTTGGCCCATTTATGAGGTGCTTATACTCTTTGATAGTGACAATCCACACATGGGAGATGTTTTTGAGAGCCTTGACCAAATGAGGGAGAGGATAGAGGTCATACTGAGGGATGGAGATCCTAGTTTAATCAAATGATAAAGGACTTGGTTTACATGTAGTGAGAGAAGGTGGAATACATTTTATAGTCCTCTCCTATTAGGCTTGTATCCTAATATCATTTAGCCTATTGAGGGTTTTGAAACTTACTAGAATAAATTAGAATTTATGACAATGAAAATAACTTATACATGTTACATATATCATAAATAATTATAAAAAACCTTAGATACTTCAATGACCAAAGATATAAACAAATTTGAAGGTTGTTCCTTCTAGCCCTATCTTAGGCCTAATTCTAGTATGCCAGCTCTTTGACGTTAGAAATTTCATTTTTGATGGTTTTAACAACCATCCACCACTTATATCCTATTATTCTCACCCTCTTACTCTATGTACAAATTTCTTGGTGATTTGGATCAATAAACTAAGGTAAAAAAGAGTTTCTAGATCTTATAAACCTTGTCTTTGTGATTCCTAAAGGCTTGTTTAACACAATCCCTTATAAATACTGTTAAAAGTTCTTATAAAATCTTAAACCACCTTTAATGGTTATTAAACATCTTATAAAAATTATTCACCAAGTTTCAATAATTTTCAATTAACAAATCTCAAGAAAAACAAGTTTTTCTTTCTGAAACCTTGTTCTAGTGTTTTATAGTCTGCAACTAACCTGAGAGCTATAGATTGAGGATAATTTTATTTATAAAGGTTGTAAAATATTAATTTCACTTCTATTTGAACCTTAATTATGTCCCTTAACCCTTACAACTATTTTATAGGCTCAATAATTATAACCAAATGTGAAAATTTCTTGTTCTATTGAATATACATATAACCCTATTCTAAACCCTATAAACTAAGGAACTAGAATTTTCCACTTGAAATAAGAACAAAAATATTTCACCACATGGTCTTAAACATTCATTAACATCAAGCGACTGAATTAGAATCAACACAAAGTCATATTATTCAAATGGTTTACAATATAGCTTTCAAATCCTGCAACATTTATAGACTTACACACACAGTCCAGAATTGTGCATCCTTCTTCTAAACTAAGCTATTCTCTCCAAACCTTGCATTTTCCACCTCCTATATTGATGAATTTATGGAAATACCATGTCCAAACCTTTTTTGAGTTTGTTTATTATCTCCAAATTATTCTTAACCATAGAAGCTTAACTTGGTACATGTATGGTTTAGCCTCCTTGTATGTTGCATTTCTTATTTTTGAAAAAAACATGATTAGAGAACATTAAAACTAAGGTGAAAATATTTAAAGACATTTACAAAGACCATTCAACACTAAATATCCCTCACATAAAGTTCAGGACCTTTACTTGAGACCATAATTCAATCTAATTGAACTATATACAACATGCACTTGCATCATGTTGTCTATGGTCAATCATGAATTTATGAATTTATATGTTTGTATAATTATTATTTTCATTATATAATTATGAAATTTAATTTATTATTTTCCCATTACATATTTAATTTATGTTTGCATTCAAATTTACCTAAAAAGTCACAATTACACTATTTGCATATTTATGTATAATGTTAGAATTGAGATTAATATGATAATTAAATAATTATGAATGTGATAATTATAATTCTATGATTTTTTTTATTTGATGTGGTCAAACACTTTTGAAGCTAGAGCTATGAACTAGAAGAACACATGGTTTTAAAGGCCTCCTAGCCTTGCACAAATGGGTGTAAGATAAAACATTCAAGATGATCTATTGAGATGACTCTATCAGTGGCCAACATGGAATAAAATAATAAACAATCAACAAGTCCTCTACTTTTTGAAAGATAAAGTCCTTCAAAAACTAGTCAACAAAAAATTTAGTGAGCAATCTAACTAAAAGCATGTAGTCTTTATCAAACCTTTAACCAAGTGTCATTCAACTTTTATTATTGGAGTGAAGAGTTATACTTTTTGATTTGATAACCCTTGAGTTTTTTCCTCTTTTATTTTTACTCACTTCTGTCCAATCCCTCTAACACTTTATTCCCCTAAACCCCACAAATAAACAGATGGAAACTTCCAATTGAAAGGGTTGAAATAGATCATTTTAAACAATATTTCCTTTACCTATGAGAGCCTTTGGTTTCACCTTTGATCCCTTCCCCAATTTCTTCCCTAATAAATAAGTTCCAGTCAAAGGAGACTTAAGGGCTTTATTATAAATAAAAGATTTATTGCATTGTTAATATATTTATATAGTTTTAAAATTATAATTCCAGTATAATTCTATAATATAATTACATTATTTTATAATTAATAATATTAATTATTTTTAGTTAAATTAAAACTTATATAATTTAATTTGTTTTATAAAATTAAAACTATAACTAATTTAGATTTATGTTGATGTGGTGTCGAACATATAGTCAAAATCAATGTCGAATGTAAAGTCAAAATAAATGTCATAGTTAAAATTATCTTAAATTTGGACTCTACAGTCACACTTAAAGTCTAACCTAATGTCTTACTATATGTTGGACCCAATATCCCACTTAAATTCAAGCCTAGTGTCCCACATAAAGTCAAAATTAGTGTCTATATTAAAGTCATGTTTAGTGATGAACTTACAATTAAATAGAAATATAAATCTAAACTCACTAATATTTCCAATGAAAAAAATTACAATATTACCACAATCACTACCCCAATGTCATGGTTGTTAATGCCAGTCAAGTGATATTAGCATATGACATTCAGTTGGAATTAGGCTGAATTATTTTGTGACTCTTATGTGAAGGTCAAATTTGTAATTGTTCATTTAAATTCGACATTAGAGATAGATTAATATGCCTGTCTGACTTTAAATCATACTTTAGAGGTAAAATTTGGCCTTAAAATTTTTCTTGTTTGATGATTTTAACATGACTATAAGTTGACTTGAAGGAGAATTTAATTGCTACTTAAATTACTAAAAATGATCTAGCATTATGTTTGGTTGACGCAACAATGTAACGTTAGTTTTGTATCACATATGCACAACCATTGGGTTTTCTGAAAAAAAGGTTGTCAAAGCTAACCCACCCCAATTCACAATGATATTTCATCCAAATTTAGTATTGAAGTTAGGTGTTATTGATGTATTTATCAATTTATAATGGTCCCCTTCACTCTACTTAACACCTTCCATTTATCTCTATCTCTCACCTAATTTTACTATGCCTCAATCCTTGTGCAAGGAGGGTGAGTGACACTCATAAGTATATCAAGAACACCACTAATGTTCATGGGTCTTTGTGTGGCCTCCTATAGTTAATGCATACATGCTCTTTTTTCTAGTCTTTTTTCTTCTTCGAGGCTTCCAAAATTGATGTAAGTTTTTACACTAACATGTTTCTAATTTGAATTCATTTTTATATAAATATATGTTCATTATAATTAATTTATAAATAAACACAATTAAAATATTCATAGAGAATCTATGTATCAATCAAAGCATTCTAGAGAGATCAAACAATCAGTAGAGTATTTATAATTATGGCATAAAATAGGAACAACACATAGTGGAGAACTATAGTGTTTTTTAATTTCAAGTTATAATAAGAAGGTTCTTATGGTGTAGAAAATGGAGGCCAAGGTTTTGGATTTCCTCCAAGGGGTTCTTCTATTAGTGGAGATGGAGGCCAAGTTTAAGGATAACGCCCTGGAGGTTCATTTGGTGGAGTATATAGAGGCCAAGGTTCTAGATATATTCAAGTAGACTCTTCTAGTGGAGGAAATCGAGGCCAAGGTTTTGGATAACGAGGGTTAGGACACTTTCAGGAAGGTTCTTCTCATGCAGTAGATGTAGGCCAAGGTTCAAGTTATCTTCAAGAAGGTTCTTCTGGTGGCACAGATGGATATCAAGGTTTTATATATCCTCAAATGTAGGCCGAGATTATGAATATTTTATGGGAGGTTCTTTTAGTGGATCAGATGGAAGCCAAGATCCAATATGGGTGTTACTAACCAAGGCCAACATTTTGGGTGAGAATAGTGAACCTACTATGTCAAGTTAACATTTAAGATGAAGTAGTCCTATGTGGTATACATTTCTTCATTTCAATATATGTTTACTATATAATTATATTTTTCTCTCACCGCTACAAGAGAGCTACATCCATTTCTTACCTTGTTATTTTTGTTAACTTCTACTGGAGCTAAAACAAACACAATAACAACTGTTTCTTTAGGATATCAGCTATTTAATTCATATGTAAGAACTACAATTTTTTAAAGTTCAATTATGATATATGGCAAAAACATGTTCTCAACAAATTTCTTGTTTCATTCATGTTGGAACTACTTAAACAGAGTAATTTTTGTGCTATTTGCAACAAGGGAAGACCGATAATATGGATACCAGTGAAAATAACCCTAAAAAAAATAAAAATCAAATTTATATTTTTTTTGTTGAAGTTTATGAGATGTACTTCAAATTAGGTGTCTTTTCCAATTTAAATTGTAAAAAGAATGTCCAAAATAAATAAGATGCCATTATCTGAGGTCCTCTATATTAACTTGAGACTTTTCTGTGTTTAAAACAATTATAAACTTAAGTGACACCTATTAACAAATACAAATTAGAAAAACTAAAAATGCAACAAAATCTAAACATGTGTATAAAAATAAAAGCAAAAAAATAAACAAAATAAAAACATGTGAATAAAACGAATAATTTTTTTTCAAAAAACAAAAATAACAAAACAAAAACATGAAAATAAAACGAATATTTAAAAAAAATACTAATAACTCAAAGTAAAAATAAAAAAAAATTAAAAACACAATAAAACATAAAAATGCAGATTTTAAAAAACAAGAAAAAACAAATAAATAATAAAACTCAACCCAAAAAAAAAACTACTATAAACGCAACAAAACATAAACATACAGATTTCAAAAATAACAAAATAAAAATATGAAACAATAAAAAAGATAATAAAACATAAACATGCAAATTAAAAAATACATAAATAAAAATAAAAAACATAACAACATAAATATAAAGCAACGACGACAGAGAGAACACATTTTTTCATTGAAATGCAATGGGGAGACGTAAGTTGGAATTGTAGTATAGAAGCAATGGAGCCCAACGTCAGAGGACCTTTCAACTCAGAAGAGATGGAATTGCTGTGCTCTATAGTGCAAAAGTGTTTATAATTATTGCATCTAAGAAAGGGGAAAAATATGAGTTTGGATCTGTGGATCATCTTCTTTCAACTTCAACATATGTTGTTCTTCCTCACGATGACAAATTTCACAATCAAAAAGATGAAATGGTACCTTCAGAGAGCTTCTCGCGATCTGAGAAAGGGGAAAAACACGAGTTTGAAGATGCAGATCATCTTCTTTCTACTTCAACATTTGATGTTCTTCCTCCTGATGGGAAATTTCACGATCAACAACATGAAATGGTACCTTTGGAGAGCTTCTTGCCATCTTTATGTCTTGAAATATCTTGCTAGAGGGATCCTTCAATCGCAATGGATCAAAGTGTTTATTTTTTTGCATCATCCTCTATTGATGTACATTCCAATTCTTCCCATCAGATGGAAATGGAGGACTTGGAGCAAAATCTCTTCAGCGATTTTGATGACCAAGATCATCTTACTCAGGGGAATGATTGGGATTCATATTTACAAGAGTGTCAATATTTGATCAACACAAGTTCGACAAGTTCCATTCAAATGGATTTAGACAACCCAAATCAGCTTACTCTAGAGAATGAATGGGAATCGTATATTGATTGGGAATCTTGTTGCCAAGAGCCTCAAGATTTAGTCAACACAAGCTCCACAAGTTCCATTCAGATGGATTTAGATGACCCAAATCAGCGTACTCTAGAGAATGAATTAGAATAATCTATTGATTGGAAATCATCTATTAATTGGGAATCTTGTTTCCTAGAGCCTTAAGATTTGTGTTACACAAATTAAAATAGGCATGCCATTTCATTGATTGTAAGTTTTGAGACAGAATAATATTGATTTTATTGTATTTTTCTTCTGGGTTATGTTGAATGACTCTTTGCATTGTTTCTTATTTGAAATTCCTTTCCATTTCCTACTTTCATAGACTACTCGTAGTAATTAATTAACCCATGCGAATGAAAGAAAAAATGATTAAAATCTATTGCTTACATTTCTCTCTACTTTATGAAACTGCTTGGGTCATATTTCCTTTTATCTTCAATTAGAAAGAAACCTAGGATAGCTAGCTTCCTCAGCAACAAGTGCTTAGCATCTCTGACCTCTAGGGCCATGTTTTTCTTTACCCATGGAATATCATACATTTTCTTTTTCTTCTTCCCAATGCGATAGTCATTATCAACCACAGACACTTGCCGGGTGATCTCTAAGAATGCTAACCTAAGAGTCAAAATCTTGGGTAGCAACACTGGTTCTCCATTAAAACCATGGACCCTAATGATGGTATGATGAGATCCAAAAAAGTAGTCACAGGGAATAGTGAAATTTGTCACGAGGCATCTGACACTTGGATTTAATCTATTTTCAACAAGCTCTGGGCTTAGGTGACCAAAGGTAGGGGAAACAAAAAGTTCCCAAAATTCATATGGGTCAAACATTTTGGACAAGATATGTGTCCATGCAGACACAGGAATGGTCCTATTATAACTAAAACTTAGGTCATACATATTTAGATGCATATATTGTGAAAAGATGCCAGAGTTTTGATATAATATGAGGTGAAATAAATAAGAAGAATACCTAAAAACCCCTTTAGATTTGAAATGGGTGAGTTGGTCAACCATTGAATAGGCAATCTGCTATGAGAAGTCTAGCTGATACTCTTGAGACTTGTCTATAGTTTTTAATCTAAAGAGGATGGCCATTTGCCAAACATAAACAGTTATGTCCTCCTTCATTCCAAAAATAAATGCCATCATGGATAGTGCCTCTTGACTAGCCTATGAAAATTGTGTCCTTCCTATTGGTAACACTGGCACAATGGTATCATCATCCCCTAATTGCAATTCTGATTTGAGAAACTTTAATTGATTATTAATGTTTGCCCACATTTTTTGCATTTTGGCAATGGTGGGAAATGTGGCTATTTTGTCATGATATAGTGCCAGCATGTCCCTAATGGCCTTCAGTGTAATTTTCACCATGAATTGACCTTATTGTATGGTGTTCGAGGGTGCCTGAAACAATTCTACGCAAACTTCAACTAAGTCGGGGCATAGATGTACACCTGGGACAATGAATTGTGCCAATTGAGAATTCCATATCCTCATTCCAAATGTTTTAGATTATCTAGCCTTGGCCTTCTAGATACATCGTATGTGTGCCCCTTCTCGTAGAGCTTTGCCAAAATTTTGAAGGGTTGGGTCCGTGATTCCATCTGCAAAATCCTTCACCTTTGTTGGGTCGATCGCATAACCAACTTCGAGGACTTTAGTCCTTGGATAGGTCTTTAAGGGTTGTGCAGGGGCCGAAGCATATGATTTTCTAGTGAGAAGCTTATCAATGGATTCGTAAATCCCAAACCCCTATTATGAAGACTACGCCTCCTCCATATCTATGTCTATACTGGGAATTAGTGAACTTATGTAACAAGTATGGAAGCTTTGCAATAGGGAAGGCAATTTTACTAAGCAAGTTTTGCTATGAATTGAAATGCAGGTAACAGGGATTTTCTTAGCATACGTAAGAATAGATGAGATACAGTTAAGCCTTAACTCTTGTTATTAAGGTATTTAATGACACATCAGTCTCAAAAATGGCATTAAAACCAAATAATCATTAGTAAATCTTATTAAATTTGTGTGGGACATTATGTCAGACACGTCATAAAAGTGGTTGTGTAAATGTACCTTGGGAAATTTTAGGGATTTGAGAGAGATTTAGTGAATGCGAGAGTTTCAAAATTTTTGAAAAGACTTTGAGTCATGGCCACGTGTTCATAGAACACTTATTAAAAGAAAGAGCGAGAAAAAAAATGGCAAAGCAGAGCAACAAGGAAAGGGAAACTATATAGCTATAATACATGGGAGATACTGCTTAAATAAAATGTTTTAGGTAGATCCCATTCACAGGAATCTCTTCGGGTTCACCCTCCATCATTTCAGGCTCAAATAAATTTTTTTATTTACATGTACGAATCTTATAGGGGCCAATCCACAATGAATCAAATTTGTTGTGTCGACTCAACTTGGCAACTCTCACATCCCATTTCAAAACAACTGAGCCTAATTCAAAATGGGGGTTTGAAGTCTTCTTATCAAAGCAGTATTTGATTATTTTTTGATGTTTCATTAATGATTCATGTGTTGTATCCCTCTTTTCTTGAACTTCTAGGAGCTTAGCAAGTCTGACCTGCATGGGGCCATTATCCTCAATTTCAATCTATTTTAATAACTGTAGAGTAGGAATCTCCAAGCTCAAGGACATTACAATAGGCTTACCATAGACAATTCATATGGGGACACCTTTGACACTTGTTTAGGCATAATTCTATCAGCCCATAGTGCTATATTAAGCACTTTATGCCACTCTTTGTGATGATCAGCCCCTATTCTCTTATTAAGTCTAATTAGGTTCTTGTTGGTTGATTTTGCTAAACCATTACCTTGAGGGTAATAATTTGAAGAAGTTTTCAGATAGATTCCATACTTTAGTGCAAAGTTAGATATTTTTGCCCTTAAAAATGCCTTAGAATTATCTAAAATTATGGTACGAGGAGGCCCAAAGTGAGTAATGATATCCCCCAAAAAGTCTATGATCACATTTTCTATTGCTTCTTTGAGTGGCACTACCTCACTCCATCTGGTAAAATAGTCGATGGCAGTTAGAATCCATTTGTGTCCTATACTCGACATTGGATTGCTCATTCTAATGAAGTCGAGACCCCATTGAGCAAAAGGTTCATCAACAATTATAAGACTAAGGGGCATTGTTGCATTCCTTCTCTTCCCCACATAATACTGACAAGATTGACACTTTTTGACTAGTTGATAATAGTCTGTAAATAAAGTAGGCCAAAAATAACCTACTTGACTTATCTTTATAGCTGTGGTTCTTACAAAAAAATGTCCACCTGAGACTCCATGATGTATTTCATGTAGTATTTTCTGAGCCTCATCTTTCTTTATGCATCTTAAAAGTATGCCATCAGTATTTCTTTTGAAAGGAACTTGGTCAATTAAAACAAAATGGACCCCTTGCTGCCTATAGTATCTCCTCTTGTCCTGAGAGAGCTCTTTTGGGAAAATCCCATGTTTCATAAAATGGATTCTATTTGTAACCTAGGAGTTTTGATCAGTTTCTTGTATCCTCAATACATTTTTATTTTCTATTTCTTCAGTTATCATCTTTTCCATATCTTGAGAAATGTATTGGCACAACCCCTTACCTCTAACCAGCTTAGTGGATTTGACCTCTACATCATACTCAAGGATCTTTGTTATCTAGTTTTCTCTTTTTTAATTAATTTCATCTTCCATAATGTATTCTTTGACACTAGGATGAGCCACAAGTATTAGAATCTTATTTCCTGATACCATATGCTTGAATTTTTTGAGGGCTTTTACTGTAGCATATGCCTATTTCTCCACAAAGTTGTATCTGGATTCATACTCCCTAAGAGTCCTTGAGAAAAAGGCTATTGGGTGTTCTCCCTCTTGTTGATTATCTTTCTGTGTTAGGACAACAGCAACACTGAATTCTCCTCCATAAACATACATTATAAAAGACTTAGAGAAGTCTGGGTTACTAAGTACTGGGGCTATTGAAATTGCTTTCTTGACTTCCTCAAAAACTTATCTTCCTTTTGTAGTCCACTTGAACACCAGGTATTTCTTCAACAAGAGTTCACTAGTCTCATTAAGCCTGCAAATTCTAATATGAACCGACTGAATAAAATAATCTTTCCCAAAAATGACTAAACTGCCTTCTTATTTACTAGCAGGGACAAGTTCATTACGGCTGTGACTCTCTCTGGATCTATAGAGCCTCCTTTGGATAGTATATGTCCCAGTAGTTTTCCTTGAGGTACTACAAAGATACACTTCTTGGGATTCAAGGATATTCCAAACTCTTGACACTTCTTAAACATAGATTCTAGATGATCAAAATGATCAACAACATTCTTGGAAAAAATAGTGAGATCATCAAGATAAATTAGAAAGATTTTATTTATGAGTTCTCCAAATGCTACATCCATTGCTCTTTGAAAAGTGGCTCCAGTATTTGACAAGCCAAATGGCATCTTGGCATATGCAAATGTTCCCCATTTGGTAGTAAATTCAGTCTTATGTTGGTCTTCATCAGCCAACCAAATCTGATTGTATCCAGAGAAACCATCTAGCAAGGAAAATCTCTCTAATCTAGCCATAGTCTGTAAAATTTGTTCCATAGAGGGTAGGGGATAGTGATCTTTCATAGATTCTTTATTTATGTCTCTAAAATCCACACAGAGCCTTATGTCACCATTCTTTTTTCTGACTAGTACTAGATTGGATACCCAGGTTAAGTGTTTGATTGGAAAAATTATTTTAAATTCTAAGAGTTTTTGCAACTCATCCACCATTAGAGGTTAAATCTTTGGATTCACTGGCCTCTGCTTTTGTCTAACTAGTTTAGATCCTTCAGTCAGTTCTATGGTGTGCTGAATGATGTCTCTGTTATAGCCATGAAAGTCTTCATAGGTCTAGGCTATTACTCTGTCATATCTTTCACACAAGTCAATTAGTCTTTCACTTTTCTCTTGGGTTGTGGAATTTCCAATCTTTAGTTTTCTCCCTTCACTCACTTGTATCTCAGAATAATCTGCTTTTTTTGCTTGAAACCTTTTCTTCTCTAGGCTTACATCTTTTGGATCAAATAGGTTTTCTAAAGTAATCAAGCCTTTGGGAAGATTATTGGTCTTTAATTGAATAATTTGGTCTCCATATGCTTCTTCAATTTTGGGTTGCAATTGATCAACAAATTCCCTTGATTGTTGCAAAAATGAGAGTACCTGAAAATCATTTTCAAAGACTTGCCAATTTTCATCATTGTCTGGGATAGTTAGCCTTACAATAACTTTGACTCATTGTTGACTAATAGATCAGTTGCTGGGTCAAATTGTGATCCAATCTATGCCATCCTATCTGCTTCAAAATTTTGGGTTCTAGGAACTACTTCAATATTGAAAGCTTCAAATTCATCTATTAAGTCCTAAATTCTATGTATATAGGATCTCATCCTTACATTTTTGGCTATTGCCTTTTCTCTAATTTGTTTCACCACTAGTTCTAAATCTCTTTTTACTATCAGATTCTTTACTCTCTTTTTCTTGGCTAACATGAGCCCATGTATTAAGGATTCATATTCAACATCATTATTAGTACATGCAAATTAGAAATGGATAGCTCTGAAAATTTTCTCACCATTTGGAACAATAAGACAAATTCCTTCTCCAGCACCATTTTTACTTCTAGCCCCATCAAAATTTAAGGTCCAAATTTCTGAGTCTTTTTTAGATTCTTGAGTCTTTGGCATTTCTTTCCTTAAAACATTTGGGATTTCATGGTCTTCATCAAATACGACATAAGTGCCTAGACCAGTAGAGTCATAATTTCTATATGGGTCACTTTGCATCATAGTTAATAACTGGTTATTTTCCTCCTCTTGGTCATGTTCAGTCCAGTCACCTAATTCTTCAACAAAAACCCTTTCTTTCGTATTCAACATAGCATGAGCTGCCTCTAATTTTGGGGTTGGTTCATTGGTGATGTGATCCTTAGATAGTGACTTAGATAGTATTTTCATTTTTGTGCCATATTTGGTTCTTAGGATGAGGTGAGACCAATCAAGTGACATATAACCTCCTATCTTGGTTGTGAAATATCTAGATAAACATAGGCCAAATACAGGGGGTATATTTATGACTACCACATCGTGATTGACAATTATATTAGGGCAAGTATACAATTGCAATGGGAGTTGTTTAATTTTTCCTATTATTTGCACTGATTTACCATCCAGCTGCATAACTCCTCTAGTAAGTGGCTCATACTTTATTTTTAAAGCATCTGCTATTTGTTTAGGCATTGTTATAGTACTTGCCCCTAAGTCTATCATTGCATTATGTAATATTTTCTTTCCAAATATCAAAGTCAAATAGAAGGGCTCTAGTTTGGATTTGCTTACTTCTGGTGCATTGTTCAAAAGGGCTATTGTCTATAGAGGAACCGTGTCTTTGAGTTTTTCCTTATCAGAAAGTCCTCCTTTGGTACTAGTATGTTTAGGCACTGATTGGCCCTATAGATCTTTTTGCAACAGTGTTTTTTGATTAGGAATAGCTAACATGTCCCATATTGACACATGTGCTGGGGTCCTCTACAGTTGATCCACCACATTCACTGGTCTTAGTGTTTGGGTTCTTGGATAATAAGGGTACCTTGCTTTTTCTTGAACTTGTCTAGAAATTACTTGGTTCTACACTGGCTGAGGTATTTCTTGTCTAGCAGCTATGTTTTGATGACCTTGAAATGGAGGAATCCCCATAATTTCATTTTTTGTGACTTAAGATTGTTCCATCATCCTTTTCTTGGCTCTGGTGTAGTAATCTGATTGTACCAATGGCTTCTTGGAAGTAGAAGCTTCATTTAAGAATACTGACTCTTCATCTTCAACCCATGAAAACAAAGCATGCTCAAGGGCTATTTCTTCTTCTTACTATAAGGACATCCCTTGCATCTGAGCCACCAGGACTGAATTTTACATACCAGGGGATTGGTAGGGTTGAGTGTCAGAAGTATTTGCAAATTATCCATCCATTCTTCTTTGCTCTACTATCTTTTGCTATAGATTACCCATGGGATAATATTTGGGCATATGAACATTATTACAAGGGAAACACCAGGCATTGGTGCCATCTGCATAATTATTCTGCCCTAGAACAATCTCCCTATTTGGATTAGGGGGGACAATCTGTGAGGGTGTAGGGACTGGAACTAATTGGCTCGATGGCTAACGGTTAGTTTGCCTTTTAGGACCCTGATATTGATTTGGCTGTGGTGGAGGTCTATTTCCTTGGTAGCCTTGATATTGGGGTCTAGGATAAGGATTTTGCTATCTTTTTAGGTTAATTATCTCATTAGAAAATGTCCTTAAGATGTTCTTTACATCATCCATCTCAAATGACTGGATAGGGATAGCTACTTTAGCAAGTTGTTGAGGAAATGTATACATAGACACATGTGGGGCCATGGGATTAGGGGCTTCTTGAGGCAAAGGTAAGGTAATCTCTGGAAACATGGGCATGGGAAGCCTTGGGGGCAACTTTCCAACATCTATTAAGTTATTTTTAGCTCTGACTGTATAGTCATAGGCTTCTAGCAGAGTCTGACCTCCAAGTGACTGAATCATTACTGATATATCTAAATTTAAGGCTTTAAGATAAAATACTATAGCCATACCTGGTAGTGGTCTTACTGTAGTAGGAATTCTTTCCCAAGTCTTTTGAAATCTTGAGTTGAAATCAGTCATTGCTTCTTGTGGTGCCCTTTTGATAGTAATCAATTGTTGCAACAAAGAAGATTTATCACCCTTTTCTTCAAATCTTGCAAAGAAAGCATCTCCAAGCTAATCCCATGTAGATATTGTATTTGGGGTCAAAGATCTATACCAATCCATAGACTTTCCCTTAAAAGTAGCTGCTCATAATCTTATAGCCACATTCTGTTGTGTGATCACATGTATTGCACAGACATCAGACACATCCTGTAGATGTTCTTCAGGTGTTTTGAAATCTTCCCCAATAAATTTGGGTAGAGATTTTAGGGCATTTACTGGAATAGGATCCCAAGTGGCTGGTGGTACTAGAAGAATCAAAGCACTGCCAGTGTTCTAATTTGCATAATTCCTTGGGGCTATAGGTGCTCCCATATTTGCTCTTACTATTGTTGTAAACTGATTGACCCTTCTTCTTGAATTAGTTATCAATGGTGGTAAAATAATACCTAGGTTCACAGTAGATTGAGCTCTTGTTATTGGTCCACAGCTCTGAGTCTTGTAGCTCTCTGGTTCATACAGTCTTGAAAGAAACTTCAAGAGATTGTCCCACTAGGCGTGCCAAAAACTATTGATGCTTAAAATTGTGCTATTTTCAACACCAACAATGGGAAGTTTCAGGAATGTGGGACTTGTGACCTAAAATGACCTCCAAATTTCAAAGAAGCTGGGTCTTCTTTATCTCAAATATATTGTGGGAAAAGGGGATAGAAATTAAATGGAATCACCAATGCAATGAAAGAAAATTTAACTATGGCAATGCACCCGAATATGATTCAATCCTTAATACTAAGCATAGTGAAACTATCTTTAGGATTTAATTACATTAAAGAGCAAACAATGCATGATCAATGTAAAATATGAAAACAAATAGAATCAAAGGCTCACAACTTAGACAATTTTGCAATAACACAAAAATATCAACAAAGGCACAGAACTCAGTCTTCTTATTAATTTTCTAGTCACATAAAAGGCACTGATATATGCACAGTTATACAAACTTTATGAATTAAGAAAATAGAACAAAGGCAAATGATATTACTGGCCACAACAAGAAAGTCTAAAAAACTTCTTGAAAATATCTGATAACAATCTATCTGCAAAAAATTCTCTCCCTTTCCTTTTTTCTCTCTTGATCTTTTTTAACTTGCGATTTGAACCCATATATATAGCATAGGACTAGCTCAAGATTGCCCACACGATCAAATCCCAACTGTCTAACTGAATTCTAACTTAATTGAAAGTGTCTAACTGAGGATATCTTTCAGGTCTGAAATGGTTGGCCTCTCTACAAGTTCATTGGCTGAAATAGATACACGTGCATTTCCCATTGTGAAATAGGTCAGGACACTTGGCAGCATCCGCTAGTCTTAACAAGTGACATGTGGCGGCTAGATAAATTGTTAATAAAAATATTTCCTTATTCTGAGAACAATGGTGTGCTTAAAACTATATGTCTACCAGTGTTGCACAGGTGCGCTTAATTCTTACTTGCTCACATGAAAATCGACTCAGTTGAATCTTTCAATTTCAAGAGAATGTTAACCTCTTAATGTACTTATGATTATCTGAATCCTAATTAGTACATGTCCCTAAAAATATATGACCAAACTCATGATTGTTGGAGAATCTTGATTCTTGAGATTCTAACATTTACTTTTATTTGGCGGCAAAAGCTACCTTATTTGCATTTCAAAATCGATTATTTTTCTTATTCCATACACTCAAGTTCAAATTCATAATTTTAAAATTTTAAAATTTAGATGAAATGATATACTCTCATGTTTTAGCTCATTGTGAATTCTTTCAATTAATGGATTTTGCTTTGGTATCCATCAAAAATTATGGATGCATAAAGGTCCTTGTATATTGAGTAACCCATATTCTGTTCATATAAAAAAAATTAGTCACGCAGCCTCAATTGATATCAAGATGTCTTTTTTATGGAAGGCATGTATATTTAAACATTAAGGTAGTGAGTTCCATGGTGTAAATTTAATAAATTATGCACTATATCGATATGTATTAATAACATGAGTAGTGGTTATGTTGGTATAAGGAGGTTCCAATTTATCTATTCTACTAGACACTTCCTTGGTTAATTCAAATGTTATTTCTAATTCCTTTATTTAAAGGAGATAATATTTCACACATTATATATTAACTACAAGTACAATGAAAATGGAGAATGACAATGACGGAGCTGTTGGGAAATAGACCTGCGACTCAAATGCTCTTGGGTAGATTTACTTACTAGCCAAAAAATATCCAGGGATCATTGAAGATCCTTCGATAGATAAAATTAATATAGCTCTCTTGGGATATTCTTGTCAAGGATGATGAATCTCGGGTTCGACCCTATTTTCTATTTCTGCATAGTCTATCCTTTTTTCCTTTGGCACAAGAGGCACCCATTTTGGATTTTTTAGTTTTTTCTTGTTGGCTAGGATGGCCTGGCTCTCTGAGAAAATTTGGTGATGGATCCTTAGCGAGATCGGAGAGTGACCATAAGACTAGATGTTGACACATTTATTCCCCTATCAATAACACCCTTTTCAAATTTGAATTTATGGTGCATTTTTCACTTTGATCTCAGAGTAGGTGGGGAGAAAAACTATTAGTTCGATTGTCGAACATCTATGGGTGCTACACCTTTTTTCTTGGTGTATGGGATAGAGGTTGTTTTGCCTCTTGAAGTCCAAATTCCTTCTCTTTGCATTTCTCTAAAAGACATACTTACTAATGATGACTTTTTCCAAGAATGTTTGGCTCAACTCGAATTACTTTATGAGTGCCATCTCATAGCCCTTAACCACCTCCAAATCTATCAAGAGCGTATCAAACGCGCTTGCAAAAAAACCCTCAAAGAGTGAGATTTTAATATTGGATATCTCATCTTAAAAGAAAATCAACATGTGACGAACATGGAGAAAATTAAACGGGGTAAGTTTTCTCCTAATTGGCTTGGACCCTACATCATAACTTATAAGTATAACTCAGGAACTTATCGCTTGTCTTCTCTTAAAGGAAGGCTAGAACCTGAGCCTTTAAATGCCTTACACCTATGATCATTCTTTTTTTAACCAAGCATCAGTTCACTTCGTGTTTAACTTGAGATCGTCCCTTAAACACCCCTATTACATTCATCTCATTTTATCTTCACCCTTACTCCTACTCACTTAGTTAGCTTATGAGGTGCTATGGTTTTGCCCTCAAAGTGGAGAACTCCTAAGCCTCTATAGTCTTTTCCATGACTAAAAGCAAATAAAAATAAAAATGGGATATGTGATAAGTTATAATCTCTTAGGTCATGATTCTCAACGTAGATTGCTCCCTTGAAGGACAACTATTTAAAAATTAAAAACAAACGCTTAGACCACTCCCTTGAAGGATGGCTAGGCCAAGCTTTGTTCTCCATGAGGAATATAAATGAAAAGCTTCTCATATTGATCAAATTTATATGACCTCCACACATACACAATCTCATTATAGGCTTCCCTCATTGATCATCTTACACACAAAAAAAAAGAAAAATAAAAAACAAAAAGCTTTAAGTCATGGACTTGCCTATAGTAGATCTCTAGTCACCCACAATAGGGGCATATCATTCCCACTTCGAAGGTTATGCTACCCAAACATTTTCCCTCATTTTACCCTTTTTACCTCATACTTTTTTAAGGGACTTTGAAATCACTTAACATAAGGTGAACACGATGCTTCTCTAACAAACAAAATGGTCCAATAATGCAAAGCATGAAAGAGTTCCTATTCTTGAGCCTATTTATGTTATGATTATGGTCTTTGATAATACACAAACTTTTTGCCTCTTTATTTTCCCATCCAAATCACATGTCGATCTCTCTATTGAGATGAACAACGTCATACTAACATAATCAACCTATTCATTTTAAGCATACACCATCACAAATATGGAAAAAAACTAAAATAACAAAACATAATCAACCTATTCGTTTTAAGCATACACCATTAAAAATATGGAAAAATACTAAGATGAAGCTAACAAACTGTAGAGTAAAAAATAATCTACATTTCATTTTGATTTTCAATGATGTAATCCAAATTTTGTCCCTGAACATTTTGGTTCAAGACAGTGAATTTTTTGACTAAGAGCATGGGCTCATATTTCTTTTGCCTCAATTTTGTCTAAGTGTCAAAATCGAGCGAAAGCTGCCAAGTGTCATCAGTCGAGGCACTCTTCATAATTTTAGTAAGTACTACAGAACATGCCATGTGTCCCATAGTAACTTAGTAGAGTGCAACAAGGGTTGACATCCGCGCCTCATGTTTCTTATACATTTTGAAGGATTCTTCCTAATAAGCTTTTTCAGGATCAAGCAGAAGGATCCAGGTGGCAATCGTGGAAGGTTTCAATATGCTTTTCTAAAAGCAACAAAAGATGCCATGTATTACTAGCTAAAGAGAATGGAAGCCACCACGTGTCAACATCTAAATTTTCTTCATTTTGTTTCACCGATATAGTATAGACTATGGTGGGTCCCAGGTTTTGTTTCTGAAGCAAGCAGAAGCTGCCAAGTGTTGCCATCCATGTAAATATGAAATGAGGCCCAATTGTTTCTATAATATAAATAGAGCGATGTAGAGACCACCACGTTTCAACTTCTGTAAGTTTCTCAAAAGGTAGCTAAAAGTAGTGGAGATCGCCACATGTCCCTTGTTAAGTAATGCAAAAAGTGCCACCTATCCCTGTCCCCTTCTTGAAGTTGCTTGGGTGAGAAGTGCTTTGGGTCCCATTTTCTATAGAAGTTGTTTAAGTTTTGGATAAATGAACGGTGATAGATGTCAAGGATAGAACACTTCTAAGTGAAGACATAGTAAGAGTATAGGTTACATGGAAAGTGTCATGTGTATTCAGTAAGTGCTACGAAACATGCCATGTGTCATTTTATGGTGCATCCTAAATAATAAGAAGGTTTTCAAGTAAATGTAGGGGAATCAGCCAAGTGTCCTCTCCCATTTGAAAGTGGGAAGCATCCTGGGTATCTACTTCAGCCAATGAATTTGTAGAAAGATATAACATTTCAAATACAGGAAATATCTTGTGTTAGACACTTCCAGTTTAGTTATAGTTCAGTTAGGCCATTAGACTGGGAATGTGCAGACAATCCGGAGGGAATCCAATGCTATAAAGAGGGGTGTATAGATCACAAGAAGAATCATCATGATCAGAAGATAGAGAGAATTTTTTTCTAGAGATTATTGTCAAGAGTTTTTAGATTTTTAGAGCTATGATTAGGAATATTATTTGCCTTTGTTCTATTTTCTTGAGTTGGAAATTTTATGTAACTGTACATGCTTCTGTGCCTTTTATGTGACTAGAGAATTAATAAGAAGACTGAGTTCTGTGCCTTTTTTGATATTTTTTGTGTCACTGCAAAAGTAGTCTAAGCTATGAGCCTCTATTTCTATTGTTTACATCTTTTACATAGATCATGCCTTGTTTGCTCTTTAATCTAATTGAATCTTACATATAATTTCACTGTGCTTAGAATTAAGGGTCTAATTACATTCAGGTGCATCACCATAGTTAGATTTTCTTTCTTTGCATTTTTTTTTCTATTTAAATTCCTATCCCTTTTCCCAATATTCGGTCGATATAAATAAGAGACCAACTTCTTAAAAATTTGGAGGTCATTTCAAGTCACAAGTCCCACATTCTTGAAAATTCCCATTGTTTGTGTTAGAAATAAGTGCAATTTTAACCATCAACAGTTTTTGGTATGCCCAATGGGACCCCATCTTGAAGTTTCTTTCAAGACCATATGAACCAGAGAGCTACAAGGAGTCAAAGATATGGACTCATAACCAGATCTCAATCTGCTTTAAATCCAAGTATTCTTTTTCTACCATTGGTAACTAGTCCAAGAAGAAGAGTCAATTAGTTTATACCAATACCAATAGTAAACATGGGAGCCCCTATAGCCCCAAGAAATTATGCAAGTTAGAACATTGGCAGTCCTTTGATTCTCCCAATACCACTAGCCACTTGGGATCTTATCCCAGTAAATGCCTTGAAAGATCTACCCAAATTCAGTGGGCAAGATTTTAAAACACCTGAAGAGCATCTGCAGGATGTGTCTGATGTCTGTGTTATACATGTAGTCACACAACAAAATGTGGCCATAAGATTATTAACAGTCTCTTTTAAAGGAAAGGCTCTGGAATGGTACTGATCCTTGACTCCAAACATAATATCTAAATGGGATCAGCTTGGAGATCTTTTCTTTGAAAGATTTGAGGAAAAGGGTGATAAGTCTTCTTTGTTGCAACAATTGATTACTATCCAAAGAACACCACAAGAAGCAATCACTAACTTCAACTCAAGATTTCAAAAGACTTGGGAAAGATTCCTACTACAGCAAGACCATTACCAAGTATGGCTATAGTGTTTTATCTTAAGGCTTTGAATTTAGATATATCAGTCATGATTCAGTGACTTAGAGGTCAGACTCTGCCAGAGGCTTATGACTATGCAGCCAGAGCTGAAAATAATTAAATAGATGCTAGAAAGTTTACCCCAAGGCCTCCCATACCCATGTTTCCAGAGATTACTTTACCATTTCTTTAAGAAGCCCCTAAGTCCATAGCCCCACCTATGTCTATGTACACATATCCTCAACAACCTACTAAAGAACTTGTCCATGCCCAGTCATCTGAGCTGAATGATATCAAGAATATCTTGAGGACATTTTCTACTGAGTTAATTAACATACAAAGATAATAGAATACTTATACTAAACCCCAATATCAAGGCTATCAAGAAAATATATTTCCACCATAGCCAAACCAATATCAGGGTTCTCAAAGGCAAAATAACCCTCGGCCAGCAAACCAATTAGTTGTAGTCCCTACACCTTCATAGACTATTCCCCCTAATACAAATAGGGAGATTATTTAAGGGCAAAATAATTATGTAGATGGCACCAATTCCTGGTGTTTCCCTTGCAATAATGCTCATACACCTAGAGATTGTCCCATGGGTAACCTACAATAAAAGGTCGCAGAGCAAAGAAGGATGGATGGACAATATACAAGTACTAGTGACAATCAAGCCTACCAATCTTTTGGTATGAAAAATCCAATCCTAATGGCTTAGATGCAAGGGATGTCTTTACAACAACAAGAAGAAATAGCCTCAGAACATGATTTGTTCTCATGGGTTGAAGATGAAGAATCAATATTCTTGAATGAAGTTTCTACTTCCAAGAAACCAGTGGTGCAATCAAACTACTATACTAGATCAAAGAGAAGAATGATGGAACAGCCTGAAGTTGTAAATAATGAAGTTATAGAGAATCCTCAATTTCAAGGTCATCAAAACATAACTGTTAGACAAGAAGTGCCTCAGCCAGCACAGAATCAAGTGATTCCCTTACAAGTTCAAGAAAAAGCAAGGTATTCTTATTTTCAAAAAACCCAAGCATTAAGACAAATGAATGTGGTGGAACAGCTGAAGAAGACTCTAGTACAAGTATAAATTTGGGACATATTAGCTATTCCTGAACAAATGACATTGTTACAAGAAGTTCTTCAAGGCCAAGCAGTGCCCAAACATACTAGGATCAGATAAGGACTTGCTAAGAAAGAAAAGCTCAAAGACACAGTTCATCTGCAGACAATAGATCTTGTGAACAAGGCACCAGAGGTAAGCAAGTCCAAACCATAACCATTTTATTTGACTTTGATAGTTGGAAAGAAACTATTTCATAATGCAATGATAGATTTAGGGGCTAGTACTACAGTAATGCCTAAGCAAATAGCTGATGCTTTAAAAATAAAGTATGCACCACTCACTAAAGGAGTTGTGCAGATAGATGGCAAAGTAGTACAAACAATAGGTAGAATTAAACAACTCCCATTGAAATTATATACTTGTCCAAATATAATTGTCAATCAAGATGTAGTAGTCATAGATATACCTCCTATTTTTGGTTTATGTTTATCAAGAGACTTTATAGCCAAGATAGGAGGATATATGTCTCTTGATTGGTCTCACCTCATTCTAAGAACTAAATATGGTTCAAAGATGAAGATATTATCTGAGCCACTATATAAGGATCACATCACCAATGAACCAACCTCAAAATTAGAGGCAGCTCATGCTATGTTGAATAAAGAAGAAAGGGTTTTCTTTGAGGAGTTAGGTAAATGGACTGAACATGATCAAGAAGAGGAAAATGATCATTTATTAGCTATGATGCAAAGTGACCCATATGGAAATTATGACTCCATTGGTCTGAGCACTTATGTCATGTTTGATGAAGATCATAAAATCTCAAATGTTTTAAGGGAATAAAAGTCAAAAGATACCTCTTCTATGAATCCTCGGGTCTCTCAACATGAATTCCATATTCTGAGTGGGAAGTCACAAGCTTATGCCTTAATCTTTGATGAAGAAGAGATAATTTCTGACTTTCTTCTTACTTTGCAAGATGATGTGGAGGAGCATGGACATTTCCTTGATCATGATTTGAATGACTTGTTTGAAGTCATTGGGTCAGATTATACTATTCTTCAAGGAGGCTGTGAGCTGGTTGCAGATGAACAAGACAACATTGAGACTCAAATAAATATGCAAAATTACTGTAAACTTTCAAAATTATCCTTTCAAGAGGTTGGTGATTTTGAAGTCATTAAAGAGGATGATCATGCAATAGAACCTAAGTTTGAGGTAGAAGGAGATAAACCAATAAATGATATATATCAAAGGGCTTCTATTGATGAGAAAATAGCCATTGATTTCTTGATAAGACATGCCAGTATCAAGAACCAGCATTCGACAAGCTTTCAAGAACAAGAAGAGTATATATATGTTGGAAGCATGTTTGACTCTGACTCACTCGAATGCAGGCCAATAAATATGACATACAAGGAGAGAAAGTCACTAGAACTTCATCCAATTCAGCCACTTGTTTGGCAATATAAGTTGTCTCGTCATGAAGGAGACTTTAGAAATTCTTCTTTTGATCTAGGAGGGAGGCAAAGATACTTGGTTAATTTATTATAGTTAGATAGTTTCCCCTTTCCCAGTTGCTTTGTTTTCCCATTTTGTTTTCCCTCTTTTCTTTTAAATAAGTGTTCTTTAAACACGTAGCCACAACTTAGAGCCTTTTTTCAAAATTCTCGACACATTAAATATCTCCCAAATCTTTAAATTCCCCAAGGTACCTTGCGTGGCCACTTTCATAATGTGTCTATCTCATTGTTCCATGAAGATTTAGTAAGATTTGCTAATAGTTATTCGAGTTTAATGCCATTTTGAGACTTGATGGATCAATAAATACCCCATAACAAGAGTTAAAGCTTACAACATCTCAAACATTCCTGCGTCTGCGAGAAAATTCTGGCTACTTGCATCTTCAATTCTTAGCAAACATGCTTAAGTGAAAGTGCCTTCTATATTGTAAAATTTTCATACCTATTACCACAGCCCACTATTTTCAAGAATAGATACTGATATAGAGGGAGCATAGTCTTCGCAACAAGGGTCTAGGATTTACGAATCCATTGACAAGTTTCTTACAAGCAAACCATATGCTTCAGCCCCTGCTCAACCATTAAAGACCTACTCATGGACCAAAGTCCCTAAATTTGGTCAAGCAAGTGACCTAACAAAGGTAAAAGATTATGCAGATGGAATCATGGACCGTATTCTTTAAAGAACTAGTAGCAAAACTCTTAAAGAAGGGGCACATCAAAGGTGTCTTCAGAGGGCCAAAGTGGGACAATATGAGACTTTTGAAATGAGGATATGGACTTCCCAACTGGCACAATTCATTGTCTAAGGTGTGCATCCATGCCCTGACTTGGTTGAAATATGTGCCAAATTGTTCCATGCACCTTCAAATACCATTCAATAGGGTCCATTCATGGTACAGATTACACTGAAGGCTATCAGAGAAATGTTGGCCCTGTATCATGATAAGACAGCTATGTTTCCCACTATTGCTAAAATGTAAAAAATGTGGGCAAACATCAATACTCAATTGAGGTTCTTAAAATCAGAATTACAATTAGGCAATGATGATACTACTATGTCGACACTGCCTGCAGCAAGAGCACAATTTGCACAATCTATTCAGGATGCACTTTTTATGATGGCTTTCATTTTCAAAATGAAAGATGATATGACCATCTATGGAGAAAAAATGGATATCCTCTTTAGGTTGAAAATTGTCGACAAGACTCAGGAATATCAGCTTGATTTCTCTGAGCAAATTGCATACTCAATGGTGGAACAACTTGCCCAGTTCAAATCAAAAGGGGTTTTTAGGTACTCTTCTTATTTGTTTCACCTTATGTTGTATCAAAAATCCAACATCTTTTCCTAGCATATGCATCTTAATATGTATGACCCAAGTTTTGGTCTACAAAGGACCACTCCTGTGTCTACATGGAGACATATTTTGTCCAAAACTAGCGACCCATATGAATTCTGGGAACTTTTTGTTTTACCTAATTTTTGTCATTTAAGCCCAAAACTAGTTATAAATAGACTGTTTCCAAGTGTATCAAATCTTATGGCCAATTGCCCTATCCCTTGTGATTTCTTTTTTGGATCCCACCATACAATTATTAGAGTCCATGGCTTTAGTGGGGAACCAGTGTTGCTACCTAAGTTTTTAACCCTTAGGTTAGCATTCTTAGAGGTCACCAGGTAGGTGTCTATGGTAGATAATGAATATGGCTCTGGGAAGAAGAAGAAGAAAATGTATGATGTCCCATGGGTGACAAACAACATGGCACTAGAGGCCAGAGATGCTGAGATTGTGTTGCTTAAAAAGCTAGCCTTCCTAGGTTTCTTCCTAATTAAAGATAAATAGGTATATGACCCAAATGGTTTCATAGCTTCATGGATCAAGAATAATAGGGTTGCTGCCAGAATTGCACATGAGGGTCACCCCTTTTGGAAAAATAGGAAAAATCCTACGGAAGATAACATGAGTTTTAAGTTGAATTAACAAATTTACCCCTTCAACAAAACAAACCATGGGAAACTTTTTATAATAAGCAACGGGGTTTTGACCCTAAAATCAGAATGAATTCTAGTTTAAGGTCATTAAAGAATAAAGACTAGGACGCTAAGAAAATAGAAGCCTATTGGAAATATAGGCAAGAAATTTGTCAGACAACTCATTCTTTTGGAAATGTGGACTTAGATGAGAAATGGGAGGAAATCTGGGATGAGTACCATATGTCTCCTATATCTAGCCCTGATACAAGTAATTTTTTGACACATGTGGAGAGCCAGAAGCTAGAGCAGGATCCAGCCAAACATCACAGGCCCCAGGGCAAACCTTAGCTTTAGTTGCTATAATTGTTTGGCCCCAATCTCTTAGCATCATAGAAAAACAAAAGAGTGTGGTATCTTCACCACCAAAAGCTTCTCCATCAACATCAGTCCTTGAAGTTCCCAATTTTGCACAAGCACCACTAACAACAGTGGTAGATGTAGAAGAAAAAGAAGCATAACCAGAAGAAGAAACAACAAGGAAGCATAAAAGCCTGAGGTTTTAACTACCAGGGGAGAGGGTAGAACCCTCACAACATCAATTATAGATTAATTCAATGATTCCTCAGGTAAGTATTGTTTCTGTATCTTCTTCTCAATCTCTTTCTTCTCCTATAGGGGTGATGATTCCATCTAGACAAATTACATCCCCTACCACCTCTGCTATGTCTATTTCTCATTTTGCCCCATCTACCACCTCTACTATATCATTGTCTCATTTTCCCTCCTCTGTACCCAAGAAAATATCTCCTCAAATTTCCCATAGCCAATAATTAGCTATTCCATATGGCTTGCAGCAAGGTCATCCTTTTGCAGGTGGGCACATTGCCTCTCCTTCTACCTTCTAAACTCAAGCAGACGCTGATAGGAAAGCAAGGGAAGCCTGAAGGGAGAAAAAGAAGATCAAAGATAATAAGGCTTTGGATACACCACATTTGAGGTCACAATTTGACCCCATTCAGTAGCAACTGATAGTGACTCATTTGTCACCAAATATTATCAATCGAAGTGAGTAGATGCAGCTAGAAGATTACACAATGAATGTAGTGGCTATAGATATGTCCCTGTTTAGAACACAAGATAGGGTCGAGCTGCTAACTGAATCCACTTCCACAGTGGCTGAAGATTACTTGAAAATATCAAGGAAGCTATAGAAGATGGAGGCTGATCTAGCCAAAGAGAAGGCAAACTATAGCAATTTGACCACAGAGATCAATACTAAGAATAATGAAATAGAGAGTCTAAATAAACACTTTCAAGATATTATTTCTCTTCAGACTCACTAGGCTATCCAAGCCCAAAATGACTCTTTAAAAGTAGGGCTGATGCAGGTGAAGGATGCATTGATGACCCTAAGGCGAGAAAAAGTAGCATTTCAAGAAAAATGCGAGGAAAGCCTATTATAGGTTACTCAACTTCAACAGAAGCTATTGAATGAACAAAATAATACCACTGTTATACAGGCCCAATTTCAAGCTGAGCAACAAAGGGAAGAATAATTGACATTTGAGCTGGGCTATAGGCCAAATAATGTAGGGGTGTTAAATCTGGTGAAAGAGCTTTATGAATCAATATGTAAAAGAATCTCTGCAGAGATTATTCAGCTCAGACCTTTTCTAACCTTTCTGCTAAATGCACAAAAATTGTGTGAAAAGGTAGAGACTTCAGTTGAAGACACACTATCTACTATTTTTGAGAGAGTATTAAACTCTAAAATGCTACTACAAAAGTTATATGATGCAATCGATAGAATGTTGTTGGTAGTAGGAATTAATGACAGAATGGTTGTTGCTAAATGAGTAAATAAGGTTCTCAATTGCAATGCCACAATAATTAATTGTAGAGGGCTTCTGGATGTAATGAAAGAAGAAATCAGCGAAATGAAACAACACATTGAAGACCTAGTGCAATTAGGCCTTCCTTCCCCTTTTCTTGATGACAACACTGTGCTGATGATTGATGAAATTAAACCTTTATTGTTGGTCAAGTAGAATGATCAAATAGTTTTTCAGGATTTAAGGGATGATTCATCAGTACCTGAAGTAGAAGTTGTTTTGATTCCTGTTGCCCAGCTTGAATTTAAATTGAAGGCTACAGTTCAGATTTTGCAAAAAATTTCACGTAAGGATATCATTAACCTTGATTTAGCCTTCAACAAATCGCAAAATAAGCAGGGATTATCTGATGATGAGTGGTCTGCTTATCAAACAACTTTACTGAAGCTGTGACTTTTTGTCATTTTGATCATGCGGGAGTTGTAGATTCTTTTTGAGCAGGCTCAAAAATCCTTGGGGTCACTAATAACTCTAGAGTAATAAATACTCTACATTTCATTTTGATTTTTAGTTGCATAATCCAAATTTTGTTCCTAAACATTTTGGTTCGAGAAAGTGAAGTTTTTGACTAAGAGCACGGGCTCATATTTATTTTGCCTCAATTTTGTCTAAGTGTCAAAATTGAGCAAAAGTTGCCAAGTGTCATCAGTCGAGGCACTCTTCATAATTTTAGTAAGTACTATAGAACGTGCCATGTGTCCCATAGTAACTCAGTGGAGCACAACAAATATTGGCATCCACGTCTCATATTTCTTATATGTTTCAAAGGCTTTTTCCTAATAAGTCCTTTTAGGATCAAGTGAAAGATGCCAAATGGCAATCGCGGAAGGTTTCAATATGATTTTCTAAAAGTAATGGAAGATGCCATGTATTCCTAGCTAAAGAGAATGGAAGCCACCACGTGTCAACATCTGAAGTTTCTTCATTTTGTTTCACCGATATAGTAAAGACTATGGTGGGTCCCAAGTTTTGTTTTTGAAGCAAACAGAAGTCACCAAGTGTCACCATCCGTGTAAATATGAAATGAGGCCCAATTATTTCTATAATATAAATAGAGTGATGCGGAGACCACCACATGTCACCTTCTGTAGGTTTCTCAAAATGTAGCTAAAAGTAGCAGAGATCACCACATGTCCTTTGTTAAGTAAAGTAGAGATCGCCACATGTCCCTTGTTAAGTAATGCAAAAAGTGCCACCTGTCCCTATCCCCTTCTTGAAGTTGCTCAGGCGAGAAGTGTTTTGGGTCTAATTTTATATATAAGTTGTTTAAGTTTTGGAGAAGCAAATGGTGACATATGTCAAGGATGGAACACTTCTAAGCGAAGACATAGTAAGAGTATAGGTTATGTGGAAAGTGCTGTGTATATTCAGTAAATGCTACAGAACATGCCAAATGTCATTTTCTTGTGAATCCTAAATAATAATTAGGTTTTCAAGTAAAATTAGGGGAATCAGCCAAGTGTACTCTCCCATTTGAAAGTGGAAATCATCCTGGGTATCTACTTCGGCCAATGAACTTGCAGAAAGATAGAACATTTCAAATCCAAGAAATATGTTGTGTTAGACACTTCCAATTCAGTTAGAGTTCAGTTAGGCCGTTGGATTGGGAACATGCAGACAATCTAGAGGGAATCTAATGCTATAAAGAGGGGTGCATATATCACAAGAAAAATCATCATGATCAGAAGATAGAGAGAATTTTATGCTGGAGATTATTGTCAAGAGTTTTTAGACTTTTAGAGCTATGATCAGGAATATCATTTGCCTTTGTTCTATTTTCTTGAGTTAGAAAGTTTATGTAACTGTGCATGTTTCTATGCCTTTTATGTGATTGGAGAATTAATAATAAGACTCATTTTTGTGCCTTTGTTAATATTTTATGTGTCACTACAAAAGTAGTCTAAGCTGTAAGCCTCTATTTCTGTTGTTTACATTTTTTACATTGATCATGCCTTGTTTGCTCTTTAATGTAATTGAATCTTACATATATTTTCACTGTGCTCAAAATTAAGGGTTGAATTACATTTAGGCACATCACCATAGTTAGATTATATTTCTTTGCATTTGTGTTTCTATTTAAATTCCTATCCCTTTTCCCAGTATACGCTCGATATAAAGAAGAGACTAACTTCTTAAAAATCTGGAGGTCATTTCAAGTCGCAAGTCCCACATTATTGAAACTTCCCATTGTTGGTGTTAGAAACAAGCACAATTTTAACCATCAACATAAACCAATTATGCATATACCATCACATATATGGGAAATGCTAGTCGAACTCAACTAACATGATCAACAATAACATCAAAATTAACATAACATTAACATAATCATCTACATAAATATCATCATCACAATCACAATAAATGCATCTCAAAATCATAATAGACAAACATCTCATATATATATATATATATATATATATATATATATATATATATATAGACACACACACACACACACACACACACACACACTAAGAATACATGTCTATCAATACATCACCATAGTATCACCTCTCTCTCAATATATACATCTCATATATTTGTCTTTTAGGTCAGTGTACATATAAAAAATATAATCAAAAATGATAAAATCTAGAACTGAAGGTCCTCGAGGCTCTCCATGTGGTCATGACAAAGCAGTGTCATCACCACTTTTAGCCCATCTATGTCTACTGTGGCAAGTGACACAGATCTCTCCTACTCCCTAAACTCAAGATATCTCTAGATCGATAAGAACTCTTTGATGACCCCCTCATAATAGGTAATCTCATTTAGGATAGTAGTATATCTAGCCAGAGATATAGTCTATGGCGGTCCAATCACACTTACTGATGGCCCGACTTGTACTGGTCCTTATGGTGGAGGAGGAGTAGACTGACTTGTTGCTCTCAAACTATCCCTCTCCACTATCAGTATAATAACCTATCCTTGTAACACACCAACTTGTCCCTATAGTGCCCCAATCTGTCTCTATAGTGCCCCAACTTGGCCTTGTATTATCTCCACCTATCCATGTAAGGCTACTACCTATGCTTGCACAGTATCTCTAGCCTACAATACTTCATCCCATGCCTCTATAGATGCATCTCTCTCCCTCACGACACCCTAAAAATTTGATGGCAACTTCTTAACCTCAATCACAAGATATAAACCAACCCACCAAGCCATATATGTCATTGTACACCTTGGGTCAACTACGCCTGGCCCTGTTGACAACTCCTCAAAATTTGACCCATCTATCTCCTGAGGTAAAGGTAGGGGTGCCTCTATATCATCCCTCCTATATCAAGGGAAGGCAAGTATAACATCCTATATTAGGTTGAACTGCTTCCTGACCCATCCCACAAGTACCATCTCTAGTTCGTTGGCTCATCTCCCCTAACCCATAGTGAGCTCTACAAGCTAATAACCTATTGTGCCTATCCTTTGAATATGGGGTATGCTAGGTAGGGTCTCCACAAAATATTCACCAAGATCAAACCCTTAATCATGTACCTACAATAAGCAATGTCGCACACTACATCATCCACTCAGTTCTGTGCCATACCATCCCTCCACTGTCTGAACCCAACCTTGAAGTCGACTAAAATCATGGTAGGTAGCCCTAATGGTCATGTAACCATGATATGATCATACACCCAACAATATACTAAATGGCCAACACATAAACTATACCACTATCATAGTCTCAAACCCCATAGCTCTCTGTATAACTGAGCTAAATATTCTAGTCATGCAAAAATAGTTTTTTGCTCAATCATTTATGCCAGCAAATCCATCAATGCAATCAAAAATGTATCACCATCTACATCTATTAGTGCATACACTATGATCCCTATCATCATCAAGATGCTCAGTCAATTCTATTCCTCATCAACCATATATAATGGCAAGTAGGTGAAACTCACTGAATGATATGTCACCTCACTAACATGCTCACTGTATAAGGCCACCATGTGTATATCATACTCTTCTCTCTAGCATGATAAGATCTCCTCACCCTGGAGTGGCATAAGTAATATCCTATACACATCCTCCTAGGTCATTGTCAACTCTCTAGTCGGTAGATGGAAGGTGTTGGTGGTGTGATCCCACCTCTCGATCATCGCTATCATAAGGTTCACATCTCGGGTGACTCTACAATATCATCGCACTCCTCATAACCCCACCACTACCTTATGCTCCCACTTGTCTGGGGTGACATCCCTCCTCATCCATGTCAGCAACCTTGGTAGGTGATCCTATAATGTTAAATCCAGTTGTGCATACATCTATACACACATAACTCAAGTCACATACTTTTTAATATAATCTATCACATCCTTTTTTTCCTTCTCTTTGGGAGAAATACATTGGCCTGAGGCCCTAAACTGGGCTATGTAGGAAGCACTCAGTTGATATGGGGTCTTCTTAGGTTAGCTTAGCCATATACTCACCTAACTATCTACCCTACTCTCCCTTCTCTAACCTAGACTTCATTGCCTCTCTCTCTCAACCCTAGGGCCATTGCCTATCATAACTCTAAGCTTCACAGCTTTTATACCTACCCCTAAACCCTATGCCTTATTTTTTAAGCCCTAGGTCCTCTGACCTATCTCAATATCTCTTTTTAAACCATACCTTAGATATTTTTCCCTAGGCTTTGGGAGAACTTCATTGCCTTGAGGCTCTAAACTGGGTTATGTAGGCATCACTCAATCGACACAGGATCTTCTGAGACTAGCTCATCCATTAGGCTAGTTGACTACTTTCATTAGGGATCCAAACTAACCCTTTCTCCTATTTTATTGGTTCTTCACAAGCACCAATGTCAGCTTTAATGCTGATATCAATGCTTAATAGGCATAAGTGTCAATCGACATCGATAGATACCTGTCAACCTTGGTGATGTGTCAGTCGATGTCAGTGGACCCTGCCAATGTCGGTGACTGGTTCCACCCTAGAGCTAAATGAATCATCCCTAAAATTATAATTTTAATCTAAAAACTACCCCAAATTCCCCCCAAATTATCTTAAAACTACCCTACCACATTTCCTACCCCTCTACTAACATTTTTTATCCCCTACTCGTAAATTAGCCTAAGAACTCAAATAACCAAATCAAGTTTCAAAACAACTTACAGAAACTCTTACCTCATCTCTCTATCTCATCTAGATTGGCATAGCTAGCTCTTAGGGTGGCATGCCTCCCGTTGAGTCCCTTGCTCTATCATCTTAGTCACTCTCACAGCGCTTTTTCTCTCCAATGAAAAGTTACAAATGAGTTTGGTCAGCTGTTAAACCCCCTTTTATTGGGTTTGGTTGGCTACCAATGTTAGTATCCTTGCCATAATCCATTGATTTTAGGAATTAAGCTGATTAACATCGACAACATTACCCTAAGACATCTATGTCGATAAATTTACTGACGTCAGCATTAATTATTACCGATATCAGCAATGTCACTAGCACCATTGAATAAATGTTTTCCTACACAAGTAACCCCAAATTTTTAGACTTTACTCATACTCTGGGGAAATTTGGAGATCATGTATATCTCCCTGACCATGGCGACCAACCTGGAGATCACATATATTTCCCAAACCATGATAAATGCCCTTGGATATCACTTAAATCTCCACCCATAATGACTTTTCTTAGATATCACGAATATATCCTCACTCATTAACCCTTTTATACCAACCTTGCATTGCTTGTCTTGATCACTTATGCTATTCTTTTATAGTTGGCTATTGTACACATGCATGTATATTAAGTGTTTTAGATGGCAGACCATGCTCGTTCTGTCACCTGCAACCTTTTGTGTTTTTTAAGGGCACTTCCTACCTCAGATACTTAGGACACATGGACCAATTAGAACTACAACTTTGATTGTTTTGACTTTATCAACTATCACTTACAAGTTGTGCTTTCGTAATTTCTATCCAAGTCCTCCTCAACCTTACCTATTCTTGACTTTGTCAACTATATCTCTTCATAGTATATGCACAAGTAGTAATACCACATTCTCCTCCACTCACCTAATTAACTTCTTATCAAATTGGTACCCAATTCTAGTTTTTCTTCCATTGATTCTAATTTTGAGGGGGGCTACCTCATCCAATACCTAAAACATCTAACTCTTGTTTTGTCTTGAAACTTGTCAGTGTAAATTATAAGATAAAAAGGGGTAAATGTAGACACCAAAATTACATCATACACACGTGCATAATTACCTATGTCAAAACTCCCATTGAGCCCTATTTCAATATTCAAAATTAGCCTTCCTAACCTATGCTTTTACCCCTTACACATTTAATTAATTTAAAACACTTAATTAAGTTAATTAAAATCCCCTTGTGCCACCTTACCTGGCCACCTCATCTCAAGACTTAGTCCCCTTATCCTAACTACCCATGACTTATTCTCACCTCAAAACTAAATTCTTAATCAACTACATCCTTCTTTGCCTCCTATTTTTATCATTTTGTAATGGGTTCCACATTTGGAACAAGGAGTAATAAAAAACTAGCCAAAAAAAGTACTTTTACATATTTTGAGGCCATTGACGTTAGTCAACCTACAACTGACATCAATGGGATCATCGATGTCGATGATATAAGCCAAACTCTAACCTAATGTTTAGGTCAGTAGAAATTAAGAAAATTCATTCTTACTTACATTCAAGCTCTCGGCATTCAACTTTCGACATCCTGGCTTACTATTATCTTGCATAAGTCAATCATGATTAGGAACCAAGCTCTTGAGGACCAAAATTACCTACTTATTCTCTTTGTTTAGGGCATCGATTTAGACTCCCATCACTTATTTTGTAGGTCTTTTAAGTATTTACTTTGATATCACTTTATATCTATTATTCATTACTTTACACATTCTTGATCAAACTCCCGTGAGGGAATTACAAAGCTTTCCTACTTGTTTCCCCTTGATCTGACACACCAAACCTCTGATCAGATCTATCCAAATCATACTCTCTCTCATAACTCTCCCCAACCTCCTAGACCTAATCAAAACCAATTTTTAGACTCGAAAAAGCCTTCTACAAGATCCTAGGTAATTATTGCCCCTACTGACCTCGACAGCCTAATCAACATCAGTCACCTTCACCCACCAATCTACACAACATAATTGATATCGATCACTTCCCCACTGATGTCAGTGACTATGGATTTTCTAACCTTTCTAAAACCTACCCAAATAACTTCTAAAATACAAATAGAATATACCACTTGCACTCTGTTACTCTTTGTTGTAATCAGGTTATGAATAATGGTAACATTATTTTTTTCACTCTCTCTTTACCTCTATTTTAGTTATTTATTACTCTTTTGTCTCTAAAAAGTGGCTATCATCTCTAATGAAGATTCACACTTCCTAAAACAAGTGTGTAGCTTGGCAGCCCACTCATTTATCTACTAACAAACATTTTGTGGTAGTGATTTCTTACTTGTAGGTAGTCCTCCCCAGCCAAAGAGGAGTGCTCACAATGTCTGAATATGACATGTAAACCAATTTGGGTTCATTCTAATCACTTATCCATATCATTCTTCTTTGTTTTTCTTTAAACTTGAAATAGACAAATTCTAGCGAAACAAATAGATGTATACATCAAATCTAGAATAAAAATTTGTGTGGGCGTCTTTTGGATTTGTTCCACAATATAATATATTTCTTATTTAATAGTGGTAGTTGGCTTACTCCTAGCTGGCATAGTGGGTTGGATTGGATCATTGTTTAGGGGGTTGTGGGACTTGTATGGTGACTTTAGACCACTTATTTGTGATTACGTAATTTGAATTGGGTAAGGTAATATCTTAAATAGAAAATGATGGATATGGGCCAAAGAGGATAATTATTGATTATCGATGCACTTGGATGCGGTCATGGGGCAATGAAGAGTTACTGGCATAAGAACTTGAAATGGTAATCCTTGGTTACTATTGCACTTGGATGTGGTCATAGGTTAAGGAAGGGTTTCCAACATTGGAAGGTTCATTACAATTGTTAGGCAATGGTCTTGGCCTATTGGTATTCATTATAGGATTGATGGTAATGATAGAGACATGACCACCCTCAATATGACCTATAATTTTATTATAGTCATGTATAACTATGTGATAGGTTTGTTGATTATTGGGGTCATTCTTGCCTTGGCTCAATCCATTTTGTGGTTAAGATTTTTGTTTCTATTGTTGTGGCTATTTTTTTTGTTATTTTTGTTGTTGATTAGTATTATTATGTTATGGAAAAGGATTTTGATAGATACATAGGTTTTGATTAAAAGTAGATGCTCTCTTATCCAATTGGATCTCTCCATTTTCTAACATATTTTCAATGATGTGCTTCATCTACACAAAATAACATATAGAATGTCCATGAACATGATGGTATTCATAGAACTCATGCTCTTTATACTAATCTGTATAAGGTATTTCTTTAAGAACGTGTTTTGGAATCGGCTAACCAATCATATTGGCCACAACTAATTTTCAAAACAATCATTTAATAGGCTCACCAAGGTCACTGAAAACTCTAGGAGTGCATCTTCTTCTTGGAGGAGGGATTTGAAAAAGTAGTGGGTATATCCTTTGAGGGAATTTTTAGGCTACCTACATGGAATTTGCATAAGTGGTGGGTATAGCAGTTCCTAATATCATGCATTGGTGACCCAGAGCCATATTCTAAATCCAAACTAGAATATTTATCAACAACACATTCAATATCAAGAGAGTAATTCCAATGCATGATATTAGGCACTACTCCAAGTGAAGTGTGTCAGAGAGTAATTATTAGGCTGCCTACAGGAATTTCTCAGAAGCATCAGTGACTGTGGGAAGCACAAGTGAGAACCTCCATAGATTTTTCTTTTCTTTTTTGACTTTTTATGTGCCAAGTATTCTCAAAGGTAATGTTATTTTTTGTCATTACAATCTCCATGGGTTTGTAGTCTATGGAAAATGTGCAACTTTGGGGTACATTAGCTAGGGCAGAGTATGAGATTGTTGAGTATCAGGGTAGGCTAATGAAACTGAAGCCTAACCTTTTTGCAATGAAAGTTCACCATGATGCTATTATAGATGGTTTTACTATAGCAAACACTGCTCCACAGATTACAAGGAAAGGTAGAAATAAGAGAGACACTATTGTGACAGCCTCTGCTTTACCTTTATCTAATAATTGTTAACATATTATTTTATTTCTTCCTACCTAACCTAGCCATCTCCAAAATGTGGCATATGCTGCCACCAACAAAATTAAATGAAGTGTTTTCAAATTTCAATTTTGGAGCCAATTTTGATTTTTCAGGGAAGAAAAGCTATGGAGTAGGTAAGAAATTAAGTAGAAGACAAAAAAATAAAAATGCACATAGCAACAATGAGCAAAAGGAGAATGAGTAGCAGTCTGCAAAAAGAGAGAGAAGATTTAAAGGAGTATTCAACACAACAACCTGTAGAAAAAAAACACAAAAGATGATAAAAAAACATAGCAGCAACAACAACCCATAGAAAGGAATAGAATAGATAATCACCTTATTAGGAGAAAGTAGGGGAACAAGGGAAATAAAACAAAAACAAAGTAAGAGGTGTAGAACACAACAATAGTCTGTGAGAAGAAAGAGTTACCAATAATAGTTAAGAAAAGTCATTTTTAAGAGTATTTTATCAGTTAATTTTAAACAGTATTAGTTGTATTTATACAAAGAGATGTTTAGAGTTAATAGATATATATTGTGTTTATTTCTTCATACTCTTTCTCCCCTATTTCAGTATTGTATTTCATTGTTGTGTTGTTTACTAGCTTCCCATCTAGGCCTACATATATATATTTCTCTATCTAAGAATGTATATTTCATAACATTCATAGATGATTACAATCAAATGATATGGGTGTATTTCTTGAAGAACAAATCAAAATCATTTGAGATCTTCAAGCATTTGAAGGCCATTGTGGAGAAGCAAAGTGACCACTACATCAAGATTTGAGGACACATAGAGGGGGAGAATATATCTCCAATGAATTCATGAATTTTTTCAAGGATCATGGCATAGAGAAACAATTTATAGTTAGGTATACATCGTAGCAAAATGGTGTGGTCGAGAGGAAAAGTAAGACCATCCAAGAGATGGAAAGGATCATGCTAAAGGCATAAGGTTTGCCTAATGATTTTAGGGCTAAGGCTATAGCAATAGTCGTGTACTTGTTAAATATTTATCCAACAAAGAGTGTAAGGGAAATCCCTCAAGAAGCATGGATAATTAGAAGCCAAGTGTTCAACACCTTAGAGTGTTTGGTTGTGTAGCATATGCACACGTGCCCAAACAAAGAAGAATGAAGTTTGATGAAAAAGGTGAGAAATGTATTTTCATAGGGTATCGTGACCAATCAAAGGCATACCTACTATACAATCATATCACCAAAGATCTCATAATCAGCTGGGATGTTCAATTCATTGAGCATGAAGCTTGGGAAGAGAGACAAGGAGAAGAGCATGTTGAAATAAGGGTTGATGGACCCTTCATTGAATGTAAAACAACATGTGGTATAACAAAAAATGCACCAACATGGACCCCTATTTCATAAAGGGCTTATTCATCTAGTGGTATAAGCCATCAAGGAGGTTAAGGAGCTATTCAAGAGTCTACATCGTCCTCCTCCAACTCAAATCAATACCAAGTAAGGACAAGAAGCTTGCAAGGAGTTTATGAGTAGTCAAGGTATGAGCAAAATGAGAATGAAACTATGAATTAAGCACTCTTTTTATCAGTTGATCTAATCTACTCTAACGAAGTGGTTAAGGATAGTAAGTGGTATGAGGTTATGGATGAAAAAATGCATGTCATAGAGAGAAATGATACATAGGAGTTAGTTGACCTGCCAAAAGGAAAAGAGGTCATAGGAGTCAAGTGGGTATATAAGACAAAAACTACTCTCGAAGGTAATATATAGAGGCATAATGCAAGGCTAGTGGTGAAGGGATACAAGCAAAATCTCAGACATGATTACAATGAAATATTTGCACCCATGGCAAGGCTAAAAATCGTAATGATAATCATAGCCATTACTGCCCAACACAAGTTGAAGGTGCATCAAATGGATGTGAAATCAACATTATTGAATGGAGTGTTTGAAGAAGAGGTCTACATGGGATAGCCACCTAGATATGAGATTCTCAAGTAGGAGAACAAAGTGTATAGGTTGAAAAAGGCATTGTATGGGCTCAAGCAAGCCCCAAGAGCATGGTATAGTCATATAGACTCATATTTGTTGAGCAATAGTTTTAGCAAGACTGCAAGTGAGCCCACATTATACATCAAATAATGCAAATAATGTATGTTGATTTTTGTATTGTATGTGGATGATCTAATATTCATCAATAATGCAAATCAGTCCATTGAAGATTTCAAAACAACCATGAAAATTGAGTTTGAAATGATTGATTTGGGCTTTTTGAAGTACTTTCTCAGGATAGAAGTCAAACAAATGATTTAAGGCGTATTCATATGCCAATCTAAGTATGCAAAAGAGGTTTTGTAAAGATTCAAGATGTTGGACAACAAACTTGTGTTTACTCCAACAGAGACAAGTCTTAAGTTGTGCAAAGATGATAGTAGCAACAAAGTAGACCCCACACAGTATAAGAGTCTAGTGGGAAGCCTAATGTATTTGACTAAAACATGCCTAGATATCATGTATGCAGTTAGCCTCATATCAAGATTCACAGAGACACCAAATAAGACACATTGGCAAGCAGACAAGAGGATATTGAAGTACATGAATGGAACAAGGGATTATGATATTTTGTATGCAGCAACAGATGAGTTTCAACTTGTTGGTTTCATGGATAGTGATTGGATAGGCAACCTTGATGACCAAAAGAGTACCTCTGAATATGTATTTCATCTTGGATCAAGAGCCATATCTTGGGATTCAAAGAAACAACCGATAGTGTCACTTTTTATCATTGAAGCGGAGTATATAACAGTTAATGAAATAACATGTCAGGCTATATAGTTGAGAAGGATACTTTCTGATTTGCATGAGGAGAAAAAATGAGCTTCTATAGTATATTGTGACTATGTATCATCTATAGCATTGTCAAAGAACTTTGTGTTTCATGGAAAGAAAAAACACATTGTAATCAAGTATCACTTCAATCGAGAGTTAGTTGAAAATCATGTCATAGAGCTTAGTTTTTACAAATATGATCAACAACTAGCTGATATTTTTAATAAACCATTGCCTAAAGACACTTTCATGCACCTAAGAGGAAGGTTAGGGATCATAAATGCAGCAACATTAAACCTACATACTATTATGGTAGATCCAGAGTCTTACAACATAGTTATAGACTCAAATAATCTAGCTAGGGACTACTAAAGTAAATCTACAGACTCAAACAATTCATCTACGGACTCCTTTAGTCTAGCTACGAACTATTATAGAAAATATATGGACTCCATCAAGACTATGAAATCCTACAAAAAATCTACGGACTCTATCATAAAAACTATGGACTCCATTAGTAGAGCTACGGACATTAGTTATGAACCTCTGGACACGCATAAAAAAGAAGTAGAAGCATTCTGTAAGTTATAAAGAAGTTATAATGAGGTTTTGGAGACTGAGAAGAGTCTAATTGACTATGGTAGGAAGGTCAAAAATAAGGGGGAGTGTTAACATATTATTTTATTTCTTCCTACGTGACCCAGCAAGCTCCAAAACATGACATATGCTACCACCAAAAAAATTAAATGTGATTTTTTCAAATTTCAATTTTGGAGCCAATTTTGTTTTAGGGGGAAGAAACGTTGTGCAGTAGGTAAGAAAGTAAGTAGAAGACAAAAAAGAAAAATGCACGCAGTAGTAGTGAGCAAAAGGAGAATGCATTGTAATCTACAAAAAGAGAGAGAGAAGATTCAGGGGAGTATTCAACACAACAGTGGTTTGTAGAAAAACAACACAATAGATTATTAGAAAATGCAGCAGTAATAACAATCCATAGAAAGGAACAAAACATATCATCACCCTATCAATAGAAAGCAAGGAAATAGGGGAAACAGAGCAACAATAGAGTAAGAGGTGTAGAACACGGTAACACTCTGTGAGAAGAGAGAGTTACCAACAACAGTTAAGGAAAGTCCTTTCTAAGAGTATTTTGTGAGTTAATTTTAAACAATAGTAGCTGTATTTGTACATGGATATCTTTAGAGTTAATAGATATGTATTTGTGTTTATTTCTTCATACTCTTTCTCCCCTATTTCAATCTTCTATTTCATTGTTGTGTTGTTTACTAGCTGCCCATATGGGCCTGGATATATATATATATATATATATATATATATATATATTTCTCTCTCTTAGATAGCGAACAGTGCTATTAGTTTTCTCTAACAACAATGTCCAACCTAGATCATGGGGAAGAAAGGTTACAGCTTACAAGACAGTAACTAAAGACAAGGAGAAGAATGATGGTGAGGAGAAAGAAAGCAATTTCGAATAAAGGACAATAGTCCCCCAAAGCATTCCTACCCCTGAAGAGGAGCAAGAGAAGGATGCACCAGTATTGATAAAAGGCATTGATTTTGAAATTGACAAAAATAAATTGACAGGAAGGAAAGAAAATGGGAATGAGCATGCTGCAGAAAGAAAGAGTTCTCTTGATGTTTCTGCTTCTTACAGAGGTGTGAATAACAGGGTCAATGGATGGTCGACTGCTCCATCTGTTGGTGATGGCATGAGGAACACGATGATTGGGGGTCGAATGCACACTTTTTATGACCATGGAAATGCCATGAGATCAGATCCAGTGCGTTCAGGGAAGCTTCTCTCATCATGGGGGTATGTATGTGAGGATGCCTCTGAGGAGCAAGATGATGTAGTTCCATCAGGAAAAGAGGAAGATGATGAGGAAATAGATGAAGATAATTGATTGGTTGATTTGTAAGGAGAATGTATCAGAGAGCACAGTTACACATTCAAGAAGCTTATTACAGATATGTTTCATTTTTTTTTTCTAATTTTTTTGATTTTTTTGTAAAATTTCATGTAGATTATCCTTTTATTAAAGAGAGTAAAAGAGAATTGATTGATTTGTAAGGAGAATGTATCAGAGAGCACAGTTACACATTCAAGAAGCTTATTACAGATATGTTTCATTTTTTTTTCTAATTTTTTTTTATTTATTTGTAAAATTTCATGTAGATTATCCTTTTATTATTTTTCATCTTCGATTTTTTTTTTGAATTGGTGTAATTATTTTTGTTTAGATAAAAATAGATGTTACATCTTGTGTGACAATAATTAAAGGTTTTTCAAAAGATTAAAGATTAAAAACTATGCATAAGTAAAAATTTCATTTTTTTAATTTTTATAAAACTTATTTTTAAAAATTGTGGATGATTAAAGATTTTTTTTAAAATAAATTTATCATGCATAATTTTAAATTTTTATTTTTATTAAATAAATTTATTTAATTTTTTATTTTTATAAAATTTATTTTTAAAAACTATATATGATTAAAGATTTTTTTAATAAAATTTATTTTTAAAAACTATATATGATTAAAATTTAAAAAAAAAAATTATCATGCATAATTTTAATTTTTTATTAAATAAATTTATCATGCATGATTTTAATTTCTTATTTTTATAAAACTTATTTTTAAAAATTGTGTGTGATTAAAGATTCTTTTTATCTAAAAAAATGTATCATGCATGATTTTTATTTTTTATTTTTATTAAATAAACTTACTATACATTATTTTTATTTTTAAAAATTTAATATTTAAATTGTTCAAGTTATTTTAAAGTTACTTAAAAATATTTAATATTTAGATTTTTAAAAACTATGTATGATTAAAGAATTTTCTCTAAATGAAATTAATATTTAAATTATTTAATTTTTAAATTGTTTAAGTTATTTTAAATTTATTTAAATAAATTTAATATTTAAATTATTTAATATTCATATTATTTAATATTTTAATTATTTTATTTTAGATTGTTTCCAAATAAATTTAATATTTAAATTATATAAATTATTTTATTTTTCCATCTTTCAATATTTAAATTTAATATTTTTATTTTAAATTTAAATTAATATTTTTCTTTTTAATTTAAATTAATATTACATACATTACAATAAATAAGTCCAGTTAAAAATATTTAAGAAGATTATATTAGAGAAATATTTTTAATTGATGCAAACGAAGATTGATTTGTAAGGAGAACGTATTACATATTGTTAATATGTTTCATGTTTTCTTTTAAATTTTTTGATCTATTTGTAAAATTTCATGTCGATCATCCTCTTTATTTATTTTCCTCTTCAAATTGTTTATTTTTTTGAATTGCTGTAATTATTTTTGTTTAGATAAACATGAATACTACATCTTTAATCCCCACTATCCCAGAGTCTAGTAGAAATCCCCCAGAATATTATGCAAATAAAAAAGAATTTGAGAAGAATTTATAGAATTTTCATGTTCAAATTGTTTATTTTTTGAATTAGTGCAATTATTTTTGTTTAGATAAAAATGGATGCTACATCTTCAATTTCTACTATCCCAAAGTCTAGTAGAAATAAGGAACACAATCTTCTAGAATATAATGCAACTAAAAAATAATTTGAGAATAATTTATGAAAGTGTGTGACAATAATTAAAAGTTTTTCGAGGGGAAATGATAGTAGTTCTGGAAGCAAGACATGGAAGTGCCCTTACTGCTTCACAGAGAAAAGCAGTTCAATGGCAAGATTGAGCTACCACTTACTTGGCATGGGGAAGAAAGAACATATATTAATGAGTCTAAAATTAGAAAGATGTATGATGCCTCAAACAAGAAAAAATATTGATGCAATTATTGGGAGACTATTTCTTCGTTGTGGGATGCTTTTTAATATTTTAAAGTCTTCTTTATGGAAAGATGTATTTAGAATGATAAATAATGGTCCCAGAGGTTATGTTACTCCAAGTTATGAAAAACTTAGCAAAGTAATTTTGAATGAGGAGAAGGCTCACATAGAGGCAATATTTTAGGATGTTAGGGATAACTGGGCATATACAAAGGTTTCTATTATTTCTGATGGGTGGAAAGCATTGCACATAAACCTCTCATAAATGTTATAGTTTTATTTCCTAAAGGACCATTATTTTTAAAATCACATGACACTTCGATCCATGTGAAAGATGAAAATTACTTGATGGATATATTTCAATAGGCAATAGAGCAGGTGGAGAGACATAATGCAGTGCAAGTGATAACAGATAGTTCTGCAAACAATTTTTTGGATGGAGACATGATTGAGGATGAGTACCCACAGATCTTTTGGACACCATGTGAAATTCATTTCATGAACTTATTGCTCGAATATTTACATGGTGGGCTTTTATGGATTAGCCAGTTAGTGGGAGATGTAAATAAAATTCAACAATTTATAGTCAACCATTCTATGCAACAAGCTATATACATGAAATATTCCTCTTTGCAGCTTCTTCGATGTGCTGGGACATGATTTTCTTCACAATTTATCATGATGGAACGTATGATGAAAGTGAAGCAATCACTCAGGGAGATGGTGATGTCAGTAGAGTGGGATAGATGAAGAAGTCGTAGTAGCACTAACATTACTACATGTGATGAGATTTTTGATCTTATTATTGGCACAAGTTCTACATTATTCTGGTAACAAGTTAATGACTTATTAGAAATTTGTTGGCCCATTTATGAGGTGGTTAGACTCTTTGATAGGGACAATCCACACATGGGAGATGTTTTTGAGAGCCTTGACCAAATGAGGGAGAGGTTAGAGGTCATGTTGAGGGATGGAGATCCTATGTTTGATCAAATGATAAAGGAATTGGTTCGCATGTAGTGAGAGAAGGTAGAAGATATTTTATAGTCCTCTCCATTTTGTTAGATTTACACTTAATCTAAGGTGGTTTCATAAGAAACCATGGTTAGATGATGAAGTCTCTCAGGGATGGAAAATATATCTTAATAGATTTTATGCCATGAAAGAGGAGCGTGCTTAGATTAAGGAGGAATTCTCACAATATACTAATTCAAAGGGAAATTTTTGTCTTCATGATGCTGCATATGATTGTGCCAACTTAAAAATCATAACATCTTGGGAAACATATGGAACAACAACACCCTTGCTTCAAAAAATAATAATTCAAGTCCTCTATTAAGTTTTTTTTTTATTATTTATCTATTTATCATCACTTAATAGTTGAATTCAATACTACAATTAATTATGAAACAATAAATTTGGTGGTTGTTACATTTTATTAAATTTTAAATTAAATTAAAGTAATTTTATTTCACAGGTGTCAAGTGATTCTACATAAGAGTGAAATTGGAGTGAGTATGCCTTTATCCATTCAACGAAGCATAATAAGCTTGGGAGCAAAAAGATAGAGGACTTTGTTTATATGCATTCCAACTTTTACCTTTTGTCCCATGCTTCACTTGATTACCTTTCAAGCCCTCATAGAATGTGGGATTATGGAGGCTCCATGGATGATGGTGATGATGAGTTGCCAATTGAGTTGTTAGTGAATAATGTAGATGTCCAACTTTCTACCCCTAGATTCCAATCATCTAGTGAAGAAGGTCAATGAAATAGAAGCACTTGTAATCCTTAAACTTCGAGTGTTGCAGAGCCTATGGAGGACTAATTAGGCTATTTTCATGAAATTTGATTTTATACAAGACACTATATAATTTTTTATTTTAAACACTATAATAATTATTAGATCATAAGGATGAAAACATCTGATGTAGACTTATTTTTATAGAATTATATAAATTATCTATTATCTTTGCTTTTAATACAAATTGAAATGTTTTAGTTATGTTTATCTTAATTTTAACCATTTTAGAAAACGTGTGTGTGTGTGTGTGTGTGTGTGTGTGTGTGTGTGTGTGTGTGTGTGTGTGTGTCTATATATATACATGTATATATATGTATATATGTATATGTGTATATGTATATATATATATATTCATATATACATATATACATATGTACATACATACATGCATACATACATACATACATACATACATACATATATATATATATATATATATATATATATATATATATATATATATATATATATGTATGTACAGGCATACATATATACATATGTACATACATACATATAATATGTGTGTGTGTGTGTGTGTGTGTGTGTGTGTCTTCTATACAACCTCCGTCAATGCCATTTTTTGTCATGTTTTATTATTTCTCGTTTCTTGCAACATAGAAATATATTGCTTACATTTCTCTCTACTTTTCCTTAAAAAACTAAGAATTCTTAATAAAAATCCCATGGAAATTCTTTTCCTTCTCCTACCTTGCTATTATGTAAATCGTCCCCATCCCATCATTAGATATATTGTTAATAAAAATATATCCTTATTCTGAGAACAATGGTATTTTGAATCTTTCTTATTCTGAAAACTATGTCTACCAATGTTGCACAGGTGTGCATAATTTGAATTAACTTTATTCTTACTTGCTCACATGAAAATCAACTAACTTGAATCTTTCAATTTTAAGAGAATGTTGAACTCTTCTTGTACGTATGGTTATCTAGATCCTAATTAGGAATCAAGACATGCATGAGTACATATCCCTAAAAATATATGACCAAACTCATGATTGTTGGAGAATATTTATTATTGAGATTCCTTATGATAAAGACATTTACTTTTATTTGGTTGAAAAATTTGCCTTATTTGCAATTCAAAATTGATTATTTTTCTAATTCTATACACTTATGTTCAAATACGCCATTTTAAAATTTTAAAATTTAGATGAAATGATATACTCTCATGTTACACTACCTTGAATTTTAGAAGGATTATCAATACACTAATAATATATATGCCTATACTTATTACACTTGAAAAATCTACCAGCAAAGCCTCTTACTTTACCCCTTGTGAATGGTCTTATACCTATGAAAGAGTATCCACCTCTTGTGACTTATTCTTGGGTTTGTGATCTTCTAGTTTCTTAATGGCATACTTGATATTATCTCCTTCCACCATGTTTTTCTTTGCTCTTAGTATTTCTAACTCTACCTCTTGAATGCTAAGTTTATTTCCTTGACATTTATATTCTACTTTCAAGGCATATTCGCATGCCTCTTCAACTAATTTTGGTTTCAAAATATTGATTTAATATTGAATCTTGAATCTAAATCCATTCATATATCTAGCCACATTTTCAGCATCTTCTTCATTGTGACCTACTCTGATAGTTTGCCTGTAAAAATCTTTTGTGTAGTCTTTAAATATCATCTCCTTTTACCTTAGATTTTAAAGTCTCTTAAAGAGATTAGTTTGTTAAAACTTTGGCATAAACTTTCCTTTTATCTTAGCCACCATCCTATCCCAACGCTTGATCTTGGGTTTTCCTTTTCTCCTTTCATCTTATACTCCATCCCACCAAAGGGATGCATGTCCTTTCAATATGGTTATTAGAAACCTCATCTTATTGTCATCATATTCTATGCCTTAATACTCAAAATACTTATCCTTTATGTTGATGTAGTCAACTATCTCATCTACATTTGGGTTACCTTCATACATAAGTGCCTTCAATTTGGCTTGGAACTAACCCCCATGAGTTCTCTAATCAATGTTTCTTTTACTCCATCTTCTGCTTCATCTAGTTATACTCCTTCTTATTGGAGTCTAACTTATTAATATCTATCACTGACATCTCCCATGTCCAATATTATTCTCTAAGCAATCTCCATGGCCTACAACCTAGCCTAAATATTCCTCATCTCCTCAAGACACATTACCTGATTAGGTTATCTTCTTTATCCTCTACATCTTGCTATGATTTACATCATGTGAAGTTACCTTCACAAATTGTTAAAAAATAAATGATATTATTTCAAATTTGAAACAAATATGACTGTGATCTGGTACCAAAAATGGTGCAAGGGAGACTTTAAATTCCTCTTTGAAAAATAATGTATTTTGTCCTATTGGGCTTGTATCCTAATATCATTTAGCCTATTAAGGTTTTTAAAACTTACCAGAGTAAATCAGACTTTATGATGATGAAAATAACTTATAAATGTTACATATATCATAATTAATGATAAAAAAATGTTAGATACTTCAATGACCAAAGATACAAACAAATTTGAAGGTTGTTCCTTCTAGCCTTGTCTTAGGCCTAATTCTAGTTGCCAGCTCTTTGACATGAAAAATTTAATTTTTTATGGTTTTGACAACCAACCACCACTTATATCCTATTATTCACACCCTCTATACACTATGTACAATTTTCTTGGTGATTTGGATCAATATACTAAGGTAAAAAATATTTTATAGATGTTATAAACCTTGTCTGTGTGATTCATATAGGCTTGTTTAACACAATCCCTTATAAATACTCATACAAGTGCTTATAAAATATTAAACCATCTTTAATGGTTATTAAAAATCTTATAAAAACTATTCACCAAGTTTCAATAATTTTTAATTGATAAATCTCAAGAAAAACAAGTTTTTCTTTCTAAAACCCTCTTCGAGGGTTTTATAGTCTGCAACTTATCTGAGAGCTATAGATTGAAGATAATTTTATTTATAAAGGTTTTAAAATATTAATTTTGCTTCTATTTGAACCTTAATTATGTTCCTTAACCCTTACAACTATTTTATAGGCTTAATGCTTATAATCAAATGTGAAAATTTCTTGTTCTACCAGAATATACATATAACACTGTTCTAAACCCTACAAACTAAGAAATTGGCATTTTACACTTGAAACAAGAACAAAAAAAAATTCACCACATGGTCTTACACATTCATTAACATCAAACGATTGAATTAGAATCAACACAAAGTCATATTATTCAAATGGATTACAATATAGCATTCAAATCCTGCAACATTTATAGACTTACACACATAGTCCAAAATTGTGCATCCTTCTTCTAAACTAAGCTCCTCTCTCCAAACCTTGCATTTTCCACCTCCTATATTGATGAATTTATGGGAATACCACATCCAAACCTTTTTTGAGTTTGTTTATTATCTCCAAATCATTCTCAACCATAAAAGCTTAACTTAGTACTTGTATGGTTTAGCCTCCTTGTATGTTGCATTTCATCTTTTTGAACAAAACATGATTAGATAAAATTACAACTAAGGTGAAAAAATTTAAATACATTTAAAAATACCGTTTGACACTAAATATCTCTCACATAAAGTTCTGGACCTTTACTTAAGACCATAATCCAATCTAATTAAACTATATACAACATGCACTTGCATCATGTTGTCTATGGTCAATCATAAATTTATGAATTTATATGTTTGTATAGCTATTATTTTCATTATATAATTATGAAATTTAATTTTTTACTATAATTTTTAACATATTTAATTTATTATTTTCCCATTACATATTTAATTTATGTTTACATTCAAATTTACCTAAAAAGTCACAATTACACTATTTGCATATTTATGTATAATGTTACAATTGAGATTAATATGATAATTGAATAATTACGAATGTGATAATTATAAATTTGTGAATTTTTTTAATTTGATGTGGCTGAGCACTTTTGAAGCTAGAGCTATGAACTAGAAGAACACATGGTTTTAAAAGCCTCGTAGCCTTGCACAAATGGGTGTAAGATAAAACATTTAGGATGATCTATTGAGATGACTCTATCAGTGGCCAACATGGAATAAAATAATAAACAATCAGCAAGTCATCTAATTTTCAAAACATAAAGTCCTTCCAAAACTAGTCAACAAAAAATTTAGTGAACAATCTAACTAAAAACATATAGTCCTTATCAAACCTTTAGCCAAGTGTCATTCAACTTTTGTTATTGGAGTGAAGAGTTATACTGGTTGATTTGATAACCCTTGAGTTTTTTCCTCTTTTCTTTTTACTTGCTTCTATCCAATCCCTCTAACACTTTATTCCCCTAAATCCCACAAATAAACAAATGGAAAATTCCAATTGTAAGGGTTGAAATAGATCATTTGAAACAATATCTCATTTACCTACAAGAGCCTTTGGTTTCACCTTTGATCCATTCCCCAATTTCTTCCCTAATAAATAAGTTCCAGTCGAAGGAAACTTAAGGGCTTTATTATAAATAAAAGATTTATTACATTTTTAATATATTTATATAGTTTTAGAATCATAATTCCAGTATAATTCTATAATATAATCACATTATTTTATAATTAATAATATTAATTAGTTTTAGTTAAATTAAAACTTATATAATTATTTTGTTTTATAAAATTAAAACTATAACTAATTTAGATTTAGGTTGATGTGGTGTGGAACATATAGTCAGAATCAGTGTCGAATGTAAAGTCAAAATAAATATCATAGTTAAAATTATCTTAAATTTGGACTCTAAGGTCACACTTAAATTCTAACCTAATGTCTTACTTTATGTTGGACCCAATATCCCACTTAAATTCACGCCTAGTGTCCCACATAAAGTCGAAATTAGTGTCTAAATTAAAGTCATGTTTAGTGATGAACTTACAATTAAATAGAAATCTAAATCTAAACTCACTAATATTTCCAATTAAAAAATTACAATATTACCACAATCACTACCCCAATGTCATGGCTGTTAATGCCAGTCAGGGGATGTTAGCAGATGACATTCAGTTGGAATTAGGCTGAATTGTTTTGTGACTCTTATGTGAAGGTCAAATTTGTAATTGTTCATTTAAATTCGACATTAGAGATAGATTAATATGCCTGTCTGACTTTAAATCATACTTTAGAGGTAAAATTTGGCTTTAAAATTTTTCTTGTTTGATGATTTTAAAATGAATATAAGTTGACTTGAAGGAGAATTTAATTGCTACTTAGATTACTAAAAATGATCTAGCATTATGTTGGGTTGACGCAACAATTTAACATTAGTTTTGTATCACATTTGCACAACCATTGGGTTTTGTGAAAAAAATGTTGTCAAAGCTAACCCACCCAAATTCACAATGATATTTCTTCCAAATTTAGTAGTGAAGTTAGGTGTTATTGATGTATTTATCAATTTATAACAGTCCCCTTCACTCTGCTCAGCACCTTCCATTTATCTCTATCTCTCACCTAATTTTACTATGCCTCAATCCTTGTGCAAGGAGGGTGAGTGACACTCACAAGTCTATCAAGAACACCAATAATTTTCATGGGTCTTTGTGTGGCCTCCTATAGTTAATGCATACATGCTCTTTTTCTAGTCTTTTTTCTTCTTCTAAGCTTCCAAAATTGATATAAGTTTTTACACTAACATGTTTCTAATTTGAATTCATTTTTATATAAATATATGTTAATTGTAATTAATTTAGAAATAAACACAATTAAAATGTTCATAGAGAATCTATGTATCAATCGAAGCATTCTAGAGAGATCAAACAATCAGTAGAGTATTTATAATTATGCAATACAAGTTAGGCTAGAAAAATAATGGAAAATAGGAACAACAGATAGTGGACAACTATAGTGTTTTTTAATTTCAAGTTATAATAAGAAGGTTCTTATGGTGTAGAAAATGGAGGCCAAGGTTTTGGATTTACTCCAAGGGGTTCTTCTATTAGTGGAGATGGAGGCCAAGTTTAAGGATAACACCCTGGAAGTTCATTTGGTGGAGTTTATAGAGGCCAAGGTTCTACATATATTCAAGTAGACTCTTTTAGTGGAGGAAATTGAGGCTAAGGTTTTGGATAACTAGGGTTAGGACACTTTCAGGAAGGTTCTTCTCATGCAGTAGATGCAGGCCAAGGTTCAAGTTATCTTCAAGAAGGTTCTTCTAGTGGTGCAGATGGATATCAAGGTTTTATATATCCTCAAATGTAGGCCAAGATTATGAATATTTTGGGGGAGGTTCTTTTAGTGGAGCAGATGGAAGCCAAGATCCAATATGGGTGTTACTAACCAAGGCCAACATTTTGGGTGAGAATAGTGAACCTACTATGTCAAGTTAACATTTAAGATGAAGTAGTCATATGTGGTATACATTTCTTCTCTTCAATATCTATTTACTATATAATTATATTTTTATCTCACTGCTACAAGAGAGCTACATCCATTTCTTACCTTGTTATTTTTGTTAACTTCTACTAGAGCTAAAACAAACATAATAACAAGTGTTTCTTTTGGATATCAGCTATTTAATTCATAGGTAGGTGTAGACACCTAAATTCTGTCTACCCCTTGCTCCCCTTCGACTCACCTCTGACACCTCACCTTGGACACCTCACCCCTAAGACCTTTTCCTACCCCATGACTCACCCTATGACTAAGTCCTTCATATCATAACCACCTAAGACCCATTCCAACCTCCTAACCAACACCTGTGCACAACAACCCTACCATTTGACCATTCTCCAATGGATTGTGCACTTGGCAGATGGAGAACGAGCTTCTTAGCCCTTTTACTCATTCTCCACTCACTGACGTCGGTTGATCGATGCCGGTGGGATCACCAACGTCGGTTTACTTAAGTCGAGTTCTAACCTTTGGCCTGGATAATGACAAAATCATGAATCACAAAATTGACTTCCTCTTGGAATCTCTCTCTCTCTCTCTCTCTCTCTCTCTCTCTCTCTCTCTCTCTCTCTCTCTCTCTCTCTCTCTCTCTCTCTCTCCACTAGGGCTCTGAGACATCAACATCACAGAACATTAGACTTCAACTAACGCTCCCTTGGCCACAGAGACTCTACACAAGTGACTCTGAATTGAATTGGAATATTGCACGAGGTCTTTAGCATCAAGCCATAACAGGTTTGTCATCAAGAAAGAGCTAATTATTCTTTTGCCTTTCATCTCAATATTTTAGAATGTATTAGTAGTTAGTTTCTAGTTACTACTTCTAAATACAATCAACCAGACCAGACCCGACTTTCAACTAGACCTGACTTCTTTCAGGGAAAGCTGAAAAGCCTTCCTCTCACCCTTACCCTATTTGACAAGCTATCCTCTACCTTTGTCCTTCTGTGGACCTTATTCATCTCCCTGCAACCTTGCACAGACCTTTTATCCCCACAGAGTCCTTCTATCGACCACAGACATATCTCTGAATCTCGTCCAAGGACCACTGCCCCTACCGACGTCGGCAACATTGACAAACTGACACCGACTGACTAACCAATGTCGGCGACTGTGGAAGATCGACTGCATAATATAGGTACGTGTTATCTATTTCTCTTTCTTAGTCTTTCATTATTATTTCTTTATCTGCCACTCTTTTTATCAAAATGTGGATTGTCATCCCTCAAGGAAGTCTTTGCACTTCTGGGACCGAGCTTTGCTTGGCAGTCCACCATATCTTTATCTAACAATCTCTTTGTTTAAGTCTTTCTTATCTATAGGTGTCATCCTCCACAGCAAAAGAGGAGCTCCTTCAATTGTCTGGATAATGGTGTGCAACTTAATCTGGGTATCATCTAACCCTTGACCATTTACTTTTAGTTTCTTTCTTCCTTCTAAATGTGAACAAAGCAAAAACAGTTAGAAACATTTTGGCACACCCGGTGGGACCCCTAGAATTTTCCTTGGGTTCATTTCCTTTTTCTTCTAAAAGGCAATCTTTCATATAGGTGCATTAGATTTATTCTTGCATCCTTCCTTTTCTTTCTCTTTATTTCGGAAAGAAACCATTAGCACAAGTTAAAAAGAACGTCTTTCTTTTTCTTCTTGTCATTTCTTGCCTACATTAGAGTAGTGAACTTCATACTCTTAACCCTTTCTCCACTTGTCTACATCTGAACAAAACATTTCAATTTGGGCTAAAAGTTAAATGCATTTCACTCCTACTTGAATGCATATTTATCTCATCTAGTAATTAAACGCATTATGAATAAATCGTAGTGCACATATGTTACATGACCTGACCACATTCACATTCAATCAAACATCTAAACATACCTAAGATAAGGCCCGACTAGGATTTCACCACCTAGCAGATACCTTACCCTTCTTGGCGATCCTACTTGGACTTCACAACCAAGAGGAGGACCCACTCTGTTCTCTGGCAGAGTATAAACTATAGGCAAAGTATATATTGGCTAAGCGGCCCAGCTTGGCTCTAGGCTCATGAAGTGAGGGGAGTAAGCCCCTAGCACCAAGCCACGTATGAAACCTAATACAAATCTTTGAGCACCTCAACATAACCCGAAACCAGCCTTAGACTTCCTCCTTAGGACCTGTTCTAAAGCCCAACTCCCAACATACACTTCTAAGGCATAAGCCACCATGACTCTAAAAATTTATTCTTGGGAATTTAATGTTTAGAGGTTGCTTGCCTTCATCTTTTCTATTGTTTTCATCTGGTTTTTTGAGCTGGTGAGGATGCATTATTTTGAGTTCCCAAAACAACTCAAAACTTTCTTTTTCTTCCAAGAAACTTTTAGTTTTTTGAGTTTTTGGAAATACACAGACACCGACATCAATTTTTCAACTGACGTCAGCAACAATGCCTCACCGACATCAGTTATACTACCAATGTTGGCAACTTTTCATTACCGACATCATTTTTTCCATCAACATCGGTCACTGTCAACAAATATTTTTCAAAACAGTAAGCTTCAAACCTGACTTTTTTGCTGTCAAACTCAACTTCTAGTTTTTTGAAGCTGAAATACAGTTTTTGGAACCTGACCCTTTTCATCTTGAATGGTTTTAACACCTAGTCAAACCACATCTCTTGTTGACCACGTGAGGTGACAACCACTTTCGCCTTTGCCTTTTATGCCTAGTCACCTAATGGAGCATAATTCAAATACTGAATATACTCCTACTCAGCCAACTCCAAACCAACCTCCAATTATTCTCGAAGGAGATCAAAACTTTGAGAGATTCCTTGACCATAATGTCAAGGCTCTCCAACACTATCTCGCGAGAACCCTCAGGTAACCCAATTTATGGGATGCCAAATTCCTTGGTTGAAGTGGCAACGATATCAACAGTGTTTGCTACCCAACCCATGACCACTCAAGCCATTACATCAACTATTAACCCAACCATTGCCAACATTCAAGATATGGCTTCCCCATTTATTTTTGGACCTACCTCCACCGGGGTTTCTGTACCCCCTCAACCACCAACAATTCAATCAAGTTCAACACATTTTCAAAACTTGATTGTCTCCACCCCACCCACTCTTGCACCCATAAACACAAGAGTAACTACCTACCCTTCAACCAATATCACCCCCATTCAACCACCATTGGTGCCTCTAGTCAATTTGTGCCTTCCAACTTTGCGGCACATGCCCCCTTGACCTCAACATCAGTCCCTATGATGAACTACCAATATGTTGCGTCTACACAAATGTAACCAAGTACATCATACACCCCTCCTAACACCTACCAGGTACCCTACAACCTAGGGGGTGCCCCACCTACCAATCCATCAGTTGATCTAATTAAGATGCTGATGGATAAGGTGTCTAACTTTGAGACATCTATTTCCAGTTCAAGCAATGTTCTTTCATACAAACAAGTCTGCAACGAACCCATTCACCCTTCAGTGCCTATTTGACCATATCCTAACCAGTGGGAACTCCCTAAATTTACTCAATTTCAGAGGAAATAGGACCCACAGCAACACCTACGAGCATTTAGACACGCTTGTTATCTCATAGCGCACGATGATGCGTTACTACTGCGCACATTTCCCATGTCACTTTTGGGGGCCGCCCTTGACTGGTATAGCTCCATTACCAGTCATTCTCTCTTTTCCTTCACTCAACTAGCCCAATTATTCCCTGACCATTTCTCAATAACATCACTAAGCAGGTCTCCATCACAGACCTCTATTCTATTAAACAATTCGATGATGAGTCAATAGTTGACTTCATTGCCCATTGGAGAGGTTTGATTAACCAACTCTCCTTCTCTTTACCTCAACCTGAGCTCATTGATCTCTTTTCAAGAGCATGTGCCAAGCAAATCTCATCCACTTTGTGGGTTCAAACATTCCACACATTTGACAAAGCTTTCACCATGGCTCGAAAGCTTGAACTCTGCACTATCGAAGAAGATATAGTCAAATTGCGTAGTAAAAATAACAACACAAAATTTGATGACCATTCTTCTTCCAGACCTTCTTCTTCCAACTCCAAGTCTAAGGGGTTAGCAAATGATGTGGTCGTTAGATCACCATCTTCCACCATAACCATTAAATCTAACCCTTACACATCACAAAGCATCACAAAATAATTCCAACAATGGTATATATAGTGTCAATACACTCTAATAAGAGAGTCATATGCTTCCGTTTTGGACAAACTAGTCAAGCAGGAGGTCCTCAATCTTCCTCAAATCTGACCACCTCAATTTGATCCCTCAAAAGCCATCCCTACATGGTATAGGGAAAATGACTTTTGTAATTATCATCGTGTCAAGGGTCATGACACAGACAACTGCAAAACTTTCAAAAACATCATACAAGACATGTTGGACAAGGGGGATCTTGTTTTGGATAACCTAAATGTGCTGGCTAACCAAAACATGGATGTCTTTAGACAACCATTCCCTAACCATCCTCCAAGTTAGCATAACATTCAGACCATATCCGATGACCTTCAAGAGCGTAATATATGCACAATCAACATGGTTTCTAACCAACCTCTTCCACAGTCTGAAGAGGTTAATCAACCTATTTATCCATCATAGGTAGAAGAGCCTTCTTCTCCTATCTGTCCACCACAGGTAGAAGAGCCTTCTTCTCCTATTTGTCTATCATAGGTAGAAGAGCCTTCTTCTCTTATTTGTCCACCACAGGTAGAAGAGCCTTCTTCTCATATTTGTCCTCCACCAATAGAGGATATTCCTCCATCCAGCCCCCTTTCACAAGTTAGAGAGTCTCCTTTGACCTCTCCCCTATTGGAGGATGTTTTGATGGCACCAACGTCGGTAGCCTCGCCCTCATCCTTCTTATCATCAATGGGGGATCTACTTTCCCCACTCCTCGACCACACATCGAAAGCGTGATTATCCCTATGCTCTGTCCACCTAAAGAGCCTAAATCTCCAACCCCTTCTCTACTAAAAGAGGAACTTGCCACCTCACCCACTTCAACCGAAGAAGATCCTTTGATGGTTTTCTCTCACCTTTTACTCAAGATCACCACGTCTAACCCATTTTCACTCCTACAATCACCCAAATCCTCCAAAGGACCGATTGTAAAGCCTCACATGACATTGCCTAAACCCTTATAGACATCCACCATGCCCAAACAAATTAAATCTCTTGGCGTTCATCCTCAATCAAATCTCACTCACCCACAGGTGAAGGTAGATTTGAACCTCACCCAACACAATAGTGGTCCTCGCATCATATCAAAGAAGGCTACTAAACCACATCAGAGAAATCCTCCCCCACCTTCAACATTACCATCTATTTTGGGTCCACATCCTTCCACCTTAATAGGAGTGCTCCCTAATCCAACACATCTCATCAACAAAGTGCCATCTATGCATGTGGCTTCACAGCCAACCAAGAAGGTGGTACAAAAAACTCCTCCTATAACTCCTAAGCAGAAGTTGTCACCTCCTAACACTCCTAAACAAAAGTTGTTAACACCTACTGCAACACTGAGCATAAACCCATTAAAGGGTTGTTATGATTCACTGTTACACCAATTTTTGCAGTCCTCTAGCATCATCTTCCCACCTATTAAGCCATATCAACTTCTTAGACCAAAACCATCTTAGTTCGATGACACTACAATTTGTGCATATCACCGCACACCTGGACATGACACTGAGCATTTTTGCACTCTTAAAGCTGTCATCCACCAAAACTTGAAAAAGGAGACCCTTCTTAATAAGGATCCTCTTGACCACCCTTTCAACAAATCACTGACATCATCCCATGCCTCCCAAACATCATCACCTAAATCAGGATCTCAACACAAGACTATGATCCCTTTACCACCTTGTCCCCCTTTATTCTAGATCAACACCATTAATGTGGTCACTAGGTCTCAAACTTAAAAAGATAAAGGAAAAGGGCATGTTTCTATCCCTTGGACTTATCCATTTGTCAAGCCATCTCAACCACCCAACCCAAGATTATTGTCTTGGGCACATCCCGACCAACATCTTCAAAGACAATTCACAACTCTATGGTGAAACAACTTCACCAAATCCCTGTGAAGAGATCTTTGTATGACCTAATTCAAAACTCTCCACAACATCGTCACACCTTGATCACAGCCTTACAGGCAGTGGAGGTCAAACCTGAAGACCCCCAACCACTATCTGCTTTAGTCAAATCATTATCAACCATCACCTCAATCACCTTCAATAATTCTGATATTCTAGACTACAACTTGGAAGATCAGGATCTCGCCCTCTTAAACTAATCCTATAAAAAGCTTCATAGGATGAATCCTCACATCACACCCCTTATCAAAGAGGAATCTTTAATGTCTTCTCTCCATCTCTTTTACCCAACCATTTGTCAAACATTACCCTTATCACAACAGCAACTGAGGGAATTTATATTGACCATCGCGACTTCATCAATCAACACATGACCAATATGGAAAGAAGCAGATAAGGCAAGTTTGCTCCCAATTGGCTTAGACCTTACATAACACATGGATCAAAGACTTATCATATGTCTTCTCTTGAAGGCTGACCAGAACCTGAGCCCTTTAATGCCTTACATCTACGACCATTATATTGTTAATCAAGTAATCATTCACTTGATGTTTCACTTGAGCTCATCCCTTGAGCAATCCCTGTCATCCACATTCATATTCCTTTCAACCCTTTATCTCTACAAACATCAGTCAACCCTTTTGTCAAGCATGAATGCTTTGTCTTAATAAAAGGGAAACCCTTAAACCTCTATATTCAAGTCCATGACAAAAAACTCTAGTCAAACAAACATAAAATTGGGATGCCTATCCAAAGGTCATTAAACTATAAATGTAGACTACTCCCTCGAAGGACAGCTGCATAATTGCTGTAATTAATAGACTGCTCCCTTGAAGGATAGCTATCCAAAGCCATCAAACATACAAAATAAACTATAGACCATTCCCTCAAAGGATGGCTATGCCTAAATTTTTCTACATACATAGCACCCTCAAAATCTTCTCACACCGATTAGCTTCAAACATGACCATAAAACAAAAAAAACATCCCCAAGTAGACTTCCCGCATTGATCAGTCTATAAATTATTAAGTCATGGACTCGCCTATAGTCATTCTCAGGGTCACCTATAAAAGGGGCAAAGTTATGCCTGCTAAAAAGGGTTACATTATCCTGACATACCACCTAATCAAACCCATTACCCCTCTTACTCAAGGGACTTTGAGCTTATTTAAAATCAAGTGATTAGAGTACTTCTCTAACACCAACCTATGGTCAATGAGTAATGCATGAACGGGGCTTTTGTTTACAACAACCCTATCTATGTTATTATTATGGTCCTTGTCAATGAAAGAGCAACACACCTTTCACTTCATACATCTTGGTCACATATAACCAAATCATCAACCAACCAAACCAAACCCAAACATTTTGTCCAGACAATTAACATAACACCATAATAGCCCATTCACATCAATTTCTATGGAAAACAATACACATAGAAACCATCGACCAAACACAATCAATGTTATAGAATACACCATCACGCAATATGGAAAAGGCTATAACATCATTAATTATTTCATTTTTAGCATACACCATCACCAATATGGAAAATTGCTAGGGATGAAGGACCATATAACCAATGTTACAGAATACACCATCACATAATATGGAAAAGGTTGTAACATCATCAGACCCTCATCATTTCAAGCACGTACCATCACACATATGGGAATTGCTCATAACACTAACCTGACCAAGACCAACTATCAATCAACCACTTTGACTCTTCTTTCAGAACTACATTAGCTTGAGACCCTTAAAACAAGGGCTATGTAGGCAGCACTTAGTTGACATGAAATCTTCTGGGGTTAGCTCAACCATTCACCCATTCATCTCTCTAATGACATTAGACTTTCATTTGTTCATCTATTTGACGGACCAACCATATTACCTTTAATCATGACTTAATCTAGTCAAAAACCAGTCCACAATCAGCCCTGACACTGCAAAAGTCATTTTTGACTCCTCATGAGGCACATTGGAGATCACATACATCTCCCAGACCACAAAAATCAACCCTTGAGATCACTTGTATCTCAAACTAACTTGCCCAACCACTTTGGAGATCGCGACTATCTCCTTATACCATGACCACTTTTGAGACAACTCTGCCTTGGTTATTTTGATTGCATGTATGCTCCCTGTTAGGATGTGGAGCTAAAAGATTCAACTGGTGCAAACAGGGAGGAGGTTGCTGAGTTCCAAGGAGACCGGCATTGGTAGAGTGCAGTGCACAAGGCAATCGACAACGGCAGGATGGATAGGAAGGAAACTGACATCGGCAGGAGGTCGGTCGACGTCGGTCACCTCCAGGCAGACAGGGACTGACGTCAGTCACCTGTGGCAGTTTCAGAACTGCTTGTTTCATGAACAGTTAGTTCATTGAACCGAGTGTTTGCATGCAAAGGCTATTTTTGGTCTTGAGTTGCGTGTCTAATTATTGTAATTAGGATAGTCTAATTATTGTATGCATGAGATCTATATAATAGACTCATAGGCTATACTGTAAACTTGTAACTAGGGAGTAAGAGAGTAATAAGCTCCTTCTGAGAGAAGAGAGCAATGGTGTGTTCCTCCTAGTGCCACAGTACCAAGGTGGGTACTGGATTGGAGAATCAACAGGGTTCTTCATATTCGTATGATCTTAGTCAGCAGATGAGCATGGCTTCTTTTGGAGATCTATAATGGTGAGTAAGGTCTAGTGATTTGCAAGTAGCAGCAGAGAGTAGGAGATCTACTTGGAGTACAGTTGTGTACTTGACATACTGGCAGCATGTTACTGACTGGTTGGAGAGGTGAACATCAATTCTGTATTGGAGTTGATTGTTGGGACCAAGAGAGAGAGGGAAGAAGGTCTTGAGGTGTGGCGAACCTTTGAGGTGGAGGAAGAAGTGGCATCTTCCTTATTGTATATTCTTCTGAGTGATTATTAATACAATTGTGTATTGTCTCTCATATTCTTGTGTTGTTTCATATTTCTAGTTACTTATTGATTCTGGTTAAATTTTGTGTTTAGTTGCTAATACAAGAAGTAATCATATATGTGCTCTATTGGTGGAGCAAGATCTTGACACGTGGTATCAGAGCATGTTTATTGTTCTAGGTTCCTGACAAGTGGTATCAGAGCTTTTGGTTGGGTTGACTAACAAGTGGTTTCAGATTTGGTAGTGTTTTTTATTACAGGTCACTCATAGGGGTTTCTGATTGAGTGGGCATATAGCAATGGCAAAAGATAGTAAGCTACGAATGGAGAAACTGAATAGCACGAATGGTCTGATTGATGGAAAGAAAGAGCAGGTAAAAAGAGATTGTTGGTCGACAGAAGATCAGCGTGTAGAAGTAGATGTTACAGGTGACATTGCACAGGTTGCTCTGGATAAAATAGAATCTTTGTTTACAGATTCTTTTGCCTCTTTCCATGCAGCCCGAAATAGAGCATCTTTTCATGGGTATGTCTTTGGAGACTTTGGAGAGATTTATTTAGGGGTTGGAGAGCCTTGTCAGATTATTGACAAAGGGGAAGTGAAGCTAAAATTGTAGACGGATGACACACAGTGGTTGAAGGAAGTCATGCAGGTACCAGTCTTGGAGATGAGTCTAATTTCTTCAAGAAATTTGGGTGATGGGAGATGCACTGTAACTCTCACAGCGGATACACTTGAATTAGATGGTGGTAAGAAAGTAGGTATCCTTTATCTATCTACTTATATTACTGATTCACCTTTTGTTACAGAGATGTGGCTTCGTAGGCTTAGTCACATATGTAGAAGGAGAATGCAGGTTTTGAAGTGGAAGTCAGATGTCTTTGACAAGCTAAAGAACTAGAAAGCCTTGGTTTTCATGGAGGAGATAACGGATAGAGATCAGGTGAGGAAACTGATTTATTCTAAGCAGGGTTGTGTTAATTTTAATAGGGTTTTGACCCAAAAGGAGCTTGCGAGTAAAAGTTGTCACTCACAAGGAAAACACAGAAACCAACGTCGGTTAGAAAATCAACGTCGGCGTCCTCACAGTGACCGACGTTGGCTATGTGCAGACCGACATTAGCAAAATAGGGACAGGTAAAAACTAGCTTCGGTCATGAGGACCGACGTCGGTGAGGAAGCAGTCGCAGGGAACTGACATCGGTCGAGTGCAGGCTGGGAGATGGCCGAGATCGGTCACTGAAACAAATGTTGGGCGGACAGCAAGCTGTCAACAAGTCTCAAACGCTCATGTAGAGGTCAGAAATGGTAAGTGAACCTCATATTTGTTGTTCACCTTCTTTATTATTGCTTACTGATGGTTGAGAACCAGGAAGATGTATAGAGGCAATGTAGGTAGAATCCAAAAATAGTGGGAGCATGGCATGAATTCTTCAGAAGAGAACCAAGTAGGAGATTTGGTAGATTTGTTAGCTAAGATAGAGCACTGGGAGAGGAGTGGATTCCCTTATTAGAGAAGAGAGTGAATGGATAAGTGAGACAGAAGGCCAAGGTACATGGTCTTGAGGTAGCTGCAGAACAGTGGTACAGGTTTTGACAAGTGGATGACTAAGCATGGCTTTAGTCAATGTCAGTGTAACTATTGTGTTCTTTTCTTTACCAAGTGGATGATGAGTCGCGACATCATCTTGTTACTGTATGTGGAGTGGTTGCTTATTGCAGGTTTACATATGCAGGGAGTTCTCTGAGCTAAAAGGTAAAGTTAGTTTTAGAGGTATGTTATGAAGAATTTGGTAGCAGCGAAATTCTTTAGCATAAGAGACATAGAGGATCACAGGTTGATTTTGTCTCAAATAAGAAGCTGATGTGAAGGTGTTGGCGAGGTTCAAGATGTAGAATCAAAAAGCACACCAAGGGCTGGACAGTTCAAGCAGAGCTTAGAACAAGTGTTCAAAATCACATGAGGTCTAGTGTAGACCTGAGTTTTCCCAAGCAGTGGGAGTTGTCAGAAAGTATGGAGCCAATTCGAGGAAGAGGTACTGAAGGGCAGTTTAGTGGATTCTTATAGGGATCAATAGCAGGTCGACATGCTATGCAGGGTAAATTTATTTTCTACATAGGTTTGTAGATGCGGATGTGGCAGGTTACTTGGATGACAAAGACACAAAGGTTAGAGCATCACAGGGTGTGGTGGTTAGTCTTCAGGATTGATCTTGAAGAGGGATACAAGCTAGGGTACAAATTAGACAGTGTACAGTTACAGGTATAGTTGCAACTATTTATTTCCAAGTGGGAGATTGTTAGGATGTGGAGCTAAAATCTTCAACTGGTGCAAACACGGAGGAGGTTGCTGAGTTCCAGGGAGACCGGCATCGGCAGAGTGATGTGCACAAGGCAACTGACAACGACAGGATGGACATGAATGAAACCGACATCGGTAGGAGGTCGGCCGACGTCGATCACCTCCAGGTAGACAGGGACAGACGTTGGTCACCTGTGGCAGTTTCAAAACTACTTGTTCCACGGACAGTTAGTTCGTTGAACCGAGTGTTTGCATGCAAAGGTTATTTTTGGTCTTGAGTTGCGTGTCTAATTATTGTAATTAGGATAGTCTAATTATTGTATGCATGAGATCTATATAATAGATTCATAGGCTGTAGTGTAAACTTGTAACTAGGGAGTAAGAGAGCAATAAGCTCCTTCTGAGAGAAGAGAGCAATGGTGTGTTCCTCCTAGTGCCACAGTACTAAGGTGGGTACTGGATTGGAGAATCAACAGGGTTCTTCATATTCGTATGATCTTAGTCAGCAGATGAGCATGGCTTCTTTTGGAGATCTACAATGGTGAGTAAGGTCTAGTGATTTGCAAGTAGCAGCAGAGAGTAGGAGATCTACTTGGAGTATGGTTGTGTACTTGACATACTAGTAGCATGTTACTGACTGGTTGGAGAGGTGAACATCAATTCTGTATTGGAGTTGATTGTTGGGACCAAGAGAAGGAGGGAAGAAGGTCTTGAGGTGTGGCGAACCTTTGAGGTGGAGGAAGAAGTGGCATCTTCCTTATTGTATATTCTTCTGAGTGATTATTAATACAATTGTGTATTGTCTCTCATATTCCTGTGTTGTTTCATATTTCTAGTTACTTATTGATTTTGGTTAAATTCTGTGTTTAGTTGCTAATACAAGAAGTAATCATATATGTGCTCTATTGGTGGAGCAAGATCCTGACACGTGGTATCAAAGCATGTTTATTGTTCTAGGTTCCTGACACTACCTCATGAATAGATAGCAAAATTGTGCACACCTCACATTATGACCCTCACAAGTATAGGATCACGCCAAAGTTGATCCCCACTACTTGTGACTTTTTCATGTTTTCCAGGAGCACTTCCTAAGCCTGAGATACTTGGAACATGACAACCATTGGAGCTTCAGCTTTGATCGACTAACCAAATCAGCTATGACTAAATGTTGGGGACCAATTATTTCAATTTTAGCACTCCTAGACCTTGCCTGTGATAATTTGACCTACCTATCATGTGAAGTGGTATACACGCAATCTCAACCATTATAGCCTTTGCACTCCAACTTCACCATATTCAGCAACTACCTATCAATTTGGCACCCAATCTCAGGTTACCTTCCCTTGACTCCCGCTTTGAGGGGGATACCTCACACCACTCGAGGCAACCTAACCTTATTTTTGTCTTGCAGTTCATCAGAACAACCAACAAGATGAAAAGGCCCTCATCCCATACCTGGGGCAACTTACTCCTATTTTTGTCTTACAGTTCATCAAGAACAACCAACAAGATGAAAAGGCCCTCATCACATACCTGGGGCAGCTTACTCCTATTTTTTTCTTGCAATTCGTCAAGAACAACCAACAAGACAAAAAGGGGAAAATATAGACACCTAAATTGTGTCTACCCCTTGCTCCCCTTCGACTCACCTCTAACACCTCACCTTGGACACCTCACCCCTAAGACCTTTTCCTACCCCATGACACACCCTATGACTAAGTCCTTCATATCATAACCACCTAAGACCCATTCTAACCTCCTAACCAACACCTATGCACAATAACCCCACAATTTGACTGTTCTCCAATGGACTGTGCACTTGGCGGATGGATAATGGGCTTCTTATCCCTTTTACTCATTCTCCACCCGCTGACGTCGGTCAGATGTCGATCGACGCCGATGGGATCACCGACGTCGATTTACTTAAGCTGAGTTCTAACCTTCAGCCTGGTTAATCACAAAATCATGAATCACAAAATTGACTTCCTCTTGGACTCTCTCTCTCTCTCTCCATCGGGGCTCTGAGACATCAACATCATAGAACATCAAACTTCAACTAACACTACCTTAGCCATAGAGACTCTATGCAAGTGACTCCATATTGAATTGGAATATTACACGAGGTCTTTAGCATCAAGCCACAATAGGTACAAGCATTCTAAACACCTCTAGTTCATCATCAAGCAAGAGCTAAGTATTCTTTTGCCTTTCATCTCAGTATTTTAGAATGTATTAGTAGTTAGTTTCTAGTTACTACTTCTAAATACAATCAACCAGACCAGACCTGACTTTCAACCAGACCTGACTTCTTCTAGGGAAATGCTGAAAAGCCTTCCTCTCACCCTTACCCTTTTTGACAACTTATCCTCTACCTTTGTCCTTTTGTGGACCTTATTTGTCTCCATGTAACCTTGCACAGACCTTTTATCCCCACAGAGTCCTTCTGTCGACCACAGACATATCTTTGAATCCCATCCAAGGACCACTACCCCTACTGATGTTGGCAGACTAACCGACGTCTGCAACATTGACAAATTGACATCGGCAGACTAACCAACGTCGACAATTGTGGAAGATCGACTGCAGAATATAGGTATGTGTTATCTATTTCTCTTTCTTAGTCTTTCATTATTCTTTCTTTATCTGACACTCTTTTTATCAAAACGTGGACTGTCATCCCTCAAGGAAGTCTTTGCACTTCTGGGACCGAGCTTTGCTTGGTAGTCCACCATATCTTTATCTAACAATCTCTTTGTTTAAGTCTTTCTTATCTACAGGTGTCGTCCTCCAAAGCCAAAGAGGAGCTCCTTCAATTGTCTGAATAACAGTGCGCAACTTAATCTGGGTATCATCCAACCCCTGATCATTTACTTTTAGTTTCTTTCTTCCTTCTGAGTGTAAAAAAGCAAAAATAGTTAGAAACAGTAGGAACTGCATTTTTTTAAAGTTTAAATATGATATATGGCAAAAACATGTTTTCAACAAATTTCTGGTTTCATTCATGTTGGAACTACCTAATCAGAGTAATTTTTGTGCTATTTGCAGCAAGGGAAGACCGATAATATGGATACCAGTGAAAATAACGCAAAAAAAAATAAAAATCAAATTTATATTTTTTTTGTTGAAGTTTATGAGATGTACTTCAAACTAGGTGTCTTTTCCAATTTAAATTATAAAAAGAATGTCCAAAGTAAATAAGATGCCATTATCTGAGGTCCTTTATATTAACTCGAGACTTGTCTATGTTTAAAACAATTATAAACTTAAGTGACACATATTAACAAATACAAATTAGAAAAACTAAAAACGCAACAAAATCTAAACATGTGTATAAAAATAAAAGAAAAAAAATCAACAAAATAAAAACATGCAAATAAAACGAATAATTTTTTTTCAAAAAATTAAAATAACAAAACAAAAACATGAAAATAAAATGGATATTTAAAAAATAATAATAATAACTCAAATTAAAAATAAAAAACAATTAAAAATACAATAAAACATAAACATGCAGATTTTAAAAACCAAGAAAAAACAAATAAATAATAAAACTCAAAAAAAAAAAAAACTACTATAAATGCAACAAAACATAAATATACAGATTTAAAAAATAACAAAAGAAAAATATGAAACAATAAAAAAGATAATAAAACATAAACATGCAAATTTAAAAAAATAAAAATAAAAAACACAACAACAACATACAGATAAAATCAATATATGTAGACAAGTTATAATCTCTCAGGCATGATTCTCAACGTAGACTACTCCCTTGAAGGACAACTATTTAAAAATTAAAAACAAACGCTTAGACTAGTCCCTTGAAGGATGGCTAGGCCAAGCTTTGTTCTCCAAGAGGAATATAAATGAAAAGCTTCTCGTATTGATCAAATTTATACGACCTCCACACATACACAATCCCATTATAGGCTTCCCACATTGATCAGCTTACACACCAAAAAAAAAAAAAAGTAAAAGCATTAAGTCATGAACTTGCCTATAGTAGCTCTCGAGTCACCCACAGCAGGGGCATATCATTCCCACTTTGAAGGTTACGCTACCCAAACATTTTCCCTCATTTTAACCTTTTTACCTCATACTTTTTTAAGGGACTTTGAACTCACTTAACATAAGTTGAACACGATGCTTCTCTAACAAACAAAATGGTCCAATAATGCAAAGCATGAAAGAGGTTCCTATTCTTGAGCCTATTTATGTTATGATTATGGTATTTGCTAATACACAAGCTTTTTGCCTCTTTATTTTCTCATCCAAATCACATGTCGATCTCTCTATTGAGATGAACAACGTCATACTAACATAATCAACCTATTCATTTTAAGCATACACCATCACAAATATGGAAAAATACTGAAATAACATAACATAATCAACCTATTCATTTTAAGCATACACCATTAAAAATATGAAAAAATGCTAAGATGAAGCTAACATACCAACTATGCATACACCATCACATATATGGGAAAGGCTAGTCAAACTCAACTAACACGATCAACATTAACATCAAAACTAACATAACATTAACATAATCATCTACATAAATATCATCATCACAATCACAATAAATGCATCTCAAAATCATAATAAACAAACATCACATATATATATATATATATATATATATATATATATATATATATATATATATATATATATGGGCGCACACACACACACGCGCGCGCGCGCGCGCGCTAAGAATACATGTCTATCAATAAATCACCATAATGTCACCTCTCTCTCAAAATATTCATCTCATATATTTGGCTTGTAGGTCAGTGTACATATAACAAATATAATTAAAAATGACAAAATCTAGAACTTAAGGTCCTCGAGGCTCTCCATGTGGTCATGACGAAGCAGTGTCATCACTACTTTTAGAGCATCTACATCTACATGAGCTAGAAGCTATGGCAAGTGACACAGATCTCTCCTGCTCCCTAAACTCAGGATATCTCTAGATCGATGAGAACTCCTTGATGACCCCTTTGTAATAGGTAATCTCATTTAGGACAGTAGTATATCTAGCCAGAGTTACAATCTATGGCAGTCCCATCACACCTACCGATGGCCCGGCCTGTACTGGTCCCTATGGTGGAGGAGGAGTAGCTTGACCTGCTACTCTCAAAGTATCCCTCTCCACTATCAGTGTAGTAACTTGACCCTATAACACACCAACTTGGCCCTATAAGTCTCCAATCTGGCTCTGTAGTGCCCCCACCTAGCCTTGTATTGTCTCCACCTGTCCATGTAAGGCTATTACCTATGCTTGCACTATATCTCTAGCCTACACTACTACATCCCACACCTCTACAACTACATCTCCCTCCCTCATGACACCCTATAAATTTATCAAATCTATAAAAAGTAGGTCCTTCAAAATAGCAAGTAGTTATTCTCCTTATGTGATTCCAGCTAGAATGGTTCTTTCTTATCCTATTTGGTCTCCAGCTTCCCACTATCTTTATAGAATTCTCAGTATTGACCTTGCAGAGTCCATAGAAATGACCTTGCAGAGTCTATATAAATAAGCCTATGGAGTCCATAGAAATAAGCCTATGGATTTCATAGAAACAAGCCTGTGGAGTCTATAGAAACAAGCATACAGAGTCTATAGAAATAAGCCTGCAGAGTCCGTAGAAATGAGCCTACAGAGGCCGTAGTTCTGCTGGATGGAGATCAAAATGGAATGTTCAATGTACATCACCTGTGTCTTCTTCCTGAGCATTCTTCACACAAAAGATCACTAAAACATGCTATATATTAGACATTAATGATAAATTAAAGATTCAATCTTTAGTTTAATATAAACAAGACAAATATCTATTTTCCATGTAATAACTATCTGAGAATCTAAGATTTGTATAAGATAATATCCTTCGAGAGATGATTTGAAGGAAATAACATGTCAATTATGAGCCATATTTTGAGCTCATCATCTCCCCCAAGCTTTACCTTTTGCAAGTCCCATTGCAAACATGTATTAGCATTCATAGCTCTGGCTTCTGCTTTCTACACTCTGACTCAAATCATATTCATCAAACTCATCTATTATGTGTCTGTCTAAATTGTTGGTAAATCCCTGATGTGTTTGAATCATCTATTTCCATATACTTAATTATTTTTCTAATTGTGGAGCCCAACTTTGCCATCTTGGAATAGGTATGATCAGCAAAGGAGGTCTATATCTCATGCCAATCCATTTTTGTTCTCCCCCAGAGTTGATTACCTCTATTAAATTTTTTAGAATTGAGTATTCTCTCCTCATACTCCATCTTAAGTTATTTGGGGACATGACTTCTCACCTTTTAAGAGGCACTAACATTTGGTCCCATCTGTTTACACTTGCAGTCACTATTGAATCAAAATTCTGTCTTGAAAACAAATTAAAAAAATAGTACCATCATAAAGAGAATGTAAATAATGTGTTTTAACCTCATCATTTAACAAAGCATAGTGAAAATTATGTTTAATCAATTTGGGAATAGGAAAGACTGGTCTGACACATAATCCTGTAGTCTTAGCATGATTTGTATACTCCTCAAATCTATATTTTCATGCTATCTAATTTTTAAATGTAGAATGTAATGATCTCAGTTGAACTTCTCCTAGATGAAGATTTATCAAAAACTTATTGTGTTCATGATCTCCTAGAATCAAGTCATGCAAATAGAATTCACAAAGTAAATACTATTGATCAGGGTTAGCACTATAGAAAATTTCCAAAAATGTTGTTGGCTGCAGAATTCTATAAATAAGATGACAGGAGATCCACAAAAGCTGCCATCTATAAAATTGTTCAAATAAAAATAAACTGTATGTAGGAGAAGGATTCCTACATGTCAAAAGAGTTTCTCCTAATTTGCATGCATCCTGTAAATTTCCTTCTAACTCTTGGACTTTAACCTCTAATTCCTTCTTTTCATTTTCCAAGAGTTTGTTCGAAAAAGTTGCATCTTTGTTTTTCTATTTAAGTACAAAATATTTTTCTTCAATTTGATGTAGTATTTGTAAGGGAGGAATACTTGGATCACTTGTTTGACAACCATGGTCAAAAAATATTTTCAAAGAATTCACCAAATTCTATAACCTGTTGTTTTCCTTCTTCAAACTTTCTACATATAGCCAAAGATCAATCTGTTCATCTTCATGTTCTTTTATTATTTCCTCTAACCTGTGAATTTTTGTAGCATGATTAGTAGATATTGTATCTAATTTATGTACTAAAGATGAGTTGAGATGGTCCTTGTCTTGTAATTGACTGATCAAGTCAGTAATGTCAGCTGTTTTTTGTTGTTCAAGAGCTTGAGCTTAAGAAAGCTGTAAAGTTAGTTGCATAATAGGATCATTTAAATTTGATGATTCACCTTTCTCATTGGTACATATATTTTTCCCTTTATCCTTTTCAGTTTCAACTAGAACAGGTGGTTGTTCTGCCATACCTAATTCCTCTACCATGTGTGGCTCTTCCTGTAGATTTGTCTCCTCCAATATGATTGGAGATTTCCTTTCAAAAGGAGTTTCTTCAATATATGTAGGTGCAGGAATATTCTAATGTATGGGGGAATGAGACACCATTTTAAGACTATCTACAATTTCTTATTCATCTTCTTCTGTTAAAATGAGCCTTCTCCTTATTTTGGTTACTCTTTGAGCTACACTTGGTTGATTTTTTTTCTCAACCACCAAACCCTTAGTCATCTCAATGTCTGTAGCAAACTTCTGTCTCAATTTTCTTCTTCCTGTCAAAGGCACTGGTTGTGCTATAGACTCATGAGGTTCTTATGGAGACCTTGAAATTTTAGGGTTTTGAGACCTTGTAATTCTTCTTAAAGAATAAGAAGGGATTTATGTGGACATTATAGTCTAAAATTTTCTTCTTAGTGTTGTTTTCTCAACTGATGTGGCAGGTGGAGATGAGTGTTCTTATGGTACATTTGGGGTTTCTTGTGCTATAATATTCTGAAATTCCTCCCAGACCACTTGACCTTGCTAAAGGAAATGATGCTAGATAATAAGCTGAATAAGGCCATGATGCCTAAGAGTAGTAGTAGGGGTTGTAGACATAACTTACAGAGCACCATAAAAGAAAGATGGGAGGTTAATTTTGTATTGAGGGTTTTTTCTCCCATGCTTAAGATGTATTAACATTTTCATGGCGTCTCCCCCTAAAAGACTGTGTTGCCCTTCACAAATGATATATTTAATTACCCACTTGGCTAAAAATTTCCAAGGTTTAGGAAGTGAATTCCTTTAAATCCCTTTTGATTTTCCCTTGGAATCTATTAGACATGAAGTTACAATTTGCTTATTACCATTAAACTGACTAATTAAATCACTAAATGAAACTCTGCCTATGGCTCTCAGTCCTTCTAGAACTTGTATAATTTGACTTATGATTTGAGTTGTAACAGGAATAACAATGCCTTTCACAATTGAAAATTCAGGGGTGAGATTGGTAATAAATTCACTTACCATTGTTTCATCAAAACCCTGGAGCTTTTCAATGAAAGGCAACCAGCCATTAGCTTTAAACACTGTTATAGAAGATTTATCTTTATGAAACTTTGTTGGATCCTTTGGCTCTGATCTTGTCTTTTGTCCCATTTTTATGCAGATTTATAGTCAGCTCGGTTCCTTTAACTTCAATTAAGGTGTAGACCAGTCTTTTGTTGAAGTTGGTAGGCAAAAGGCTCTGAGGATTAGCTTCTGTTGAAGTTCATAGAAAGGAAACAATTCATTTGAAATGCTACAGCTACATGAGTTCGTAGTGTTGTATGATGATGTGATATAGTTAGGCCCACATATTTCTATAGAGTGTGCAAACCATTTGATCTCATCAATAAAAGTCATGTAAAATGATGATGTGTCATATTAGCAGTGATAGTGATTCATTTCTTCATTTAAAACCCCTTTTTATGATGTCCCGTCATTATGGTACTTGATGACTCAATTGATGATATCAAAGCCGCACACTTATCCATACACCTTTGACAACTTTGTTGCATGATTTTTCATTATGGCATGTGTCATTCCATTTCATAAGATTCAAATTTTGGTCATCTCAGAAGAATAGGATCTTAATTAAATCAAAGATAATTAGTTAACTAAAGATAGATAAATGAAATATGTCTTACTTTAACCATAGATGTTATCCTTTGCTCGCAACATGTCCTACACAAATAGGTTCACATGGATTAGTTTATTGCATGGAGATGACCAATCATAGTGTCATGATTCAATTTTCTTATAAATTTTATTTTTTGCCCTTTGGCCAGCCATTGTTGGTTTTCTAGCCAAAGCCCTTTTTGCAATGCATAGCTAGCCAGCAAGCTGGTTTTCTGGGCATGCATTGTCAATAGCGTCCCTAGAAGGATTTTCACTATTTATTATTATTATTATTATTATTATTATTATTATTATTATTATTATTATTGTTATTGTTATTGTTGTTATTATTATTATTATTATTATTATTATTATTATTATTATTATTATTATTTGGGACTATCAGGGAGCATGTTCACTAGAAGAAGTAAAGCTTTCCAGAACAACTACTTGATCCTTTAATTTTTGCATAAATTCATCTTTATTGAGAGGTTTTTGATAGAGATTCAATAAATGTCCATTGACTAACAGAGCTCTTTGACTGGCATTAATAGGTATCAGCTTAATAGAACCATTTTCATAGACCTCTTCAATCTCATAAGGTCCTAACCATCTTGTTTGTAGTTTTCCTTTGAACTATTGAAATTTAGAATCAAACAACAGTTCCCAATCTCCTTTCTAAAACTTTTGTTGCTTTATTTGTACATCATGCCAAACTTTTCATTGATGTTGTACCCATTTGGTTCTTTGTTGTGCTTCCATCCTTATTTCATCAAGTTGATTAAGTTGTAGGAGTCTTGCTTTCTATATTTCTTCTAACTCAATTCCTACTTCTACAGTTGTTTTCAAAGTTTATAATTCAAATTCAACAGAGAATAAAGATTTCTTACCATAAACCAATTCATAAGGTGAAAATCTAATTGTTGTTTTCTAAGTAGTATTATAGGCCCAAACAACTTCTGGTACCTTATCTACCCAATACTTTCTGTTAGAATTAACAACATTGGTTAAAATGGTTTCTAGTTCTCTGTTGGTGACTTCAACTTGTCCATTTGATTATGGATGGTATGGAGATGTTTTTCTATGTTGAGTTTGATACACTTGCATAAAATGCTTTATCATGTTTGACATGAACTGTAGTCCTTGATCTGAGACTATCTCTCTTGGATCATCAAATCGTTGCATGATTTTGAAATATAAGAAATCAGCTACCATCTCCTCTCTTGCATCAGTTAATGCTTCCACTTCTGCCCACTTGGTCACGTAATCTATACAAACTAGAAGATATTCTTTTCCTCTAGAAGGAGGATCCACTGGACCAATGAAATCAATTCCCCATTTCTCAAATGGTTCTAAAACCAATTGAGGATGAGGGTGCAGGGGCATCTCTATTGAAAGAGTAGGCTGTCCAATTCGTTGACAAGCATCACAGTGTCTGACATATCTTTTTACTTGCTAATGAAGATGAGGCCAATAATATCATGCTCCCAAGATTTTATGTACGGTTCTTTGAGATGAGTAATGGCCTCCTCCTAGTTCATCATGACAAGCTTTGATGATATCATAAGCTTCACCATTTGTCACACACCTAAAAAATACATGATCAGGGCCAAGTTTAAATAACATTCCTTTAATCCATTTAAAAGAAGAACTTTTTTTAATTAACCATTTTTTTTCTTTTTGTGAAAGGTGCAGAAGAAACTTCCCTGTGGCGAGCTAATTAGCTATATTAACAAACCACGAAGATTGTACTAAAATAGAAAATAATTGTTCATCTAGAAATTCATCTTCCACTGGTTCTTCTTCACCTGTAGTGTTCATTCTTGATAAGAAATTAGTAACTACATTAGACTTCCCTGGTTTGTCTATAGTAGTAACATCAAATTCTTGTAAGAGCAATAACCATATAATAATCCTACCTCCCACAATTGGTTTGTTGGTAAGATATCTAATAGCTGAATGGTCTATATAGATAAATATGTTGTACCCTATCCTGTAGTGTCTGAATTTGTTCATTGCATAAATTACAGCGAAGAATTCCTTCTCAGTTGTGGTGTAATTTCTTTCAGCGGATGTCATGTTTTTGCTAATATAATATATAGCATACATGTTACCATCTTCATCCTTTTGTCCAAGAACTACTCCTAGTGCTATATTTGAAGCATCTGTGTATATATGGAATGGCTTAGTTCAGTCTGGTCTTCTTAATACTGGAGCAATAACAAGTTTAGCTTTGATGGTTTCAAAGGCCTGTTAGCAACTATCACTCCATTCAAATGTACTATCTTTTGTAAGCAAGGCAAACATAGGGGCAGCTATTTGGCTAAACTTATCTATGAAGCATCTGTAGTAACCAACATGTCCTAAAAAACTCTTAACTTCAGTTTGTGTTTGTGGAATGGGCAAGTTGGAAATTATTTCAACTTTTTTTGGATTTATTTGAATGCCTTTTGCAGAAATATGGTCTCTCAAGACTATTCCTTCATCCATCATCAACAAATATTTCTCATTACTCAAAGATAATTGATATTCCTCACATCTAATTAATACTCTTTCCAATTTGGTAAGAGCTTCTTCATAATTTTCACCATAAACAATGAAATCATCCATATATACCTTAACACAATCATTTGTGAGGTTAGAGAAGATTGCCATAACTGCTCTTTGGAAGGTTCTTGGAGCATTATAGAGTCCAAATGGAAGTAATCGATAAGTAAAAGTTCCCCAAGGGTAGGTAAATGTGGTTTTATCTTGATCTTCAGCTACTGCTGTTATCTGGTTATACCCACTGAACCCATCCAGGAAAAAAAATATTTCTTTCTTGCCAAGTTATCAAGAACTTTATCAATAAAAGGTAAAGGAAAGTAATCCCTTAATGTTTCTTTTTTTATTTCTCCATAATCCACACATACTCTCAACTTTCCATTTTTCTTGGGCACAATTACCAGAGGTGACATCCATTGGCTGTTTGAGATGGGGTAAATAAACCCAACTTCCAACAACTTTTGGATTTCTATTTTGACTATTTCTTTTAGTGCTAGGTTTATTCTTCGTTGTGGTTGTCTGACCGGTTTGACATATTCTATGTAGATTTGATGAGTGCATATGCTGGGGTGAATTCCTTTCATGTTAGTATAATCCCAATCAAAATCCTTGGTATGTCTTTCCAATACTTCAAAGAGTTGATCTTCCTCTTCATTTGTCAACCAACTATTGATGTTCAAATTTTTTTCAGGTAATTCCATGATTGGTTTTGTACCTAGGTAGTTGGATTGTATTTTATTAAACTCACTAATTAATGAGTTTAGAGGACATGGATGAGGAAGTAGCTTATGAAACATAGTTACATTATCAACAAAATCTTTTCCAGGAGGAATCAGTCTTGTTAAAGAACAATGAAATGCACCTAAGAAATGAGTTTGTTGTTGTTCTACCAATTTCCACACACTTTCCTGAATCAATTTATGATCATATGATGAAGAAGTACTAGCAGAAGTAGAACTGGAGATTTCAAAATTTTCCATCAAACCCAAGAATCCTAAACTAACGCAGTTGGTAGCTTTCAAACTGGCATAGTCCATAGTTTTTGGACTAGTAGAGTCTATAGTTTTTATACTGGCAGAGTCCGTATATTATGGGTATATGTCTCCATTCAATTATTCCAAGTATTTTTTGACTATGATCATGGCTAAGGAGGAAATGTTGTTTACTGTGTTATCTGATTCATCCAGCCAAAGTTCTTATGTGTAATTTATTGATGGTTTTGCAGGAGGATACAAAGAGATGCATTTGGATTTTAACCAATTGGAAATGGTCATGTCTCCTGACCTGCAATCAATCAATGCTATTATAGTAGTCAACCATGGTCTCCTTAGGATTATAGGATATCCTAGATTCTTTGTTTTGGGTTACAAGACCATGAAATCTATTGGATATTCCCAAGATTCTATTAATACTTCAACATTTTCTATAGTTCCCTCTGGTTTTGTTATCGACAGGTCTGCCATTTGAAGAATGGTAGTTATAGGTTGCATTTTCATAAGAGATAATGCATGGAGAGTATCAGTTGTCATGACACTGATTGCTTCTCCCAAATCTACCAAGATGTTAGGAATTTATTTTCCTCCAATTGTGACTGTGATCACTGGGCTTCCCAGATCTGCATATTTTGGAACTAATAGTTTTTCTGCTAATAAATCAACAACTTTTCCATCAACATGAATGGTTCCAGGATGTTTTAGCTTCCTCTGAAGTGTCTTGATACAAAGGTTTTTGATGATCTTATTTAATTCAGGTATATCCCTAATAGCTTGTAGGAGGGGTACCTCAATATTGATCTTTTGCAACTCATGGACCAAGTTTGAGTTTGGTTTGATATCAGTTTCTCTTAATCTTTCAAAAAAAGGAACTACTGGTGTAGTAGTGTTTCCTTTATTTTTTTCAAGGCTCATTTTGATTTCAGCTTCTCTAGTACTCAATTGAGATGATTCTATCTGTTTGTTTCTATCAGGTATCTTAGAAATGAGTACTGGAGGTTCTTATATAGTTTTTCCTGATCTTAAATGTATGTTTGAGCACTCAATATCTCCCACATTGATTGTTTCTTCTTGTTCATTGACATAAATAGGTGTTGGTTGTTTATTTTTTAGATTCACTATTAGTTGTGCAGGCATTGAGGGCTAATTAATTTGTCCTTATTGTTGAATAACTGGGGGTGGCATAATGGTTTGTTGTTGAAGTGGTCTTCTTGGTTGGGTGAATTGTGACTATGGGTTCCACTGTTGATTCCATTGTTGATATGGCTATGGCATCTAATGCTATTGTGGTACCCATTGTTGTGGCTATGGCACCATCCATGGAGGTGTTAGCATCTAATCTTGTTCTGCCCATGGATTTTGAATTGATGGAATTTGGGGTTGATTCCAAAATGGTGAAGGAACTGAAACATTCCATGGTGCCATCCATGGATTAACTAGATTTCTTGCACTAAACTGTCCTTGAGCTTGGTTTTGTGGAGTAAAGTTTTGTCTTTGAATATAATTTACTTCTTCAGTGGACTGGACTTGTGTTTTCATTTGATTCTTTAAAATAGGCAAAATGGTGCAACATTTGGCATCTTGATTTGTTGCATCATAGATCCCACATGATAAAATATTAGTTCTATCTAGAGGGCAGTCTCTAAAGGCATTTTTCTATCTACACTTAAGACAGTAGATTGTTAAAGGCTCTGTTGCATTTGCCTTAGCCTATAGGCCATCCAAAGTACTACTTAGTGTAACCATAATATCTATTTTGAGATTAGCAAATTCTTCCATTAATTTACCCACTTCATTAGATTTCCTAAACTTTCCTTTCCTAATTATAGGTTTTGTTTGAGAGTAATTGGTACAAAGCTCAAAAATTTGATCGAAAGCCAACTTATTTATGTCTCCTATGCCCTTTAGATTTAAGGCATCTCTAGTGTCTTCATCGTATCCTTTCAAGAAAACCAATTTCTAAATGTCTTCAGTGAGTGGATAATTTATTCTTTTATGAGTGAACATGAATCTATCCAAATAATCCTCTAAAGATTCATCCTCATTTTGTTTGATCTTGAAGAAATCCTCTTTTATTTCTCGCACTCCACAGTAATCTTGGTATTTATTCAAGAATTATGTTTCCATGTCATCCCATGTTCTAGTAGAATTGCTAGGTAAACCCATGAACCATCTCATAGCTGCATATTTAAGTGTAAAGGGAAATAATTTTAATTTTTGGCTATCAGTTGTGTAATAATAGGTTTGACATAGAACCTTAAACTCAAATAGGAATTGATTAGGATCTTCTGTAGATCATCCCAAAAAAATTGGTAGATTAGCTAGTGAAATATTTTTCATGAAGGTTTGATCATTAGGATCTGCAACAATAAGAAAGGAGAAAGTCCTTCTTGGTTGTGGAAATCATTGATTTTGTTGGAGAGCCATTTCTTCTTCTAATGATATTTCAAAACTGGGATGATCTTCCCACTGAATGTTTGTGGCCTCAGTTATAGGTTGTTCTAAGTTCTCAGAAGTTTCCTCAGCTATGGATATCTGAAATGCTTCTTCTAAGTCCTTGGCAATCTCTAAATAATGTATTCCTAAAAGAGATTGATCTTGAGGAATTTGTCATATGGGGCTTGCGTGTGGCAATGGCTTGGTTCCTATCCCAATTTCAGAAGATTCTTGTAAATAGGTTTCACTTGTATATTCTGGTTCACTACTCAGAGATGTTGAAGGGGTGTCCACTTGTGTTCTTCATGGAAACTTTGGAATAAATCATCTTTTAGAATCTCTAGGATGGTACATCAATTTATTAATTTTTTTTGTTTTATGATTTTTACATTTTTTTACTATAGATGAATAATTATTACCTTACTAACACCTTATTTCCCCAAAAATGGCACCAAAAATGATGAGTGTCATCTAACTTCTCATTTAACCAATATTCAATTGGTGTCTTATCAACTAGGGCTGGTGTCCAAAGCTATCTGCAGCAAGGTATGGGATGGTAGATCTAGAAGTCTTGCTTATGGGGGTGGTTGCTGATCATATTCTAACTTTTCTAAACAACTTGATTTACACTTTTGCTAAAAAAGAAAGAAATCAAATCAGTCCACTCTTTTGCTGGAAGTAAAATATCACACTCCTAGTTTACGTTTGTAGGGAAAATAAATTCACACTCTTATTTATGAAAGGAAATTTGCTTCACACTTTTGTTGTAAAAGAAAAGATACTTTGTGTAGAAAATAAATGAAATAAGAAAATGTTCTTTTTAAACTATGAATTTTTTTTGATATTTTTATAAATAAATACAAATAGTAATAGGATTCTAACTAATAAATTAGAATAAAAATACCATACACAGTTCCTAGTTCTAAAGAGAGTGGGCCCTTGCTCCTCTCAGACTCAGGAGCAAAGCTTAATCAGTGCTGGAAACTTGAAGTATTAATTCATAGGACTGAAATAATTAAAATATGAATAAAGCCTGTATGTTTATCTAATTCTCAATCCTCTATATTTTCTATCTCTCTATTTTTCTTCCTATTATATAGTCAAAAGTTTGACACTTTATACTAATACAATCAACTCAAAATAGGGTGCAAAAGAATAGGACTCCTAGTCGATCCTTTCATCCAGAGATTGGATTTCCAAGAGATCCAATTATTTCAATGAAATAAATATCCTATCCTATAATAGTCCTAAAATCTGATTATATACAAATCTATCAAAAGCAGGTCCTTCAAAATAGCAGGCGATTATTCTCTTTTTGTGATTCCAGATGGAATGGTTTTTTCTTATCCTATCTGGTCTCTAGCTTCCCACTATCCTTACAGAATTCTTGGTATTGACCCTGTGGAGTCCATAGAAACAACCCTATGGATTCTATAGAAATAATCCCATGGATTCCATAGAAATAAGCCTACAGAGTCCATAGAAACAAGCCTACAGAGTCTATATAAATAAGCTTGTAGAGTCCATAGAAATAAGCCTGTAGAGTCCATAGAAACGAGCCTGCAGAGGCCATAGTTCTGCTGGATGGAGATCAAAATGGAATTTTCAGTGTACATCCCTTGTGTTTTCTTCCTGAGCATTCTTCACACAAAATATCACTAAAACATGATATATATTAGACATTAATGACAAAGTAAATATTCAGTCTTTGGTTTAATATAAACAAGACAAATATCTATTTTCCATGTGATAGCTATCTAAAAATCTAAGATTTGTATAAGATAATATCCTTCGAGAGATGATTTGAAGGAAATAACATGTCAATGATGAGCCATATTTTGAGCTCATCATCTACAAACATTTTATATCCCCTACCTTTAAATTAGCCTAAGAACTCAAATAACTAAATCAAGTTTCAAAATAACTCACAAAGACTCTTACCTCATCTCTCCATCTTGTCTAGACTGGCATAGCTAGCTCTTATGGTGGCATGACTCTCGATGAGTCCCTTCCTTGCTCTATCATCTCAGTCTCTCTCACAATGCTTTTTCTCTCCAATGAAAAGTTACAAATGAGTTTAGTTAGCCATTAAACCCCCTTTTGTTGGGTTTGGTCCGTTGCCAATGCAAGCATCCTTGCCATAATCCATCGATGTCAGGACTTAAGCTGACTAACATCAACAACATTTACCTAAGCCATTGATATTGATAACTTTATTGACGTCAACACTAACTATTACCAATATTGGCAATGTTACCAGCACCATTGAATTAATATTTTTGTCAACAAGTAATCCTAAAATTTTAGACTTTACTCATACTCTGGGGAAATTTGGAGATCAAGTATATCTCCCTAACCACGACCACCAACCTAGAGATCACATATATCTCCCAAACCATGACAAATGCCCTTGCGTATCACTTAAATCTCCACCAATAATGACTTTGCTTAGAGATCACTAATATCTCCTCGCTCATGAACCCTTTTATACCAACCTTGCATTGCTTATCTTGACCACTTATGTTATTATAATATAGTTGGCTATTGTACACACACATGTATATTAAGTGTTTTAGATGGTGACCATGCTCATCCTATCACCTGCAACCTTTTGTGTTTTTTAAGGGCACTTCCTACCTCAGATACTTGGGACATGTGGACTAATTGGAACTACAACTTTTATTGTTTTGACTTTATTAGCTATCACTTACAAGTTATGCTTTGGTTATTTCTATCCAAGTCCTCCTCAACCTTACCTATTCTTGACTTTATCGACTATATATATTCCTAGTATATTCACAAGTAGTAATACCACATTCTCATCCACTCACCTAATTAACTTCTTATCAAATCGTTACCCAATTCTAGTTTTTCTTCCATTGATTCCTATTTTGAAGAGGGATACCTTATCCAATACCTACAATATCTAACTCTTGTTTTGTCTTGAAACTTGTCAGTGCAAATTACAAGATAAAAAGGGTAAATGTAGACACTGAAATTACATCACACACACATGCATAACTACCTATGTCAAAACTCCCATTGAGCCCTATTTCAATAATAACAGTTAGCCTTCCTAATCTATGATTTTACCCCTCACACATTTAATTAATTTAAAATACTTAATTAAGTTAATTAAAAGCCCCTTATGCCACCTTACCTGGCCACCTCATCCTAAGACTGATTCTTACCTGATGAGTCATCTCAAGACCTAGTCCCTTTATCCTAACTACCCATGACTTATTCTCACCTCAAAACTAAATTATTAATCAACTACATCCTTATTAGCCTCCTATTTTTATCATTTTTTAATGGGTGCCACATTTGGAACAAGGAGCAATAGAAAACTAGCCAAAAATAGTAATTATATATATTTTGAGGCCACTAACATTGGTCAACTTACAATTGACATCAACAGGATCATCGACATCGATGATATAAACCAAACTCTAACATTATGTTTAGGTAAATAGAAATTAAGAAAATTCAATCTTACTTACATTCAAGCTCTCAGCATTCAACTTTTGACACCTTGGCTTACTATTATCTTGCGTAAGTCAATCATGATTAGGAACCAGGCTCTTGAGAACCAACATTACCCACTTATTCTCTTTGTTTATGGCATTAATTTAGACTCCCTGATAGGAGCCATCAATCTAGCACTTATCATTTAGTCACCACTATAGCTAAGTACATCACTTATTTTGTAGGTCTTTTAAGCATTTACTTTGCTATCACTTTATATCTATTATTCATTATTATACACATTCTTGATCAAACCCTCGTGAGGGAGTTACAAAGCTTTCCTACTTGTTTCCCCTTGATCTGACACACCAAACCTCTAATCAGATCTATCCAGATCATACTCTCTCTTAACTCTCTCCAACCTCCTAGACCTGATCAAAACCATTTTTTAGACACAAAAAAGCCTTCTACAAGATCCTAGGCAATTATTTCCCCTACCGACCTCGGCAGCCTAACTGACATCAGTCACCTTCACCCACCAATCTTGACCGCATAATTGATATCGATCACTTCCCCACCGATGTCAGTGACTATGGATTTTCTAACCTTTCTAAAACCTACCAAAACAACTTCTAAAATACAAATAGAATATACCACCTGCACTCTGTTACTCTTTATTGTAATTAGGGTATGAATAACGATAATATTTTCTTTTTTCATTCTCTCTTTACCACTCTTTTAGTTATTTATTACTCTTTTGTCTATCAAAAGTGGACTGTCATCTCTAAGGAAGTTTCACACTTGCTAGAACAAGCATGTAGCTTGGCATCCCACTCATTTATCTACTAACAAACATTTTGTGGTAGTACTTTCTTACCTGCAGGTAGTCCTCTCCAGCCAAAGAAGAGTGCTCACAATGTCTGAATACAACATAAAAACTAATCTGGGTCCATTCTAATCACTTATCCATATCATTCTTCTCTATTTTTCTTTAAACTTGAAATAAAAAAATTCTAGTGAAACAAATAGATGTATGCATCAAATCTAGAATAAAAATTTGTGTGGGTGTCATTTGGATTTGTTCCACAATATAAAATATTTCTTATTTAATAGTGGTATTTGGCTTACTCCTAGCTAGCATAGTGGGTTGGATTGGATCATTGTTTAGGGGGTTGTGGGACTAGTATGGTGACTGGTATGGTGACTTTAGACCACTTATTTGTGATTACGTAATTTGAATTGGGTAAATTACTATCTTAAATAGAAAATGATGGAGATGGGCCAAAGAGGATAATTCTTGATTACCAATGCACTTGGTTGCAGTCATGGGGAAATGAAGAGTTAATGGCATAAGGACATGAAATGGTAATCCTTGGTTACTATTGCACTTGGATGTGGTCATACGTTAAGAAAGGGTTGCCAACATTGGTAGGTTCATTACAATTGTTAGGCAATGGTCTTGGCCTAATGGTATTCATTCTAGGATTGATGGTAATGATAGATACATGAACACCCTCAATACGAACTATAATTTTATTATAGTAATGTATAACTATGTGATAGGTTTGTTGATTATTGGGGTCATTTTGGCATTGGTTAAATCCATTTTGTGGTTAAGATTTTTGTTGCTATTGTTGTGGCTGTGGTTTTTGTTATTCTTGTTGTTGATTAGTATTATTATGTTATGGAAAAGGATTTTGATAGATACATAGGTTTTGATTAAAAGTAGATGCTCTCTTATCCAATTGGATCTCTCTATTTTCTAACATATTTTCAATGAGGTGCTTCATCTACACAAAATAACATATAGAATGTCCATGAACACAATGGTATTCATAGAACTCATGCTCTTTATACTAATTTGTATAAGGTATTCCTTTAAGAAAGTATTTTGGAATCGGCTAACCAGTCATATTGGCCACAACTAATTTTCAAAATAATCATTTAATAGGCTCACCAAGGTCACTGAAAACTCTAGAAGTGTGTCTTCTTCTTGGAGGAGGGATTTGCAAAAGTAGTGGGTATAGCCTTTGAGGGAATTATTAAGCTGCCTGCATGGGATTTGCATAAGTGGTGGGTATAGTAGTGCCTAATATCATGAATTGGTGATCCAAACTAGAATATTTATCAACAACACATTCAATATCAATAGAGTAATCTCAATGCATGATATTAGGCACTACTCCAAGTGAAGTGTGTCAGAGAGTAATTATTAGGCTGCCTATAAGAATTTCTCAGAAGCATCAGTGATTGTGGGAAGCACAAGTGAGAACCTCCATAGAATTAAAAGCAACACTGATTTTTCTTTTCTTTTTTGACTTTTCATGTGCCAAATATTCTCAAAGGTAATGTTATTTTTTGTCATTGCAATCTCCATGGGTTTGTAGTCTATGGAAAATGTTCAACTTTGGGGTGTATTAGCTAGGGCAGAGTCTGAGATTGCTGCATATCGTGGTAGGCTAATGAAACTAGAGCTTGACCTTTTTGCAAGGAAAGTGCACCATGAGGCTATTATAGATGGTTCTAATATAGCAAACACTACTCCACAGATTGGAAGGAAAGGTAGAAACAAGAGAGCCACTATTGTGACAACCTCTGCTTTACCTTCATCTGACAATTGTTAAAATATTATTTTATTTCTTCATACCTAACCCAGCCATCTCCAAAATGTGGCATATACTACCACCAACAAAATTAAATGTAGTGTTTTCAAATTTCAATTTTGGAGCCAATTTTGTGTTGGGGGGAAGAAAGTTTTGGAGTAGGTAAGAAATTAAGTAGAAGACAAAAAAATAAAAATGCACGTAGCAATAATGAGCAAAAGGAGAATGCGCAGTAGTCTACAAAAAGAGAGAGAAGATTTAAAGGAGTATTCAACACAACAACAGTCTGTAGAAAAAAAATAACACAACAAATGATCAAAAACATAGCAACAACAACATTGCATAGAAAGGAATAAAATAGATCATCACCTTGTCAGGAATAAAATAGTTTGTGAGAAGAAAGAGTTACCAATAACAGTTAAGAAAAGTCATTTTTAAGAGTATGTTATCAGTTAATTTTAAACAATGGTAGCTATATTTATACAAAGAGATGTTTAGAGTTAATAGATATATATTTGTGTTTATTTCTTCATACTCTTTCTCCCCTGTTTCAGTCTTTTATTTCATTGTTGTGTTGTTTACTAGCTACCCATCTGGGCCTGCATATATATATATATATATATATATATATATATATATATATATATATATATATATATATATATTTCTCTTACACAACCAATAGTGTTAGTTTTCTCTAAAAATTGGTATCACCGTTGTTGGCAAAGGGTAGCTAGATGAAGAGTCCATTTAGACGTGGTAGCAGTAAGTTCAGGGTCTTGGGAACAACCCTCCATGTTTGATGGAAAAAACTATGATGTGTGAAGAATCAAAATGAAGACAATATTCAACTCCCAAGAGCTATGAGAGTTGTTTGAAGCTAGGTACAATGAGGTAGCATACATGGTTGCCTTCAATGCTTTGACCCAAGCACAAGAGAATGCATTGAAGGATAATAGAAGGAAAGATGTCAAAGCACTCAACTACATACAAATAGATTTTGTTGACTCAATACTTCGTAGGATATCAATAGTTGTCTATTCCAAGAAAGCATGAGATATCTTGTAAAATACATATCAAATGAGTGACAAGGTGAAACTTGTCAAGTTGTAGCTCTTTAAAAGATACTTTGAGACCCTAAAAATGAAGGAGAATGAGTCAATAAATGACTTCTTCACAAGAACTATGAACATAGTAATTCAAATGAAGACATGTGGTGATACCCTTTAACACCATATGATCATTGAGATGGTGTTGAAGAGCCTTCAAATTAGATTTGATCTTATAGTGGTTTCTATAGAAGAGTCAAAATATTTTAGGCAAATGATGGTTGATGAGCTAATGGGTTCTTTACAAACCCATAAACAAAGGCTGAATAGAGCAGCCACCTCCTCCCATGAGTAAGCATTCAAGACCAATGCCAATGTGAAATGAAGGGGGAAAGAATCAAACAATAGAGGTAGAGGAAGAACTTGTAGCAGTTAGAAGGTGGAAGACATGGCCATCAAGAACCACATGGAAGAGGAAGAGGAAGGAGCAACAACACTTCTAGAGGTGGATCTACACAAAATTATGATAAGTCTAGCATCCAATGTTATTATTGTAATAGGTATGGACATTATGCTACTGAGTGTAAAAAGGAGTATGACATGAATAGGCAGAATTCTAATTTCACTCATACACAAGAGGCTGAACCAAATAGGAATGAGAAAGGAGGAAGCTTGTTTATAACATGCAATATTGTCTAACAAAGTGGCAAAGAGATACGGTATTTGGATAGTGGTTTCAGCAATCACATGAGTGAGAATAAACAAATGTTTAGCCACATAGATGAGATAATAAAATCAAAGGTGAAGATGGAAAACAATGATAAGGTTCTTGTCATGGACAAGGGCAACATTTTAATCTTCACCAATCAAGGTGACAAAAGGCAAATTCATGATGTTTAATATGTACTTGAGTTGAAACACAATCCTATCAGCATAGGCCAGCTTGTGCAAAAGGGATACAAGGTCAGATTTGAGAATAGTGAGTGCATCATCTTTGATAAGAGTGGTTACAATAGGAGGATAACAACAATCAAGACGTCAAGCAATCAAATGTATCCATTGAGAATGCAAAGTGCGCTAATAGCAGCATTCAAAAAAGTCATGGTAGATGAACCTACTATTTGACATCTTAGTTATGGGAATTTGATCTTTAGAGGGCTGAAATTTATTCATAATAAGCACATGGTGAAGGGGTTTCCCCTTATAGAACAACCAAACAAGGTGTGTGAAGGATGCATAGTGGGGAAGCAACATAGGAGTGCATTTTCCATGGGTAAGGCATGGATAGCTAGAGCTTCGTTAGATTTGTTCCATTTAGATTTATGTCGTCCAATGAAGACCTCCTCTCTATCCATTAATGTATATTTCATAACATTCATAGATGATTACAATCAAAAGATATGGGTGTATTTCTTGAAGAACAAATCAAAAGCATTTGAGATCTTCAAGCATTTGAAGGCCATGGTGGAGAAGAAAAGTGACCACTACATCATGATTTTGAGGACGGATAGAGGGGGAGAATATATCTTAAATGAATTCATGAATTTTTGCAAGGATCATGGCATAAAAAACAATTTACAGTCAGGTATACATCGTAGTAAAATGGTGTGTCTGAGAGGAAGAATAAGACCATACAAGAGATGGAAAGGAGCATGTTAAAGGCAAAAGGTTTGCCTAATGATTTTTTGGATAAGGCTATAGAAGCAGTTGTGTACTTGTTAAATATTTTTCCAATGAAGAGTGTAAGGGAAATCCCTCAAGAAGCATGGAGCAAATAGAAGCCAAGTGTTCAACACCTTAGAGTGTTCGGTTATGTAGCATATGCACACGTGCCCAAACAAAGAAGAATGAAGTGGGATGACAAAGGTGAGATATGTATTTTCATAGGGTATAGTGACCAATCAAAGGCATGCTGACTGTAGAATATTATCACCAAAGATCTCATAATCAGTTGGGATGTTTAATTCATTGAGCATGAAGCTTGGGAAGAGAGACAAGGAGAAGAGCATGTTGAAACAAGGAGTGATGGACCCTGCACTGAATCTAAAACAATAGGTGGTATAACCACCAATGCACCAACATGGACCCCTATTTCATAAAGGGCTGGTTCATCTAGTGGCATCAGCCATCAAGGAGGTCAAGGAGCTATTCAAGAGTCTACATCATCCTCTTCCAACTCAAATCAACACCAAGTAAGGACAAGAAGCTTGCAAAAAGTTTATGAGTAGTCAAGGTATGAGAAAAATCAGAATGAAACTATGAATTATGCACTCTCTTTATCAATTTATGCAATCTACTCTGATGAAGCAGTTAAGGATAGCAAGTGGTGTGAGGCTATGGATGAAAAACTACATTCCATAGAGAGAAATGATGCATAGGAGCTAGTTGACCTACCAAAAGGAAAAGAGGTCATAGGAGTCAAGTGGGTATACAAGAGAAAAACTACTCTCAAAGGTAAGATAGAGAGGTAGAAGGCAAGGCTAGTGGTGAAGGGATACAAGCAAAATCTCAAACGTGATTACAATGAAATATTTGCACCCATGGCAAGGCTGGAAACCGTAATGATAATCATATCCATTGCTGCCCAACACAAGTGGAAGGTGCATCAAATGCAAGTGAAGTCTACATGTTTGAATGGAGTACTTGAAGAAGAGGTCTACATGGGATAGCCACCTAGATATGAGATTTTCAAGCAGGAGAAAAAAGTGTATAGGTTGAAAAAGGCATTGTATGGGCTCAAGCAAGCCCCAAGAGCATGGTGTAGTCATATAGACTCATATTTTTTGAGCAATAGTTTTATCAAGAGTGAAAGTGAGCCCACATTATACATCAAATCATGCAAATAATTTATGTTGATTATTGTACTGTATGTGGATGATCTAATATTAACTAATAATGCAAATTAGTCCATTGAATATTTCAAAACAACCATGAAAATTGAGTTTGAAATGTTGATTTGGGATTCTTGAAGTACTTTCTTAGGATAGAAGTCAAACAAATGAATGAAGGCATATTCATATGCCAATCTAAGTATGAAAAATAGGTTTTGTAAATATTCAAGATGTTGGACAACAAACCTGTGTTCACTCCAACAGAGACAAGTCTTAAGTTGTGCAAAGATGATAGCAGTAAAAAAGTAGACCCCACATGCTATAAGAGTCTAGTGGGAAGCCTAATGTATTTGATTGCAACAAGCTCAGACATCATGTATGCAGTCAGCCTCATACCAAGATTCATGGATTTGACTACAACAAGCCTAGATATCATGTATGCAATCAACATCATATCTAGATTCATGGAGACACCAAATAAGACACATTGGCAAATAGACAAGAGGATATTGAAGTACATGAATGGAACAAGGGATTATGATATTTTGTATGCATCAACATATCAGTTTTAGCTTGTTGGCTTCACCAGATAGTGATTGGATAGGAAACCTTCATGACTGAAAGAACACCTTGGAATATGTATTTCATCTTAGATTAGGAGCCATATCTTGGGATTCAAAGAAACAACCAATAGTGTCACTTTTTATCGTTGAATCAGAGTATATATAGTTAATGCAATAGCATGTCAGGCTATATAGTTGAGAAGGATACTTTTTGATTTGTATAAGGAGAAAAAATGATCTTCTATAGTCTATTTTGACAATGTATCATCTATAACATTGTCAAAGAACTTCATGTTTCATGGAAAGAACAAAAACATTGCAATCAAGTATCACTTCATTCAAGAGTTAGTTGAAAATTGTGTCAGAGATTATTTTTTACAAGTCTGATCAGCAGCTAGCTGATATTTTTACTAAACCATTGCCTAATGACACTTTCATGAACCTAAGAGGAAGGTTAGGGGTCATAAATGTAGAAACATTAAACCTACATAGTGTTATGCTAGCTCTAGAGTCTTACAACAGAGCTATAGACTCAAATAATCCAGCTAGGGACTGCTACAGTAAATCTAGACTCAAATAGTTCATCTACGTACTCCATCAGTCTAGTTATGAACTGTAACAAAAAATCTATGGAATCCATCAGAACTATGGACTCCTACAGAAAATAAATGGACTCTATCATAAAAACTATGAACTCCATTAGTAGAGCTACATAAATTAGTTATGAACCTCTAAACATGCATAAAAAAGAAGCAGAAGCATTTGGTAAGTTATAATGAGGTTTTGGAAACTGAGAAGAGTTTAATTGACTATGGTAGTAAGGTCAAAAATAAGGGGGAGTGCTAAAATATTATTTTATTTCTTCCTACCTAACCCAACGAGCTCTAAAATACGGCATATGCTACCACCAACAAAATTAAATGTGATTTTTTCAAATTTCAATTTTGGAGCCAATTTTGTTTTGGGGGGAAGAAACAATGTGGAGTAGGTAAGAAAGTAAGTAGAAGACAAAAAATAAAAATGCACACAACAACAGTGAGTAGAAGGAGAATGAGCAATAGTCTGAAAAAAGAGAGAGAGAAGATTCAGGGGAGTATTCAACACAACAGCGGTCTGTAGGGAAAACAACACAATAGATTATTAGAAAATGTAGCAACAATAACAATCCATAGAAAAGAACAAAACATATCATCTCCCTATCAATAGAAAGTAGGGAAATAGGGGAAATAGAGCAATAAAAGAGTAAGAGGTGTAAAACATGGTAGCACTCTCTGAGAAGAGAGAGTTACCAACAAAAATTAAGGAAAGTCCTTTCTAAGAGTATTTTGTGAGCTAATTTTAAATAGTAGTAGCTGTATTTGTGCATGGAGATATTTAGAGTTAATAGATATATATTTGTATTTATTTCTTCATACTCTTTCTCCCCTGTTTTAGTCTTCTATTTCATTGTTGTGTTGTTTACTAGATGCCCATATGGGCCTGGATATATATATTTTTAGTTCTCTCTCTTACACAGTGAACAGTGTTGTTAGTTTTCTCCAACAACAATGTCCAACCTAGATCCCAGGGAAGAAAGGCTACAGCTTACAAGACAATAACTGAAGAGAAGGAGAAGAATGATGGTGAGGAGAATGAATGCAATTTCGAATTAAAGGACAAAATTAGTTAATTCCTTTATTTAAAGGAGATAAGATTTCACACATTATATATTAACTACAAGTATAATGAAAATGGAAAATGACAACGATGGACCTGCTAGAAAATAGACTTGTGAATCAAATGCTCTTGGGTAGATTTACTTACTGGCTAAAAAATATCTAGGGATTATTGAGGATCCTTTGATAGACAAAATTAGTTTAGCTCTCTTGGGATATTCCTGTCAAGGATGATGACTCTTGGGTTCGAACACCTTGTTTTCTATTTCTGCATAGTCTGTCCTTTTTTCCTTTGGCACAAAAGGCACCCATTTTGGATTGTTTAGTTTTTTCTTGTTAACTAGGATGGCCTAGCTCTTTGAGAACATTTTGTGATGGATCCCTAGCTAGATCGGAGAGTGACAAAAATACTAGTTGTTGACACATTTATTCCCCTATCAATAACTCCCTTTTCAAACTTGAATTTATGGTTCATTTTTTAATTTGATCTATGAGTAGGTGGGGAGAAAAACTATTAGTTCGACTGTCAAACCCCTATGGGTGATACAATTTTTTTCTTGGTGTATGGGATAGATGTTGTTTTGCCTCTTGAAGTCCAGATTCCTTCTCTTCACATTTCTCTAAAAGACATACTTACTAATGATGACTTTTGCCAAGAATGTTTGGCTCAACTTGAATTGCTTGATGAGCATCGTCTCATAGCCCTCAACCACCTCCAAATCTATCAAGAGCATATCAAATGTGCTTACAAAAAAAACATCAAAGAGTGAGATTTTAATATTGGAGATCTTGTCTTAAAAAAAAATCAACATGTGATGAACATGGAGAAAAGCAAATGGGGTAAGTTTGCTCCTAATTGGCTTGGACCCTACATCACAACTTATAAGTATGGCTCGGGAACTTATTACTTGTCTTATCTTGAAGGAAGGCTAGAACTTGAGCCTTTAAATGCCTTACACCTATGACCATTCTTTTGTTAACCAAGCATCGCTTCACTTCGTGTTTAACTTGAGATCATCCCTTAAGCACCCTTATTACATTCATCTCATTTTCTCTTCACCCTTACTCCTACTCACTTCGTTAACTTATGATGTGCTACGGTTTTTCCCTCAAAGTGGAAAAATCCTAAGCCTCTATAGTCTTGTCCATGACTAAAAGCAAATAAAAATAAAAATGGGATATGTAGACAAGTTATAATCTCTCAGGTCATGATTCTCAACGTAGACTGCTCCCTTGAAGGACAACTATTTAAAAATTAAAAACAAACACTTAGACCACTCCCATGAAGGATGGCTAGGCCAAGCTTTGTTTCCAAGAGAAATATAAATGAAAATATTATCATATTGATCAAATTTATACGACCTCCACACATACACAATCCCATTATAGGCTTCCCGCATTGACTAGCTTAAACACAAAAAATGAAAAAAGAAAAAAAAAAGAAAAAAGACAATGCTTTAAGTCATGGACTTACCTATAGTATATCTTGGGTCACCCATAATAGGGTCATATCATTCCCACTTGGAAGGTTATGCTACCGAAACATTTTCCCTCATTTTACCCTTTTTACCTCATACTTTTTTAAGGGACTTTGAACTCACTTAACATAAGGTGAACACGATGCTTCTCTAACAAACAAAATGGTCTAATAATGCAAAGCATGAAAGAGGTTCCTATTCTTGATCCTATTTATGTTATGATTATGGTCTTTGCTAATACACAAGCTTTTTTCCTCTTTATTTTCCCATCCAAATCACATGTCGATCTCTCTATTGAGATGAACAATGTCACACTAACATAATCAACCTATTCATTTTAAGCATACACCATCACAAATATGGAAAAATACTAAAATAACATAACATAATCAACCTATTCATTTCAATCATACACCATTATGCATATGGAAAAATGCTAAGATGAAGCTAACAAACCAACTATGCATATACCATCACATATATGGGAAAGGCTAGTCAAACTCAACTAACATGATCAACATTAACATCAAAATTAACATAACATTAACATAATCATCTACATAAATATCATCATCAGAATCACAATAAATTCATCTCAAAATCATAATAAACAAACATCACACACACACACACACACACACACACACACACACACACACACACACACACACACACACACACACACACACACACACACACACACACACACACACATGCTAAGAATACATGTCTATTAATACATCACTATAATATCACCTCTCTCTCAAAATATACATCTCATATATTTGGCTTGTAGGTTAGTGTACATATAAAAAATATAATTAAAAATGACAAAATCTAAAACTCAAGGTCCTCGAGGCTCTCCATGTGGTCATGATGAAGCAGTGTCATCACTACTTTTAGCCCATCTATGTCTGCATGAGCTAGAAGCTATGGCAAGTGACATAGATCTATCGTGCTCCCTAAACTCAAGATATCTCTAGATCGATGAGAAATCCTTGATGACCCCTTTGTAATAGGTAATCTCATTTAGGACAGTAGTATATCTAGCCAGAGATACAGGTTATGGCAGTCCCATCACACCTATTGATGGCCCGGCCTGTACTAGTCCCTAAGGTGGAGGAGGAGTAGCCTGACTTGCTACTCTCAAACTATCCCTCTCCACTATCAGTACAGTAACCTGACCTTATAACACACCAACTTGGCCATATAGTTCCCAAATCTGGCTCTGTAGTGCCCCCACTTGGCCTTGTATTGTCTCCACCTATCCATGTAAGGCAACTACCTATGCCTACACTACTACATCCCATGCCACTACAGCTGCATCTCCCTCCCTCACGATACCCTAAAAATTTGGTGGTGGCTTTCTGACCTCAATAACATGATGTAAACCAACCCACCAAGCCATATATGCCATTGTACACCTTGGGTCAACTACACTTGGCCTTGCTGACAATTCCTCAAAATCTAACCCATTTATCTCCTGAGGTAAAGGTAGGGGTGCCTCTATATCATCCCTCCTATATTGAGGGAAGGTAAGTAGAACATCCTATATTAGGCTGAACTACTTCTTGACCCATCTCACAGGTACCATATCAAGCTCGTTGGCTCATCTCCCCTAACCCATAGTGAGCTCTGGAAGCTAATACACTATTGTGCCTATCCTTTGAATATGGGGTATGTTAGGTAGGGTCTACATAAAACATCTATCGAGATCAAACCCTCAATCATGTGCCTAAAATAAGCAATGTCACACACTACATCATCCACTCAGTTCTATGCCATACCATCCCTCCACCATCTGAACCCAACCCTGGAGTTAACTAGAATCATAGTACGTAGCCCTGATGGTCATGTAACCATGATATGCTCATACACCCAACAATATAGTAAATGGCTAACGCATAAATGACACCACTATCATAGTCTCAAACCCCATAGCTCTCTGTATAACTGAGCTAAAAACTCTAGTCATGCAAACATAGTCTGATGCTCAATAATTTATGTTAGCACATCCATCAATGTAATCAAAAATCTATCACCATCTACATCTAGTAGTGCATACACTATGATCCCTATCATCATCAGGATGCTCAGTCGATGTTACTCCTCATCAACATATACAATGGCTCATAGGTGAAACTCACTAAATGATATGTCACCTTGCTAACATGCTCACTGTATAAGGCCACCATGTGTATATCATGCTCTTCTCTTGATCATGAGAAGAGCTCCTCACCCTGGAGTGGCATTCATAATATCTTATACACATCCTCTTAGGTCACTGTCAACTCTTCAATCAATATATGGAAGGTGTTGGTGGTGTGATCCCACCTCTCAATCAGTGCTATCATAAGGCTCACACCTTAGGTGACTCTACAATATCATCGCACTCCTCCTAACCCCACCACTACCAAATGTTCCCACTCATCTGGGGTGACATCCCTCCTCATCCATGTTAGCAGCCTTAGTAGGTGATCTTATAATGTCAAATCCAGTCATGCCTACATCTATACACACATAACTCAAGTCACATACTTTTTAATATAATCTATCACAGCCTTTTTTTCCTTCTCTTTGGGAAAACTACATTGGCCTGAGGCCCTAAACAAGGCTATGTAAGAAGCACTCAGTTGATATGGGCTCTTCTTAGGTTAGCTCAGCAATATACTCACCTAACTATCGACCCTACTCTCCCCTCTCTAACCTAGGCTTCATTGCCTCTCTCTCTCAACCCTAGGCCCATGTCCTATCATAACTCTAGGCTTCATGTCTTATATACCTACCCCTTAACCCTATGCCTTATTTTTTAAGCCCAAGGTCCTCTGACCTATCTCAATCTCTCTTTTTAAACCATACCTTAGATCTTTTTCCCTAGGCTCTGGGAGAACTTCATTGCCTTGAGGCTCTAAATCGGGCCATGTAGGCATCACTCAATCAACACAAGATATTTTGAGACTAGCTCAGCCATTAAGCTAGTTGACTACTTTCATTAGGGATCCAAACTGACCCTTTCTCCTATTTTTTTGGTTCTTCACAAGCACCAACATCAACTTTAATGTCGATATCAATGCTTTATAGCCATAAGTGTCAGTTGACATTGGTAGATACCTGTCAACCTCAGTGTTGTGTCAATCGATGTCGGTGGACCCTGCTAATGTTAGTGACTAGTTCAGCCCTAGAGCCAAATGACTCGTCCCTAAAATTATAATTTTAACCTAAAAACTACCCCAAATTATCTTCAAACCACCCTACCCCATTTCCTACCCCTCTATTGATGAGTGTCGTCTAACTCCTCATTTAACCAATATTCAATTGGTGTCTTATCAATCAGGGTCAGTGTCCAATGCTATCTGTAGTAAGGTATGGGATGGTAGATCTAGAATTCCTACTTATGAAGGTGCTTGCTAATGCTATTCTAACTTTGACTAAACTACATTATTTATGCTTTTGCTAAAAAAGAAAGAAATCAAATCAATCTACTCTTTTGCTAGAAGTAAAAGATCACACTCCCATTTTACGTTTGCAGGGAAAATAAATTCACACTCCTACTTACAAATGTAAATTTGCTTCACACTTCTACTATAAAAGAAAAGATACTTTATGTAGAAAAGAAATGAAATAAGAAAATGCGCTTTTTAAACTATGAATTTGTTTTGATATTTTTATAAACAAATGCAAATAGTAACATGATTCTAACTAATAAAATATAACAAAATACCATATACAGTTCCTAGTTCTAAGGAGAGTGGGCCCTTGTTCCTCTCAGACTCAAGAACAAAGTTTAATCAGTGTTGGAAACTTGAAGTATTAATTCATAGAAATGAAATAATTACAATCTGATTGAAACTTGTATGCTTATCTAATTCTTGATCCTTTATATTTTCTATCTCTCTATTTTTATTCCTTTTATATAGTCAAAAGTCTTACACTTTATAATAATACAATCAAATCAAAATAGCATGCAAAAGAATAGGACTCCTAGTCGATCCCTTCATCCAAAGATTAGATTTCCAAGAGATCCAATTATTTTGATGAAATGAATATCCTATCCTATAATATTCCTAAAATCTGATTATATATAAATCTATCAAAATTAGGTCTTTCAAAATAGTAGGCGGTTATTCTCCTTATGTGATTCGAGCTGGAATGGTTCTTTCTTATCCTATCTCATCTTTAGCATCCCACTATCCTTACATAATTCTTGGTATTGACCTTGCAGACATGACTTCTCACCTTTTAAGAGGCACTGAAAGTTGGTCCCATTTGTTTACACTTGCAGTCACTACTGAATCAACATTCTATCTTGAAAATGAATAAAAAGAAATAGTACAATCATATAAAGCCTATAAATAATGTGTTTTAAGCTCATCATTTAACAAAGCACAGTGAAAATTTTGTTAAATTAATTTGGGAATAGGAAAGGTTGGTCTAACACATAATCCTGTAGTCTTAGCATGATTTTTATAGTCCTCAAATCTGCATTTCCATGCTATCTGATATTTTAATTTAGAATGTAATGCTCTGAGTTAAACTTCTCCTACATGAAGATTTATCAAAAACTTATTGTGCTCATGATCTCCTAGAATCAAGTCATGCATATATAATTCAAAAAGCAAATTCTATTGATCAAGTTCAACACTATAGAAAATTTCCAAAAATGTTGTTGGCTACAAAATTTTATAAGGAAGATGACAATAGATCTGTAGAAGCTTCCATCTATAAAATTGTTCAAATAAAAACAAACTATACGCAGGAGAAGGATTCCTACATACCAAAAGAGTTTCTCCTAATTTGCATGCATCCTGCAAATTTTCTTCTAACTCTTAGAATTTAACCTTTAATTCCTTCTTTTCATTTTCCAAGAGTTTGTTCGAAGAAGTTGCATCTTTGTTTTTCTGTTTAAGTACAAAATATTTTTCTTCAATTTGATGTAGTATTTGCAAGGGAGGAATACCTAGATCACTTGTTTAACAACCATGGTAACAAATATTTTAGGGGGAGAAAGTGCAACAACAGGTGCTTCGAAAGAATTCACCAAATTCTACAACCTCCTATTTTCCTTCTTCAGACTTTCTACATATATCCAAAGATCAATCTGTTCATCTTTATGTTCTTTTATTATTTTCACTAACCTATGAATTTTTGTAGCATGATCAGTAGATATTGTATCTAATTTCTGCACCAAAGATGAGTTGTGATGGTCCTTATCTTGCAATTGACTGATCAAGTCAATAATGATAGATGTTTATTATTGTTCAAGAGCTTGATCTTGAGAAAACTACAAAGTTAGCTGCATAATAGGATCATTTAAATTTGATGATTCACCATTCTCATTGGTATATATAGTTTTCCCTTTATCCTTTGCAGTTTCAACTAGAACAGGTGGTTGTTCCACCATACCTAATTCCTCTGCCGTGTGTGGCTCTTCCTCTAGATTTGTCTCCTATAATATGATTAGAGAGTTCCTTTCAAAAGGATTTTCTTCAATATCTGTAGGTGTAGGAATATTTTGATGTATGGGGGAATGAGATATCAGTTTAAGACTATCTAAAATATCTACAATTTCTTGTTCATCTTCTTCTGTTAAAATGAGCCTTCTCCTTCTTTTGGTTACTCTTTGAGCTACACTTGGTTGATTTTCTTTCTCAACCACCAAACCCTTAATCATCTCAATGTTTGTAGCAACCTTCCATCTCAATTTTCTTCTTCCTATCAAAGGGACTAGTTGTGTTACAGACTCATGAGGTTCTTGTGGAGACCTTATAATTCTTCTTGAAGAAGAAGAAGGGATTTATGTGGAGATTATAGTCTGATATTTTCTTCTTATTGTTGTTTTCTTAGCTGATGTGGCAGGTGGAGATGAGTGTTCCTATGGTACATTTGGGGTTTCTTGTGCTATACATATCTAAAATTCCTCCCAGACCACTTGACCTTGCTGAAGGAAATGATGCTTGATAATAAGCTGAATAAGGCCATGATGCCTAAGAGTAGTAGTAGGGGTTGTAGACAGAACTTATAGAGCACCATAAAAGAAAGATGGGAGGTTAATTCTATACTGAGGGTTTTGTCTTCCATTCTTAATATGTATTAACATTTTCATGGCATTTCCCCCTAAAAGATTGTGTTGCTCTTCACAAATGATATATTTAAGTACCCACTTGCCTATAGATTTCCAAGGTTCAGGAAGTGAATTCCTTTTAATCCTTTTTTATTTTCCCTTGGAATCTACTAGACATGAAGTTTTGGTCTGCTTATTACCATTAAACTGACTAATTAAATCACTAAATGAAACTCTACTTATGGCTCTCATTCCTTCTTCTTGAACTTGTATAATTTGGCTTATGATTTGAGTTGTAACAGGAATAACAATGCCTTTCACAATTGAAAATTTAGGGTGGATTGGTAATAAATTCACTTACCATTGTTTCATTAAAACCCTAGAGATTTTCAATGAAAGGCAACCAGCCATTACCACTGAACACTACTATAGAAGCTTTATCTTTATGAAACTTTGTTGGATCCTTCAGCTCTGATCTTGTCTTCTGTCCCATTTTTATGCAGAGTTATAGTTAGCTCGGTTCCTTTATCTTCAATTAAGGTGTAGACCAGTATTTTGTTGAAGTTGATAGGCAAAAGGCTTTGAGGATCAGCTTCTATTGAAGTTCGTAGAAAGGAAACAGTTCATTTGAAATGCCATAGCTACATGAGTCCATAGTGTTGTATGATGATGTGATACAGTTAGGTGCCACACATTTCTATAGAGTGTGTCGACCATCTGATCTCATCAATACAAGTCATGTAAAATGATGACATGTCATATTAATGGTGATAGTGATTCATTTTTTCATTTAAAACCCATTTTTATGATGTCTTGTCATTAGGTACTTGATGACTCAATTGATGATATCAAAGTCGCACACTTATCCATACACCTTTGGTAGCTTTGTTGCATGCTTTTTCATTATGGCATGTGTCATTCCATTTTAGAAGATTCAAATTTAGGTCATCTCAAAAGAATAGGGTCTTAATCAAATCAAAGATAATTAGTTAACTAAACATAGATAAATGAAATATATGTCTTACTTACTTTAACCTTAGATATTATCCTTTGCTCACAGTGTGTCCTGCACAAATAGGTTCGCATGGATTAGTTTATTGCATGGAGATGACCAATCATAGTGTCATGATGAGATTTTTTTATAAATTTTGGTTTTTGTTCTTTTGCCAACCATTGCTAGTTTTCTAACCAAAGCCCTTTTTGCAATGCATAGCCAGCCAACAAGTTGGTTTTCTGGGCATGCATTGTCAATAGCGTCCCTAGAAGGATTTTCACTATTGATTATTATTATTATTATTATTATTATTATTATTATTATTTTCTTTTTTTCTTTTTTTTGGACTATCAAGGAACATGTTCACTGGAAGAAGTAGAGTTTTCTAGAATAGCTACTTGATCCTTTACTTTTTGAATAAATTCATCTTTATTGAGAGGTTTTTGATAGAGCTTCAATCTGTGTCCATTGACTAACAAAGCTCTTCTGCTGGCATCAATAGGTATCAGCTTAACAAAACCATTTTCATAGACCTCTTCAATCTCATAAGGTCCCAACCATCTTGTTTGTAGTTTTCCTTTGAACTATTGAACTTTAGAATCAAACAATAGTGCCCAATATCCTTTCTAAAACTTTCATTTCTTGATTTGTGCATCATGCCAAACTTTTCATTGATGTTGTACTAGTTTAGTTCTTTGTTGTGCTTCCATCCTCATTTCATCAAGTTGATTACGTTGTAGGAGTCTTACTTTCTGTATTTCTTCTAAATCAATTCCTAATTTTACAGTTGTTTTCAAAGTTTGTAATTTAAAGTCAATAGAGAATAAAGGTTTCTTACAATAAACCAATTCATAAGGTGAAAATCTAATGGTTGTTTTCCAAGTAGTATTATAGGCCCAAATAGCTTCTTGTACTTTATCTACCTAATCTTTTCTACTAGAAATAACAACCTTGGTTAAAATGGTTTCTAGTTCTCTGTTGGTGACTTCAACTTGTCCATTTGCTTGTGGATGGTATGGAGATGTTTTTATGTGCTAAGTTTGACACACTTGCATAAAATGCTTTATCATGTTTGACATGAACTACAGTCTTTGATCTGAGACTATCTCTTTTGGAGCACCAAATTATTGCATGATTTTGAAATATAAGAAATCAACTACCATCTCCTCTCTTGCATGAGTTAATGCTTCCACTTCTGCCCACTTGGTCATGTAATCTGTATAAACTAGAAGATATTCTTTTCCTCTAGAAGGAGGATCAACTAGACCAATAAAATCAATTCCCCATTTCTCAAATGGTTCTAAAACCAATTGAGGATGAGGGTGCAGGGGCATCTCTGTTGAAAGAGTAGGTTGTCCAATTCACTGACAAGCATCACAGTGTTTCTCATATATTTTTACTTACTAATGAAGATGAGGATAATAATATCCTTCTCCCAAGATTTTATGTATGGTTCTTTGAGCTGAGTAATGGCCTCCTCCTGGTTCATCATGACAAGCTCTGATGATATCATAAGCTTCACCATTTGTCACAAACATTTGAAATACATGATCATGTCCAAGTTTAAATAACATTCCATTAATCCATTTAAAAGAAGAACTTTCTTTGATTAACCATTTTTTTTCTTTTTGTGAAAAGCGTAGAGGAAACTTCCCTATGGTGAGGTAATTGGCTATATTAGCAAACCACGGAGATTGTGCTAAAATAAAAAATAATTGTTCATCTGGAAAGTCATCTTCCACTAGTTCTTCTTCACCTGTAGTTTCCATTCTTGACAAGAAATTAGCAACTACATTAGATTTCCCTAGTTTTTCTATAATAGTAACATCAAATTCTTGTAAGAGCAATAGCCATCTAATAATCCTACCTCCAACAATTGGTTTGTTGGTAAGATATCTAATAGTTGAATGGTCTGTATAGATAAATACCTGGTAGTCTATTATGTAGTGTCTGAATTTGTTCATTACATAAATTATAGGTAAGAATTCTTTCTCAGTTGTGTAATTTCTTTCAGTAGATGTCATGTTTTTGCTAATATAATATATAGCATATATGTTACCCTCTTCATCCTTTTGTCCAAGAAATACTCTTGGTGTTGTATTGGAAGCATCTGTGTATATATGGAATGGCTTAGTCCAATCTTGTCCTCTTAATACTAGAGCAGTAACAAGTTTAGATTTGATGGTTTCAAAGGCCTGTTGGCAATTATCACTCCATTTGAATGTACTGTCTTTTGTAAGCAAGGCAAACATAGGGACAACTATTTGGCTAAACTTATCTATGAAGCATCTGTAGTAACCAACATGTCCTAAAAAACTCTTAACTTTAGTTTGTGTTTGTGGAATGGGCAAGTTAGAAATTATTTCAACTTTCTTTGGATCTACCTGGATGACTTTTGTAAAAATATGGTGTCCCAAGACTATTCCTTCATCCATCATCAACAAACATTTCTCATTATTCAAAGATAATTGATGTTCTCACATCTGATCAATAATCTTTCCAAGTTGGTAAGATCTTCTTCATAAGTTTCACCATAAATAGTGAAATCATCCATATATACCTTAACACAATCATTTGTGAGGTCAGAGAAGATTGCCAGAACTGCTCTTTAAAAGGTTTATAGAGCATTACAGAGTCCAAATGGAAGTAATCGGTAAGTAAAAGTTCCCCAAGGGTAGGTAAATTTGGTTTTATCTTGATCTTTAGCTGCTACCATTATTTGGTTATACCCACTGAACCCATCCAGGAAAGAAAAATGTTTCTTTCTTGCCAAGTTATCAAGAACTTTATCAATAAAAGGTAAAGGAAAGTAATCCCTTAATATTGCTTTGTTTAATTCTCTATAATCCACACATAATCTTAACTTTTAGTTTTTCTTGGGCACAATTACCAGAGGTGAAACCCACTGGCTGTCTAAGATGGGGTAAATAAACCCAACTTCCAGCAACATTTGGATTTCTATTTTGACTATTTCCTTTAGTGCTAGGTTTATTCTTCTTTGTCATTGTTTGATTAGTTTGACAGATTCTGTGTAGATGTGATGAGTGCATATGCTGGGGTGAATTCCTTTCATGTCAATATAATCCCAAGCAAAATTCTTGATATGTCTTTCCAATACTTCAAAGAGTTGATCTTCCTCTTCATTTGTCAACCAACTATTGATGTTCAAAAAATTTCCAGGTAATACCATGATTGGTTATGTACCTGGGTAGTTGGATTATATTTTCTTAAACTCACTAATTAATGAGTTTAGAGGACATGGATGAGGAAGTAGCTTATGAAACATAGTTACATTATCAACAAACTCTTTTCCAGGAGGAATCAGTCTTGCTAAAGAACAATGAAATGCATCTAAGAAATGAGTTTGTTGTTGTTCTACCAATTTCCACACACTTTCCTGAATCAATCTATGATCATATGTTGAAGAAGTACTATAAAATTAGAAGTGGAGGTTTCATAATTTTCCATCAGACCCAAGAATCCTAAACTAAGGCAGTTTATAGCTTTCAGACTGGCATAGTCTGTAGTTTCTAGACTGGCAGAGTCCGTAGCTTTTGGACTGCCAGAGTCCATAGATTTTGGGTATATGTCTCCATTCAATTATTCCAAGTGTGTTTTGACTATGATCATGCCTAAGGAGGAAATATTTTTTAATGTGTTATCTGATTCATCAACCCAAAGTTCTTATATGCAATTTGTTGATGGTTTTTTAGGAGGATCAAAAGAGATGCATTTGGATTTTAAACCATTGGAAATGGTCATGTCTCTTGACTTGCAATCAATCAATGCTTATATAGTAGCCAACCATTATCTCCCTAGGATTATAGGATATCCTAGATTCTTTGTTTTGGGTTGCAAGACAATGAAATCTATTGGATATTCCCAAGATTCTATTAATACTTCAACATTTTCTATAGTTCCCTCTAGTTTTATTACCGACTGGTCTGCCATTTGAAGAATGGTAGTTGTAGGTTGCATTTTCATAAGAGATAATGCATGGAGAGTATCAGTTGGGATGACATTGATTACATCTCCCAAATCTACCAAGATGTTAGGAATTTCTTTTCCTTTGATTGTGAATGTGATCACTGGGCTTCCTGGATCTGCATATTTTGGAACTAATAGTTTTTTTCTAAAAAATCAGAAACTTTTCCATCAACATGAATGGTTCCAGGATATTTTACCTTCTTCTTAGTTGTCTTGATACAGAGGTTTTTGATGATCTTATCTAATTCAGGTATATCCCTAATAGCTTGTAGAAGGGGTACCTCAATATTGATCTTTTGCAACTCATGGACCAAGTTTGAGTCTGGTTTGATATTAGTTTCTCTTAATCTTTCAGGAAAAGGAACTACTAGTGTAGTAGTGTTTCTTTTGTTTTCTTCAGGGCTCATTTTGATTTCATCTTTTCTAGTGCTTAATTGAGATGATTCTATCTGTTTGTTTCCATTAGGTATCTCAGAAATGAGTACTGGAGGTTTTTGTATAGTTTTTCCTGATCTTAAATGTATGTTTGAGCACTCAATAGCTCCCACATTGATTGTTTCTTCCTATTCATTGACATAAACAGGGGCTGGTTGTTTATTTTTTGGATTCGCTATTGGTTGTGCAGGCATTGAGGGCTGATTGATTTGTCCTTGTTGCTAAATAAATGGGGGTGGCATAATGGTTTGTTATTGAAGTTGTCTTCTTGGTTGGGTGAATTATGACTGTGGGATCCACTATTGATTCCATTGTTCATATGAGTATGGCATCCAATGCTGTTATGGTACCCATTATTGTTGTGGCTATGGCACCATCCATGGAGGTGTTGGAATCCAATCTTGTCCTACCCATGGATTTTGAATTGATGGAATTTGGGGTTGATTCCAAAATGGTGAAGGAACTGAAACATTCCATGGTGCCATCCATGGATTAACTAGATTTATTGCACTAAACTATCCTTGAGCTTGGTTTTGTGGAGTAAAGTTTTGTCTATGAATATAATATACTTCTTCAGTGGATTGGACTTGTGTTTTCATTTGATTCTTTAAAATAGACAAAAGGGTGCAATATTTGGTATCATGATCTATTGCATCACAGATCCCACATGATGAAATATTGGTTCTATCTAGAGGGTAGTCTCTACAGGCGTGTTTCTATCTACACTTAGGATAGTAGATTGATAAAGGCTCTATTGCATTTACCTTAGCCTATAGGCCATCCAAATTACTGCTTAGTGTAACCAGAATATCTATTTTGAGATTAGCAAATTATTCCATTAATTTACCCACTTCATTAGATTTCCCAAACTTTCCTTTCCTAATTCTAGGCTTTGTTCGAGAGTAATTTGTACAAAACTCAAAAATCTGATCGAAAGCCAACTTATTTATGTTTCCTCTACCCATCAAATTTAAGGCATCTCAAGTGTCTTCATCCAATCCTTTCAAGAAAACCAATTTTTGAACATCTTTAGTGAGTGGATAATTGCTTCTTTTATGAGTGAACATGAATCTATCCAAATAATCCTCTAAAGATTCATCCTCATTTTGTTTAATCTTGAAGAAATCCTCTTTTCTTTATTACACTTGGCAGTAATCTTGGTATTTGTTCAAGAATTCTATTTCCATGTCATCCCATGTTCTAGTAGAATTGCCAGGTAAACCCATGAACCATCTCATAGCTGCATATTTACGTGTAGAGGGAAATAGTTTTAATTTCTAGCTATCAATTATGTAATAATATTTTTGACATAGAACCTTAAACTCAAAGAGGAATTGATCAGGATATTTTGTAGTTCATCGCCAAAAATTTGGCAGATTAGCTGGTGAAATATTTTTCATGGGGGTTTGATCATTGGGATCTGCAACAATAGAAAAGGAAAAAGTCCTTCCTAGTTGTGCAAATTATTGATTTTGTTGGAGAGCCATTTCTTCTTCTAATGATATTTTAAAATTAGGATGATCTTCCCACTGAATGTTTGTGGCCTCAGTTATAGGTTGTTCTAAGTTCTCAAAAGTTTCTTCAGCTATGGATCTTTGAAATGCTTCTTCTAAGTCCTTGGCAATCTCTAAATAATGTCTTGCTGCAAGAGATTGATCTTGAGGAATTTGTCCTATGGAGCTTGCATGTGGCAATGGCCTGGTTCCTATGTCATGTGTCTTCTTCCTGAGCATTATTCACACAAAATGTCACTAAAACATGCTATATATTAGACATTATTGACAAATTAAAGATTCAGTCTTTGGTTTAATATAAGCAAGACAAATATCTATTTTCCATGTAATAGCTATCTAAGAATCTAAGATTTGTATAAGATAATATCCTTCGAGAGATTATTTGAAGGAAATAACATGTCAATGATGAGCCATATTTTGAGCTCATCATCTACTAACATTTTATATCCTCTACCTTTAAATTAGCCTAAGATCTCAAATAACTAAATCAAGTTTCAAAACAACTCACAGAGACTCTTACCCCATCTCTCCATCTCGTTCAGACTGGCATAGATAGCTCTTATGGTGGCATGCCTCTTGCTAAGTCCCTTCCTTTCTCTATCATCTTAGTCACTCTCACAATGCTTTTTCTCTCCAATGAAAAGTTAGAAATGAGTTTGGTCAGCCATTAAACCCCCTTTTGTTGGGTTTGGTTGGTTGCCAATGTCAGCATCCTTACCATAATCCATCGATGTCAGGACTTAAGCTAACTAACATCGACAACATTTCCCTAAGCCATTGATATTGACAAATTTACTAATGTCATCATTAATTATTACCAATATTGGAAATGTCACCAGCACCATTGAATTAGTTTTTTCCTCAACAAGTAACCCAAACATTTTTGACTTTACTCATACTCTGGGGAAATTTGGAGATCAAGTATATCTACCTGACCATGACCACCAACTTGGAGATCACATATATCTCCCAAACCATGACAAATGCCCTTGCATATCACTTAAATCTCCACCAACAATGACTTTTCTTAGAGATCACGAATATCTCCTCACTCATTAACCCTTTTATACCAACCTTGCATTGTTTATCTTTACCGCTTATGTTATTTTGCTATAGTTGGCTATTGTACACACACATGTATATTAGGTGTTTTAGATGGTGACCACACTCATCCTATCACCTGCAACCCTTTGTGTTTTTTAAGGGCACTTCCTACCTCAGATACTTGGGACACATGGACCAATTGGAACTATAACTTTTATTATTTTGACATTATCAACTATCACTTACAAGTTGTGCTTTGGTTATTTTTATCTAAGTCCTCCTCAACCTTACCTATTCTTGACTTTGTCGACTATATCTCTTCATAGTATATGCACAAGTAGTAATACCACATTCTCATTGACTCACCTAATTAACTTCTTATCAAATTAATACCCAATTCTGGTTTTTCTTCTATTGATTCTTGTTTTGAGGGGGGATATCTTATCCAATACTTAGAACATCTAACTCTTGTTTTGTCTTGAAACTTGTTATTACAAATTAAAAGATAAAAAGGGGTAAATGTAGACACCAAAATTACATCACACACATGTGCATAACCACCTATGTCAAAACTCCCATTGAGCCCTATTTCAATAATAATAGTAAGCCTTCCTAACCTATGATTTTACCCCTCACACATTTAATTAATTTAAAATACTTAATTAATTTAATTAAAAGCCCCTTATGCCACCTTACTTGGCCACCTCATCCTAAGACTGATTCTTACCTAATGAGTCATCTCAAGACTTAGTCCCCTTATCGTAACTACCCATGACTTACTCTCACCTCAAAACTAAATTCTTAATCAACTACATCCTTCTTAGCCTCCTATTTTTATCATTTTGTAATGGGTGCCACATTTGGAACAAGGAGCAATAGAAAACTAGCCAAAAATAGTACTTTTACATATTTTGAGGCCACTGACGTCAGTCAACCTACAATTGACATCAATGGGATCATTGACATCGATGATATAAGCCAAACTCTAACATGATGTTTAGGTAAATAGAAATTAAGAAAATTCATTATTACTTACATTCAAGCTCTAAGTATTCAACTTTTGACATCCTAGCTTACTATTATCTTGTGTAAGTCAATCATGATTAGGAACCAAGCTCTTGAGGCCCAACTTTACCTGTTTATTCTCTTTATTCAGGGCATCGATTTAGACTCCCTGATAGGATCCATCAATATAACACTTATCATTTAGTCACCACTATAGCTAAGTAGATCACTTATTTTGTAGGTCTTTTAAGCATTTACTTTGCTATCACTTTATATATATTATTCATTGTTTTACACATTCTTGATCAAACCCCCATGAGGGAGTTATAAAGCTTTCCTACTTATTTAGCCTTGATCTGACACACCAAACCTCTGATCAGATCTATCCAAATCATACTCTCTCTCATAACTCTCCCCAACCTCCTAGACCTAATCAAAACCATTTTTCAGACTCAAAAAATCATTGTACAAGATCCTAGGCAATTATTGCCCCTACTGACGTCGATATCCTAACTGGCATTGGTCACTTTCACCCACCAATCTTGACAACATAATCGATAGCGATCACTTCCCCACCAACGTCAGTGACTTTGGATATTCTAACCTTTCTAAAACCTACCCAAACAACTTCTAAATTATAAACAAAATATACCACCTGCACTCTGTTACTCTTTGTTGTAATCAAGTTATGAATAACAGTAATATTATTTTTCTTTCAGTCTCTCTTTACCTCTCTTTTAGTTATTTATTACTCTTTTGTCTCTCAAAAGTGGACTGTCATCTCTAAGGAAGTTTCACACTTCCTAGAACAAGCATGTAGCTTGGCAGCCCACTCATTTATCGACTAACAAACATTTTGTGGTAGTGCTTTCTTACTTGAAGGTAGTCCTCTCCAACCAAAGAGGAGTGCTCACAATGTCTGAATATGACATGTAAACCAATATGGGTTCATTCTAATCACTTATCCATATCATTCTTCTCTGTTTTTCTTTAAACTTGAAATAAACAAATTCTAGTGAAACAAATAGATGTATGCATCAAATCTAGAATAAAAATTTGTGTGGGTGTCATTTGGATTTGTTCCATAATATAATATATTTCTTATTTAATAGTGGTAGTTGCCTTACTCCTAGCTGGCATAGTGGGTTGGATTAGATCATTGTTTAGGGGGTTGTGGGACTTGTATGATGACTTTAGACCACTTATTACTGATTACGCAATTTGAATTGGGTAAAAATAGAAAATGATGGAGATGGGCCAAAGAGGATACTCCTTGATTACCGATGCACTTGGTTGTGGTCATGGGGCAATGAAGAGTTACCGGTATAAGGACATGAAATGGTAATCCTTGGTTACTATTGCACTTGGATGTGGCCATAAGTTAAGAAAGGGTTGCCAACATTGGTAGGTTCATTACAATTGTTAGGCAATGGTCTTAGCCTTTTGGTATTCATTCTAGGATTGATGGTAATGATAGAGACATGACCACCCTCAATACAACCTACAATTTTATTATAGTCATGTATAACTATGTGATAGGTTTGTTGATTATTGGGGTCATTCCCGCCTTGGTTCAATCCATTTTGTGGTTAAGATTTTTGTTACTATTTTTGTGGCTGTGGTTTTTATTATTTTTGTTGTTGACTAGTATTATTATGTTATGGAAAAGGATTTTGATAGATACATAGGTTTTGATTAAAAGTAGATGCTCTCTTATCCAATTGGATCTCTCCATTTTCTAACATATTTTCAATGAGGTGCTTCATCTACACAAAATAACATATAGAATGTCCATGAACATGATGGTATTCATAGAACTCATACTATTTATACTAATCTGTATAAGGTATTCCTATAAGAAATTATTTTGGAATCGGCTAACCAATCATATTGGCTACAACTAATTTTCAAAACAATCATTTAATAGGCTCACAAAGGTCACTAAAAACTCTAGGAGTGTGTCTTCTTCTTGGAGGAGGGATTTGCAAAAGTAGTGGGTATAGCCTTTGAGGGAATTATTAGCCTGCCTGCATGGGATTTGCATAAGTGATGGGTATAGTAGTGCCTAATATCATGCATTTGAAGAGTCGATTTAGACAAGGCAGTAGTAAGTTCAGGGTCTTGGGAACAACCCTCCATGTTTGATGGAAAAAACTATGATGTGTGAAGAATCAAAATGAAGACAATATTCAACTCTCAAGATCTATGAGAGTTGGTTGAAGCTAGGTACAATGAGGTAGTAGACATGGTTGCCTTCAATGCTTTGACCCAAGCACAAGAGAATGCATTGAAGGATAATAGAAGGCAAGATGTCAAAGCACTCAGCTACATACAAATAGATTTTGTTGTCTATTCCAAGCAAGCATGAGATATCTTGTAAAATACATATCAAATGAGTGACAAGGTGAAACTTGTCAAGTTGTAGCTCTTTAAAAGATACTTTGAGACCCTAAAAATGAAGGAGAATGAGTCAATAAATGACTTCTTCACAAGAACTATGAACATAGTAAATCAAATGAAGACATGTGGTGATACTCTTGAATACCATATGATCATTGAGAAGGTGTTGAAGAGCCTTCAAATTATATTTGATTTTATAGTGGTTGCTATAGAAGAGTCAAAAGATTTGAGGCAAAAGATGGTTGATGAGCTAATGGGTCCTTTACAAACCCATAAACAAAGGCTGAATAGATCAGCCACCTCCTTCCATGAGCAAGCATTCAAGACCAATGCCAATGTGAAAGGAAGGGGGAAAGGATCAAACAATAAAGGTAGAGGAAGAACATGCAGTAGTCAAAAGGTGGAAGACATGGCCATCAAGAACCACATGGAAGAGGAAGAGGAAGGAGAAACAACACTTCTAGAGGTGGATCTACACAAAATTATGATAAGTCTAGCATCCAATGTTATTATTGTAATAGGTATGGACATTATGCTACTGAGTGTAAAAAGGAGTATGACATGAATAGGCAGAATTCTAATTTCACTCATACACAAGAGGCTGAACCAAATAGGAATGAGAAAGGAGAAGCTTGTTTATAACATGCAACATTCTCTAACAAAGTGGCAAAGAGATATGGTATTTGGATAATGGTTTCAGTAATCACATGAGTGAGAATAAAGAGATGTTCAGCGACATAGATGAGACAATAAAATCAAAGGTGAAGTTGGAAAACAACGATAAGGTTCTTGTCATGGACAAGGGCAACATTTTAATCTACACCAATCAAGGTGACAAAAAGCAAATGCATGATGTTTATTATGTACTTGATTTGAAACACAATCTTATGAGCATAGAGTGGCTTGTGCAAAAGGGATACAAGGTTAGATTTGAGAATGGTGAGTGCATCATCTTTGATAAGAGTGGTTGCAATAGGAAGATAACAACAATCAAGATGTCAAGCACTCAAATATTTCTGTTGAGAATGTAAAGTGAGCTAATAGCAACATTCAAAAAAGTCATGGTAAATGAACCTACTATTTGACATCTTAGTTATGGGAATTTGAGCTTAGAGGGCTTAAATTTATTCATAAGAAGCACATGGTGAAGGGGTTTCCCCTTATAGAACAACCAAACAAGGTGTGTGAAGGATGCATAGTGGGGAAGCAACATAGGAGTGCATTTTCCATGGGTAAGGCATGGATAGCTAGAGCTTCATTAGATCTGATCCATTCAGATTTATGTGGTCCAATGAAGACCTCCTCTCTATCCAAGAATGTCTATTTCATAACATTCATAGATTATTACAATCAAAAGATATGGGTGTATTTCTTGAAGAACAAATCAAAAGCATTTGAAGGCATGGTGGAGAAGCAAAGTGACCACTACATCAGGGTTTCGAGGATGGATGGAGGGGGAGAATATATCTCGAATGAATTCATGAATTTTTACAAGGATCATGGCATCAAGAAAAAATTTATAGTTAGGTATACATCATAGTAAAATGGTGTGGTCGAGAGGAAAAATAAGACCATCCAAGAGATGGAAAGGAGCATGCTAAAGGCAAAAGGTTTGCCTAATGATTTTTGGGCTAGTGCTATAGCAAAATTCATGTACTTGTTAAATATTTATCTAATGAAGAGTGTAAGGGAAATCCCTGAAGAAGCATGGAGCAATTAGAAGCCAAGTGTTCAACACCTTAGAGTGTTTGGTTGTGTAACATATGCACACGTGCCCAAACAAAGAAGAGTGAAGTGGGATGACAAAGGTGATAAATGTATTTTCATAGGGTATAGTGACCAATCAAAGGCATACCGACTGTACAATCTTATCACCAAAAATCTCATAATCAGCTGGGATGTTCAATTCATTGAGCATGAAGCTTGGGAAGAGAGACAAGGAGAAGAGCATGTTGAAACAAGGGCTGATGGACCCTTCATTAAATCTAAAACAATAGGTGGTATAACCACCAATACACCAACAGGGACCCCTATTTCATAAAGGGTTGGTTCATCTAATGGCATCAGCCATCAAGGAGGTTAAGGAGCTATTCAAGAGTCTACATCATCATTCTCCAACTCAAATCAACACCAAATAAGGACAAGAAACTTGTAAAAACTTTATGAGCAGTCAAGGTATGAGCAAAATGAGAATGAAGCTATGAATTATGCACTCTTTTTATCAGTTGATCTAATCTACTCTAACAAATTAGGTGATGCAAAGAGAGAGAGAGAGAGAGAGAGAGAGAGAGAGAGAGAGAGAGAGAGAGAGAGAGAGAATATTTAGGGGAGTATTCAACACAACAACGGTCTATAGGAAAAACAACACAATAGATTATTAGAAAATGTAGTAGCAATAATAATCCATAGAAAGCAGCAAAACATATCATCACCCTATCAATAGAAAGCAGGGAAATAGGGGAAACATAGCAACAACAGATTAAGAGGTGCAGAACATGGCAGCACTTTGTGAGAAGAGAGAGTTACCAACAATAGTTAAGGAAAGTCCTTTCTAAGAGTATTTTGTGAGTTAAGTTTATACAGTAGTAGTTGTATTTGTACATGGAGATATTTAGAGTTAATAGATATATATTTGTGTTTATTTCTTCACTCTTTCTCCCCTATTTTAGTCTTCTATTTCATTGTTGTGTTGTTTACTAGCTGCCCATATGGGCCTAGATATATATTTTTTGATTTCTCTCTCTTACATAGCGAACAGTGTTGTTAGTTTTCTCCAACAACAATGTCCAACCTAGATCCTAGGGAAGAAAGGTTACAGCTTACAAGACAATAACTGAAGAGAAGGAGAAGAATGATGGTGAGGAGAATGAAAGCAATTTCGAAGTAAAGGACAAAATTAGTGCTCCTATGACAATAGTCCCCCAAAGCATTCCTACCCCTGAAGAGGAGCAAGAGAAGGCTGCACTAGTATTGATAAAAGGCATTGATTTTGAAATTGACAAAAATAAATTGAGGCGTAGTTTAGATTTCCCAACTGCAATGATATGCCACCACCATGTATTCTCAAGTGACATTGAAAATATTCAATATAGCACTATAAGCCAGAGATAAGTAATTTGGGAACATCTCTTCCTGTCATAGGAAGGAAAGAAAATGGAAATTAGCATGCTGCAGAAAGACAGAGTCCTCTTGAAGGATCTACACCAAATCTTAATTTTATATAGAGCAAGGCTTCAGAATCTGGTGAAGATGGTTCTGCTTCTTACAGAGGTGTGAATAACAGGGTCAATGGATGGTTGGTTGCTCCTTCTATTGGTGATGGTATGAGGAACATGATGATTGGTGGTCAAATGGACACTTTTTATGACTATGGAAATGTCATGAGATCAGATCCAGTGCATTCAGGAAAGCTTCTCTCATCGTGGGGGTATGTATGTGAGATGGATCTAAGGAGCAAGATGATGCAGTTCGATCAGGAAAAGAGGAAGATGATGAGGAAATGGATGAAGATGCCGATTCGGCACTAGATGAAGGGAGAAAGTATTCTAAGATTGGATTCAACCTCGGAGATACCAAAATGTTTGACTCCAATGATTAGATGGTAGATTTGTCAAACTTTTGGAGTTTTTGGCTGTCCTTCCTCCCACCACTTTTTGAACGGGTATCAACACCTATATTCTTTTATCCTGTCATCTGCATATTCTGGACTTCATTTCTTGGAATTATTTTTTAGGAAGTCTGCCTTATAATTTTTAAGAAATTACTGACCATAGATATTACTTTTTTGAGGTGGGCATAGGCTTATTTTGACCTCTTTAAAGTAAGTTGATTAGGTCCGATCTAAAAATACTAAGTATGTGCTAAAAAACAACCTTGCCAATTGAGCAAATTTTCTCATCATGCATGATTTTTAAAAATTGTGTATGATTAATTTTTTTTTCTAAATATATTTGTCATGTACATTTTTCCTTTTTTTTATTTTATTAAATAAATTTATCATGCATGATTTTTATGTTTTATTTTTAACAATTTGTATAATTAAAGATTTTTTTTTAATTTTTATAAAACTTATTTTTAAAAATTGTGTATTATTAAAGATTTTTTCACGAATAAATTTATCATACATAATTTTAATTTTTTTTAATTAAATAAATTTATCATATATTATTTTAATTTTTTATTTTAATAAAATTTATTTTTCAAAATTATTCATGATTAAAGATTTTTTTTTATAAAACTTATTTTTAAAAACTATGTATAATTAAAAATAAATTTATCATCTATAATTTTAATTTTTTTTTTATTAAATAAATTTATTATGCATGATTTTAATTTTTAATTTTTAATTTTTATAAAACTTATTTTTAAAAACTATGTATGATTAAAGATTCTTTTCATGTAAATAAATTTATCATGTATGATTTTATTTTTTTGTTTTTATTAAATAAATTTATCATACATGATTTTGATTTTTATAAAAACTTATTTTTAAAAATTTAATATTTAGATTTTTAAAAATTATGTATAATTAAAGATTTTTTTTCCTAAATAAATTTAATATTTAAATTGTTTAAGTTATTTCAATAAATTTAATATTTAAATTGTATAAATTATTTATTTTTCCATCTTTCAATATTTAAATTTAATATTTCTTCTTTTAAATCTAAATAATATTACAGACATCAAAAGAAAATTGATTGATTTGTAAGGAGAATGTATCAGAGAGCACAGTTACACATTCAAGAAGCTTATTACATATATGTTTCATATTTTTTTAAAATTTTTTTTAATTTATTTGTAAAATTTCATGTAGATTATCTTTTTATTATTTTTCATCTTCGATTTTTTTTTTCTTTTTTTTTGAATTGGTGAAATTATTTTTGTTTAGATAAAAATAGATGTTACATCTTCAATCCTCATCCCAGATTCTAATAGAAATAAGGGACAAAATCCTCCAGAATATAATGCAACTCAAAAAGAATTTGAGAAAAAAATTATATCATTTTTCATCTTCAAATTGTTTATTTTTTTGAATTAGTGTATTAATTTTTGTTTAGATAAAAATGGATGCTACATCTTCAATTCCCATTATGCTATAGTCTAGTAGAAATAAGACAACTGAAAAAGAATTTGAAAAGAATTTATGGAAGTGTGTGACAATAATTACATGTTTTTCAACAGATTAAAGATTAAAAACTATGCATAAGTAAAAATTTCTTTATTTTTATAAAACTTATTTTTAAAAACTGTGGATGATTAAAGATTTTTTTTTAAATAAATTTGTCATGCATAATTTTAAATTTTTATTTTTATTAAATAAATTTATCATATATTATTTTAGTTTTTTACTTTTATAAAATTTATTTTTAAAACCTATATATGATTAAATATTTTCTTTTATTAAAATTTATTTTTAAAAACTGTGTATGATTAAATTTTTTTTTTTTAAAAATTTATTATGCATAATTTTAATTTTTTATTAAATAAATTTATCATGCATGATTTTAATTTCTTATTTTTATAAAACTTATTCTTAAAAATTGTGTGATTAAAGATTCTTTTTATCTAAATAAATTTATCATGCATGATTTTTCTTTTTTATTTTTATTAAATAAACTTATTATACATTATTTTTATTTTTAAAAATTTAATATTTAAATTGTTTATGTTATTTTAAAGTTAGTTAAATATATTTACTATTTAGATTTTTAAAAACTATGTATGATTAAAGAATTTTTTCTAAATAAATTTAATATTTAAATTATTTAATTTTTAAATTGTTTAAGTTATTTAAATAAATTTAATATTTAAATTATTTAATATCCATATTATTTAATATTTTAATAATTTTATTTTAAGTTGTTTCCAAATAAATTTAATATTTAAAGTATATAAATTATTTTATTTTTCCATCTTTCAATATTTAAATTTAATATTTTTATTTTAAATTTAAATTAATATTAGATACATTACAATAAATAAGTCCAGTGAAAATATTTAAAAATATTATATTAGAGAAATATTGTTAATTGATGCAAAAGAAGATTGATTTGTAAGGAGAACGTATATGATGCAACTAAAAAAGAATTTGAGAAGAATTTATAGAATTTTCATGTTCAAATTATTTATTTTTTGAATTGGTGCAATTATTTTGGTTTAGATAAAAATGGATGCTACATCTTCAATTTCTACTATCCCAAAGTCTAGTAGAAATAAGGAACAAAATCTTCTAGAATATAATGCAACTAAAAAAGAATTTGAGAATAATTTATGAAAGTGTGTGACAATAATTAAAAGTTTTTCAGGGGAAATTATAGTAGTTCTGGAAGCAAGACATGGAAGTGCCCTTATTGCTTCACAGAGAAAAGCAGTTCAGTGGCAAGATTGAGCTACCACTTACTTGGCATGAGGAAGAAGGAACAAATATTAATTTGCAAAAAAAAATCCTTAATACTAAAAGGGATGAATTAATTAGGGAGCATGCGTATATGGAGTCTTTGAAACTAATGCCCTCATCACAAGTAGATTCTCATACTCAAAATACTTCTATTAATGATTCTAAAATTATAAAGATGTATGATGCCTCAAACAAGAAAAAATAGTGATGCAATTATTGGGAGACTATTTCTTCGTTGTGGGATGCTTTTTAATATTTTAAAGTCTTCTTTATGGAAAGATGTAGTAAGAATGACAAATAATGGTCCCAGAGGTTATGTTACTCTAAGTTATGAAAAACTTAACAGAGTAATTTTGAATGAGGAGAAGGCTCACATAAAGGCAAGATTGTAGGATGTTAGGGATAACTGGGCATATACAAAGGTTTCTATTCTTTCTGATGGGTGGAAAACATTGCACATATACCTCTCATAAATGTTATAGTTTCCTTTCCTAAGGGACCATTATTTTTAAAATCGCATGACACTTCAAGCCATATGAAATATGAAAATTACTTGATGGATATATTTCAATAGGAAATAGAGAAAGTGGAGAGACATAATTTAGTGCAAGTGATAATAGATAGTTCTGCAAACAATTTTCTGGATGGAGACATGATTGAGGATGAGTATCCACAGATCTTTTGGACACCATGTGAAATTCATTGCATGAACTTATTGCTCAAATATTTACATGGTGGACTTTTATGGATTAGCCAGTTAGTGGGAGATGTAAATAAAATTCAACAATTTATAGTCAACCATTTAATGCCACAAGTTATATACATGAAATATTCCTCCTTGCAGCTTCTTTGATGTGCTAGGACATGATTTGATTCACAATTTATCATGATTGAATGTATGATGAAAGTGAAGCAATCACTCAGGGAGATGGTGGTGTCAGTAGAGTGGGATAGAAGAAGAAGTCGTACAAGCACTAACATTGTTGCATGTGATGAGATTTTTGATCTTATTATTGGCACAAGCTCTACATTATTCTGGCAACAAGTTAATGACTTATTAGAAATTTTTTGGCCCATTTATGAGGTTCTTAGACTCTTTGATAGTGACAATCCACACATGGGATATGTTTTTGAGAGCCTTGACCAAATGAGGGAGATAATTTCTATAATTTTCTATTGTTTTTGTTTTTTATACAAATTGAAATGTTTTACTTATTTTTATAAAATTATAAGTTATCTATTGTTTTTGTTTTTTATACAAATTGAAATGTTTTACTTATTTTTATAAAATTATATATTGTTTTTTTTTTTATACAAATTGAAATGTTTTAGTTATGTTTAGCACGCGCGCGCATGTGTGTATAACCATTTCTTCTATACAACCTCCATCAATGCCATTTCTCATCATATTTCATTCTTTCTCATTTCTTGCAACATAGAAATATATTGCTTACATTTCTTTCTACTTTTTCCTTAAAAAACTAAGAATTCTTAATAATAATCCCATGGAAATTCTTATCCTTCTCCTACATTGTTATTATGTAAATCATCCCCAACCCATCATTAGATAAATTGTTAATAAAAATATATCCTTCTTTTGAGAATAATGCTATTTTGAATCTTTCTTATTCTGAAAACTATATGTCTAACAATGTTGTAGATGTGCACATAATTTGATTTAACTTTATTCTTACTTGCTCACATGAAAATAAACTCACTTGAATCTTTCAATTTTAAGAGAATGTTGAACTCTTGTTGTACTTATGGTTATCTAGATCCTAATTAGGAATCAAGACATGCATGAGTACATGTCCCTAAAAATATATGACCAAACTCATGATTGTTGGAGAATATTGATTCTTGAGATTCATTATGATAAAGACATTTACTTTTATTTGGCGGTAAAATCTACCTTATTTGCAATTCAAAATTGATTAATTTTATTATTATATACACTTATGTTCAAATATGTCATTTTAAAATTTTAAAATTTAGATGAAATGATACACTCTCATGTTACACTACCTTGACTTTTAGAAGGATACTCAATACACTTATAATATATATGTCTATACTTGTTACACTTGAAAAATCTACCAGCAAAGCCTCTTCCTCTACCACTTGTGAATGGTATTATACCTATGAAAGAATAACCACCTCTTGTGACTTATTTTTGGGTTTGTGATCTTCTAGTTTCTTAATGACATGCTTGATACTATCTCCTTCCACCATGTTTTTCTTTGCTCTTTGTAGTTCTGCCTCTACCTCTTGAATGCTGAGTTTGTTTCCTTGACATTTATATTCTACTTTCAAGGCATATTAGTATGCCTCTTCAACTAATTTTTGTGTCAAAATATTGATTTAATATTGAATCTTTAATCTTGAATCTAAATCCATTCATATATCTAGCCACATTTTCAGCATCGTCTTCATTGTGACCTACTCTGATAGTTTGCCTATAAAAATCTTTTGTGTAGTCTTTAAATATCATCTCCTTTTGCCTTAGATTTTTAAGTCTCTTAAATAGATTAGTTTTTTAATCCTTTGGCATAAAAATTCCTTTTATCTTAGCCACCATCTTATCCCAACGCTTGATCTTGGGTTTTCCTTTTCTCCTTTCATCTTATACTCCATTCCACCAAAGGGATGCATGTCCTTTCAATATGGTTATTAGAAACCTCATCTTATTTTAATTATATTATATGTCTTCATACTCAAAATAATTATATGTCCAGAATTGTGCATCCTTCTTCTAAACTAAGCTCCTCTCTCCAAACCTTGCATTTTCCACCTCCTATATTGATGAATTTATGGAAATACCACGTCCAAACATTTTTTGAGTTTGTTTATTATCTCCAAATTATTCTCAACCATAAAAACTTAACTTAGTACATGTATGGTTTAGCCTCCTTGTATGTTGCATTTCATATTTTTGAACAAAACATGATTAGAGAACATTAAAACTAAGATGAAAATATTTAAAGACATTTACAAAGACCGTTTGACACTAAATATCCCTCACATACAGTTTAGGACCTTTACTTAAGACCATAATTCAATCTAATTGAACTATATACAACATGCACTTGCATCATGTTGTTTATGGTCAATCATGAATTTATGAATTTATATGTTTGTATAAATATTATTTTCATTATATAATTATGACATTTAATTTTTTACTATAATTTTTAACATATTTAATTTATTATTTTCCCATTACATATTTAATTTATGTTTGCATTCAAATTTACCTAAAAAGTCACAATTACACTATTTGCATATTTATGTATAATGTTATAATTGAGATTAATATGATAATTAAATAATTATGAATGTGATAATTATAATTATATGAATTTTTTTAATTTGATGTGGTCAAACACTTTTGAAGCTAGAGCTATGAACTAGAAGAACACATGGTTTTAAAGGCCTCCTAACCTTACACAAATGGGTGTAAGATAAAACATTCAGAATGATCGATTGAGATGACTCTATCAGTGGCCAACATGGAATAAAACAATAAACAATCAACAAGTCCTCTACTTTTCGAATGATAAAGTCCTTCCAAAACTAGTCAACAAAAAATTTAGTGAACAATCTAACTAAAAGCATGTAGTCTTTATCAAACCTTTAACCAAGTGTCATTCAACTTTTCTTATTGGAGTGAAGAGTTATACTTTTTGATTTGATAACCCTTGAGTTTTTTCCTCTTTTCTTTTTACTCACTTCTATCCAATCCCTCTAACACTTTATTCCCCTAAACCCCACAAATAAACAGATGGAAACTTCCAATTGAAAGGGTTGAAATAGATCATTTGAAATAATATATCCTTTACCTACGAGAGCCTTTGGTTTCACCTTTGATCCCTTCCCCAATTTCTTCCCTAATAAATAAGTTCCAGTTGAAGGAGACTTAAGGGTTTTATTATAAATAAAAGATTTATTGCATTGTTAATATATTTATATAGTTTAAGAATTATAATTCCAGTATAATTCTATAATATAATTACATTATTTTATAATTAATAATATTAATTATTTTTAGTTAAATTAAAACTTATATAATTTAATTTGTTTTATAAAATTAAAACTATAACTAATTTAGATTTAGGTTAATGTGATGTCAAACATATATTCAGAATTGATGTCGAATGTAAAGTCAAAATAAATGTCATAGTTAAAATTATCTTAAATTTGGACTCTATGGTCACACTTAAATTCTAACCTAATGTCTTACTTTATGTTGGACCCAATATCCCACTTAAATTCAAGCCTAGTGTCCCACATAAAGTCGAAATTAGTGTCTATATTAAAGTCATGTTTAGTGATGAACTTACAATTAAATAGAAATATAAATCTAAATTCACTAATATTTCCAATGAAAAAAAATACAATATTACCACAATCACTACCCCAATGTCATGGTTGTTAATGCCAATCAGGGGATGTTAGCAGATGACATTCAGTTGGAATTAGGCTGAATTGTTTTGTGACTCTTATGTGAAGGTCAAATTTGTAATTGTTCATTTAAATTCGACATTAGAGATAGATTAATATGCCTGTCTGACTTTAAATCATACTTTAGAATAAAAAAACAAAAACATGAAAATAAAATGGATATTTAAAAAATAATAATAATAACTCAAAGTAAAAATTAAAAACACAATAAAACATAAACATGCAGATTTTAAAAAACAAGAAAAAACAAATAAATAATGTTTTCCACAAAAAGAAATAAATGCAACAAAACATAAACATACAGATTTAAAAAATAACAAAAGAAAAATCTAAAACAATAAAAAAGATAATAAAACATAAACATGCAAATTAAAAAATAAATAAATAAAAATAAAAAACACAACATAATAAATATAAAGCAACGAGAACACATTTTTGCATTGAAACGCAATGGGGAGACGTAAGTTGGAATTGCAGTATAGAAGCAATGGAGCCCAATGATAGAAGACCTTTCAAATCAGAAGAGATGGTTTATTCAAGAAGGCCAAGCAGCTTGCTATGCTCTGTGATGCAAAAGTTTTTATACTCTTGCATCTAACAAAGGGGAAAAATATGAGTTTGGAGTTGCGGATCATCTTCTTTCAACTTCAACATCTGTTGTTCTTCCTCTCGATGACAAATTTCACAATCAAAAAGATGAAATGGTACCTTCAGAAAGCTTCTCGCCATCTGAGAAAGGGGAAAATAATGAGTTTGAAGCTGCAGATCATCTTCTTTCTACTTCAACATTTGATGTTCTTCCTCCCGATGGGAAATTACAACATGAAATGGTACCTTTGGAGAGCTTCTTGCCATCTTTATGTCCTAAAATCTCTTGCTGGAGGGATCTTTCAATCGCAATGGATCAAAATGTTTATTCTATTGCATCATCCTCTATTGATGTACATTCCAATTCTTCCCATTAGATGGAAATGGAAGACTTGGAGCAAAATCTCTTCAGCAATTTTGATGACCAAGATCAGCTTACTCAGGGGAATGATTGGGATTCATATTTATAAGAGTGTCAAGATTTGATTAACACAAGTTCCACAAGTTCCATTCAGATGGATTTAGATGACCCAAATCAGCTTACTCTAGAGAATGAATGGGAATCGTATATTGATTGGGAATCTTGTTGCCAAGAGCCTCAAGATTTGATCAACACAAGCTCCACAAGTTCCATTCAGATGGATTTAGCTGACCCAAATCAGCTTACTCTAGAGAATGAATTGGAATCGTCTATTGATTAGGAATCGTATATTGATTGGGAATCCTATTTCCCAGAGCTTTAAGATTTTTCTTACACAAATTAAAATGGGCGTGCCATTCCGTTGATTGTAAGTTTTGAGATAGAATAATATTGACATTATTGTATTTTTCTTCTGGGTTATGTTGAATGACTCTTTGCATTGTTTCTTATTTGAAATTCCTTTTTGTTTCCTACTTTCACAAACTACTCGTAGCAATTAATTAACCCATGTGAATGAAATAAAGAATGATTAAAATCTATTTCTTACATTTATCTCTACTTTATGAAACTGCTTGGGTCATATCTCCATTTATCTTCAATCAGAAAGAAACCTAGGATAGCTAGCTTCCTCAGCAACAAGTGCTCAGCATCTCTGACCTCCAGGGCCATGTTTTTCTTTATACATGGAATATCATACATTTTCTTTTTCTTCTTCCTAGTGCCATACTCATTATCAACCAAAGACACTTGCCAGGTGACCTTTAAGAACGCTAACCTTAGATTCAAAATCTTGGGTAGCAACACTCGTTCTCCATTAAAACCATGGACCCTAATGATGGTATGATGAGATCCAAAAAAGTAGTCACAGGGAATAATGCAATTTGTCATGAGGCCTCTAATACTTGGAGTTAATCTATAGGCTCTAGGCTTAGGTGACTGAAGGTAGGGGCAACAAAAAGTTCTCAAAATTCATATGGGTCAGAAGTTTTGGACAAGAAATGTGTCCATGCAGACACAGGTATGGTCCTATTATGACTAAAACTTGGGTCATACATATTCAAATGCATATATTGTGAAAAGATGCCAGAGTTTTGATATAATATGAGGTGAAATAGATAAGAAGAATACCTAAAAACCCCTTTAGATTTGAAATGGGTGAGTTGGTCAACCATTGAATAGGCAATCTGCTCTAAGAAGTCCAGTCGATACTCTTGAGACTTGTCTACAGCTTTTAATCTGAAGAGGATGGCCATTTGCCAATCATAGATAGTTATGTCCTCCTTCATTCCAAAAATAAATGCCATAATGGATAGTGCCTCTTGACTAGCCTGTGCAAATTGTGTCCTTCCTATTGGTAGCACTGACACAATGGTATCATCTTTCCCTAATTGCAATTCTGATCAAAGAAACTTTAATTGATTATTAATGTTTGCCCACATTTTTTGCATTTTGGCAATGGTGGGAAATGTGGCTGTTTTGTCATGATATACGGCCAACATGTCCTTGATGGCCTTCGATGTAATTTTCACCATGAATTGACCCTGTTGTATGGTGTTCGAGGGTGCATGAAACAATTATGCACAAACTTCAACTAAGTCAGAGCACGGATGTACACCTAGGACAATGAATTGTGCCAATTGAGAATTCCATATCCCCATTCCAAATGTTTCAGATTGTCTAGCCTTGGCCTTCTAGATACATCTTAGGTGTGCCCCTTCTCACAGAGCTTTGCCAAAATTTTGAAGGGTTAGGTCAGCAATTATGTCTGCAAAATCCTTCACCTTTGTTAGGTCAATCGCATAACCAACTTTGGGGACTCTAGTCCTTGGATATGTCTTTAAGGGTTGTGCAGAGGCCGAAGCATATGATTTGCTGGTGAGAAGCTTATCAATGGATTCATAAATCCCAAACCCCTATTGTGAAGATTGTGCCTCCTCCATATATTGGTCTATACAAGGAATTAGTGAACTGATGTAACAAGTATGGAAGCTTTACAATAGGGAAGCCACTTTTACTAAGCAGGTTTTGCTATGAATTGAAATGCAGGTAATAGGGATTTTCCTAGCATACGTAAGAACAGATGAGATATAGTTAAGCCTTAACTCTTGTTATTAGGGTATTTAATGACACATCAAGTCTCAAAAATGGCATTAAAACTAGAAAGTCATTAGTAAATCTTATTAAATTTATGTGGGACATCATGTTAGACACGTCATAAAAGTGGCTGCATAAAGGTACCTTGGGAAATTTTATGGATTTGAGAGAGATTTAGTGAATGTGAGAGTTTCAAAAATTTTGAAAAGACTTTGAGTCATGGCCACGTGTTCATAGAACACTTATTAAAAGAAAGAGCGAGGAAAAAAAATGGCAAAATAGAGCAACAAGGAAAGGGAAACTATCTAACTATAATACATGGGAGATACTGCTCAAATAAAACATTTTAGGTAGATCCCATTCATAGGAATCTCTTCAGGTTCACCTTCCATCTTTTCAAGCTCAAATTATTTTTTTTGTTTACATGTACGAATCTTATAGGGGCCAGTCCACAATGAATCAAATTTATTGTGTCGACCCAACTTGGCAACTCTCACATCCCATTTCAAAACAACTGAGCCTACTTCGATATGAGGGTTTGAAGTCTTCTTATCGAAGTAGTATTTGATTATTTTTTGATGTTTCATTAATGATTCATGTGATGTATCCCTCTTTTCTTGAAGTTCCAGGAGTTCAACAAGTCTGACCTGCATGGGGCCATTCTCCTCAATTTCAATCTATTTTAATAACTGGAGAGCAGGAATCTCCAAGCTCAAGGGCATTACAGTAGGCTTACCATAGACCAATTCATATGGGGACATCTTTATCACTTGTTTAGGTGTAATTATATCAGCCCACAGTGCTATATTAAGCACTTTATGCCACTCTTTGTGATGATCAGCCCCTATTCTCTTAATAAGTCTAATCAGGTTCTTGTTGGTTGATTCTGCCAAAGCATTACCTTGAGGGTAATAATTTGAGGAATTTTTTAGATAAATTCCATACTTTAGTGCAAATTCAGATATTTTTTCCCTTAAAAATGCCTTAGCATTATCTAAAATTATGGTACGAGGAGGCCCAAAGTAAGTAATGATATCCCCCAAAAAGTCTATGATCACATTTTCTATTACTTCTTTGAGTGGCACTGCCTCACTCCATCTGGTAAAATAGTCTATGGCAGTTAGAATCCATTTGTGTCCTATACTCAACACTAGATTGATCATTCTAATGAAGTCAAGACCCCATTGAGCAAAGGGTTCATCAACAATTATAAGATTAAGGGGCATTGCTGCATTCCTTCTCTTCCCCACATAATACTGACAAGATTGGCACTTTTTGACCAGTTGATAACAGTCTATAAATAAGTAGGCCAAAAATAACCTGTCTGACTTATCTTTATAGTTATGGTTCTTACAGAAAAATGTCCACTTGAGACTCCATGGTGCATTTCATGTAGTATTTTCTGAGCCTCATCTTTCTCTACACATCTTAAAAGTATGCCATCAATATTTCTTCTGGAAGGAACTTGGTCAATTAAAACAAAATGGACCCCTTGCTACCTATAGTATCTCCTCTTGTCCTGAGAGAGCTCTTTTGGGAAAATCCCATGTTTCATAAAATGGATTCTATTTGTAACCTAGGAGTTTTGATCAATTTCTTGTATCCTCAATATATTTTTCTTTTCTATTTTTTCAGTTATCATCTTTTCCATATCTTGAGCCATGTATTGACACAACCCCTTACCTTTGACCAACTTAGTGGGTCTGACCTCTACATTATACTCAAGGATCTTTGTTATCTAGTTTTCTCTTTTTTCAGTAATTTCACCTTCCATAATGTATTCTCTAACACAAAGATGAGCCACAAGTATTAGAATCTTATTTCTTGATACCATATACCTGAATTTCTTGAGGGATTTTATCATAGCATATGCCTATTTCTCCACAAAGTTGTATCTAGCTTCATACTCCCTAAGAGTCCTTGAGAAAAAGGCTATTGGGTGTTCTCCCTCTTGTTGATCATCTTTTTGTGTTAGGACAACAGCAACACTGAACTCTCCTCCATAAACATACATTATAAAAGACGTAGAGAAGTTTGTGTTACTAAGTATTGGGGCTATTGAAATTGCTTTCTTGACCTCCTCAAAAATGTGTCTTCCTTATGTAGTCCACTTGAACACTAGGTTTTTCTTCAATAAGAGTGTCACTGGTCTCATTAAGTCTGCAAAGTCTGATATGAACTGACTGACAATAATAATTTTTCCCAAAAAGGACTAGAATGCCTTCTTATTTACTGGCAGGGACAAGTTCATTATGGTTGTGACTCTCTCTGGATCTATAGAGACTCCTTCTTTAGATACTATATGTCCCAATAGTTTTCCTTGAGGTAATGCAAAGATACACTTCTTGGGATTTAAGGATATTCTAACCTCTTGACACTTCTTAAAAATAGATTCCAGATGATCAAAATGATCAACAACATTCTTGGAAAAAATAGTCAGATCATCAAGATAAATCAGAATAATTTTATTTATGTGTTCTCCAAATGCTACATCCATTGCTCTTTGAAAAGTGGCTCCAGCATTTGACAGGCCAAATGGCATCTTGGCATATGCAAATGTTCCCCATTTGGTAGTAAATGCAATCTTGCATTGGTCTTCATTAGCCAACCAAATTTGATTGTATCCAGAGAAACCATCTAGCAAGGAAAATCTCTCTGATCCAGCCACAGTCTATGAAATTTGTTCCATAGAGGGTAGGGGATAGTGATCTTTTAGAGATTCTCTATTTAGGTCTCTAAAATCCACACAGAGCCTTATGTCACCATTCTTTTTTCTAATTAGTACTAGATTGGATACCCAGGTTGAGTTTTTGATTGGAAAAATTATTTTAGATTCTAAGAGTTTTTGCAACTCATCCACAATTAGAGGTTCAATCTTTGGATTCATTGGCCTCTGCTTCTATCTAACTGGCTTAGATCCATTAGTCAATTCTATTGTGTGTTGAATGATGTCTTTGTTATATCCATGAAAGTCTTCATAGGTCCAGGCTATTACTCTATCATATCTTTCACACAAGTCAATTAGTCTTTCCCTTTCCTCTTGGGTTGTGGAATTTCCAATCTTTAGTTTTCTCCCTTCACTCACTTGTATCTTAGAATAATCTACTTTATTTGCTTGAAACCTTTTCTTTTCTAGGCTTACATCTTCTGGATCAAATAGGTTTTCTAAAGTAATCAAGCCTTTGGGAAGCTTATTGGTCTTTAATTGAATAATTTGGTCTCCATATGCTTCTTCAATTTTGGGTTGCAATTTATTAGCAAATTCCCCTGACTATTGCAAAAATGAGAGTACCTAAAAATCATTTTCAAAGACTTGCCAATTTTCATCATTGTCTGGGATTGTTGGCCTTACTATAACTTTGACTGACTCATTGTTGACTAATAGATCAGTTGCTAGGTCAAACTATGAGCCAATCTATGCCATCCTATCTGCTTCAAAATTTTGGGTTCTAGGAACTACTTCAATATTTAAAGTTTCAAAATCATCTATTAAGTCCTAAATTCTATGTCTATAGGATCTCATCCTTACATTTTTGGCTATTGTCTTTTCTCTGATTTGTTTCACCACTAGTTCTAAATCTCCTTTTACTATCAGATTCTTTACTCCCTTTTTCTTGGCTAACATGAGCCCATGTACTAATGATTCATATTCAGCATCATTATTAGTACAGGGAAATTGGAAACAGATAGCTCTTAAAAATTTCTCACCATTTAGAGCAACAAGACAAATTCTTTCTCCAGCACCATTTTTACTTCTAGCCCCATCAAAATTTAAGGTCTAGATTTCTAAGTCCTTTTTAGATTCTTGAGTCTTTGGCATTTTTTCCCTTAAAACATTTGGGATTTCATGGTCTTCATCAAATATGACATAAGTGCCCAGACCAGTAGAGTCATAATTTCTAGCATCATAGTTAATAACTGGTTATTTTCCTCCTCTTGGTCATGTTTAGTCCAGTCACCTAACTCTTCAACAAAAACCCTTTCTTTTGTATTTAGCATAGCATGAGCTACCTCTTATTTTGGGGTTGGTTCATTGGTGATGTGATCCTTAGATAGTGACTTAGATAGTATTTTCATTTTTATACCATATTTGGTTCTTAGGATGATGTGAGACCAATCAAGTGACATATAACCTCCTATCTTGGCTGTGAAATATCTGGATAAACATAGGCCAAATACAAGGGGTATATCTATGACTACCACATCTTGATTGGTAATTATATTAGGGCAAGTATACAATTGCAATGGGAGTTGTTTAATTTTTCCTATTATTTGCACCGATTTCCCATCCAGCTGCATAACTCCTCTAGTAAGTGGCTCATACTTTATTTTTAAAGCATCTGCTATTTGTTTAGGCATTACTGTAGTACTGGCCCCTAAGTCTATTATTTCATTATGTAATAATTTATTTCCAATGATCAAAGTCAAACAAAAGGGCTCTGGTTTGGATTTGCTTACTTCTGGTGCATTGTTCAAAAGGGCTATTGTCTGCAGAGGAACCATGTCTTTGAGCTTTTCCTTATCAGCAAGTCCTCCTTTGGTACCAGTATGTTTAGGCACTACTTGGCCCTACAGAGCTTCTTGAAATAGTGTTTTTTGCTTGGGAATAGCTAACATGTCCCATATTGACACATGTGATGGGGTCCTCTACAGCCGATCCACTGCATTCACTGGTCCTAGTGTTTGGGTTCTTGGATAATAAGGGTACCTTGATTTTTCTTGAACTTGTCCAAAAATTACTTGGTTCTGCATTGGCTAAGGTATTTCTTGTCTAGCAGCTATGTTTTGATGACCTTGAAATGGAAGTATCCCCATAATTTCATTATTTGTGACTTCAGGCTATTCCATCAACCTTTTCTTGGCTCTGGTGTAGTAATCTGATTATACCAATGGCTTCTTGGAAGTAGAAGCTTCATTTAAGAATATTGACTCTTCATCTTCAACCCATGAAAATAGAGCATGCTCAAGGGCTATTTCTTTTCTTACTGTAAGGACACCCCTTGCATCTGAACCACCAGGATTGAATTTTACATACTAGGGGATTGGTAGGGTTGAGTGTTAGAATTATTTACAAATTGTCCATCCATTATTCTTTGCTCTGCTATCTTTTGCTGTAGATTACCCATGGGACAATCTTTGGGAATATGACCATTATTACAAGGGAAACACTAGGCATTGGTTTCATCTACATAATTATTCTGCCCTAGAACAATCTCCTTGTTTGGATTAGGGGGGACAGTTTGTGATGGTGTAAGGACTAGAACTAATTGGTTTGATGGCTGAGGATTAGTTTGCCTTTGAGAACCCTGATACTGATTTCGCTATGGTGGAGGCTATTTCCTTTTTAGCTTTGATATTGGGGTCTAGGATAAGGATTTTGATGTCTTTTTAGGTTAATTATCTCACTAGAAATGTCCTTAAGAATTTCTTGACATCATCCAACTAAAATGACTAGACAGGGACATCTACTTTAGTAGGTTGTTGAGGAAATGTATACATAAACACAGGTGGGTCTATGGGATTAGGGGCTTCTTGAGGCAAAGGTAAGGTAATCTCTAGAAACATGGGCATGGGAGGCCTTGGGGGTAACTTTCCAACATCTATTAAGTTATTTTCAACTCTGACTGTATAGTCATAGGCTTCTGGCAGAGTCTGACCTCCAAGTGACTGAATCATTACTGATATATCTGAATTTAAGGCTTTAAGATAAAATACTATAGCCATACCTGGTAGTGGTCTTGTTGTAGTAGGAATTCTTTCCCAAGTCTTTTGAAATCTTGAATTGAAATCAGTCATTATTTCTTGTGGTGCCCTTTTGATAGTAATCAATTGTTGCAACAAAGAATATTTATCACCTTTTTCTTCAAATCTTGCAAAGAAAGCATGTCCAAGCTTTTCCCATGTAGATATTGTATTTGGGGTCAAAGATCTGTACTAGTCCATAGCCTTTCCCTTCAAAGAAGCTGCTAACAATCTTATAGCCACATTTTGTTGTGTGATCACATATATTGTACAGACATCAGACACATCCTGTAGATGTTCTTCAGGTGTTTTAAAATCTTCCCCACTAAATTTGGGTAGATCTTTCAGGGCATTTACTGGAATAGGTCCCAAGTGGCTAGTAGTACTAGGAGAATCAAAGCACTGCCAATGTTCTCATTTGCATAATTCCTTGGGGCTATAGGTGCTCCCATATTTGTTCTTGGTGTTGTTGTAAACTGATTGACCCTTCTTCTTGAATTAGTTATCAATGGTGGTAAAAGAATACCTAGGTTCACAGCAGATTGAGATCTTGTTACTAGTCCATAGCTCTGACTCCTTGTAGCTCTCTGGTTCATACAGTCTTGAAAGAAACTTCAAGAGATTGTCCCACTAGGCGTGCCAAAAACTGTTGATGCTTAAAATTGTGCTATTTTCAACACCAACAATGGGAAGTTTGAAGAATGTGGGACTTGTGACCTAAAACGACCTCTAGATTTTAAAGAAGCTGGGTCTTCCTTATCTCAAATATATTGTGGGAAAGAGGGATATAAATTAAATGGAATCACCAATGTAATGAAAGAAAATTTAACTATGGCAATACACCCGAATATGATTCGATCCTTAATACTAAGCATAGTGAAACTATCTTTAGGATTCAATTACACTAAAGAGAAAATAATGCATGATCAATGTAAAAGATGAAAACAAATAGAATCAAAGGCTCACAACTTAGATGATTTTGCAATAACATAGGAATTTCAGCAAAGGCACAGTACTCAGTCTTCTCATTAATTTTTTGGTCACATAAAAGGCACTGATATATGCACAGTTATACAAACTTTATGAATTAAGAAAATAGAACAAAGGCAAATGATATTACTGGCCATAGCAAGAAAGTCTAAAAAACTTCTTGAAAATCTCTGATAAATATCTATCTGCAGAAAATTCTCTCCCTTTCCTTTTTTCTCTCTTGATCTTTTTTAACCTATGATTTAAACCCATATTTATAGCATAGGACTAGCTCAAGATTGCCTGCATGATCAAATCCCAACTGTCTAACCAAATTCTAACTTAATTGGAAGTGTCTAACAGAGGATATCTTTCAGGTCTAAAATAGTTGGCCTCTCTGCAATTTCATTAGCTAAAATAGATACACATGCATTTCCCATTGTGAAACAGGCGAGGACACTTGGCAACATCTGCTAGTCTTAACAAGTGACATGTCGTGGCTAGATAAATTGTTAATAAAAATATTTCCTTATTCTGAGAACAATGGTGTGCTTAAAATTATATGTTTACCAGTGTTGCACGGGTGTGCTTAATTCTTACTTGCTCACATGAAAATTGACTCAGTTGAATCTTTCAATTTCAAGAGAATGTTGAACTCTTAATGTACTTATAGTTATCTGAATCCTAATTAGTACATGTCCCTAAAAATATATGACCAAACTTGTGATTGTTGGAGAATCTTGATTCTTGAGATTCCAACATTTACTTTTATTTGGCGATAAAAGCTACCTTATTTGCATTTTAAAATTGATTATTTTTTTTATTCCATACACTCAGGTTCAAATTCAAAATTTAAAAAATTTAAAATTTAGATGAAATGATATACTCTCATGTTTTAGCTCGTCGTGAGTTCTTTCATTTAATGGATTTTTCTTTGGTATCCATCGAAAATTATGGATGCATAAAGGTCCTTGGATATTGAGTAACCCATATTCTGTTCATATAACAAATTTTAGTCATGCAACCTCAATTGATATCAAGATGTCCTTTTTATGGAAGGCATGTATATTTAAACATTAAGGTAGTGAGTTCCATGGTGTAACTTTAATAAATTATGCACTATATCGATATGTATTAATAACACGAGTAGAGGTTATGTTGGTATAAAGAGGTTCCAATTTATCTATTCTACTAGAAACTTCCTTGGTTAATTCAAATGCTACTTGTAATTCCTTTATTTAAAGGAGATAATATTTCACACATTATATATTAAATACAAGTACAATGAAAATGGAGAATGACAATGACATAGCTGCTGGAAAATAGACCTGTGACTCAAATGCTCTTGGGCAGATTTACTTACTGGCTAAAAAATATCTAGGGATCATTGAGGATCCTTTGATAGACAAAATTAGTATAGCTCTCTTGGGATATTCCTATCAAGGATGATGACTCTCAGGTTCGAACACCCTATTTTCTATTTCTACATAGTCTATCCTTTTTTCTTTTGGCACAAGAGGCACCCATTTTGGATTGTTTAGTTTTTTCTTGTTGGCTAGGATGGCCTAGCTCTCTGAGAATGTTTGGTGATAGATCCCTAGCTAGACTGAAGAGTGACCATAAGACTAGATGTTGACACATTTATTCCCCTATCAATAACTCCCTTTTCAAATTTTAATTTATGGTGCATTTTTTACTTTGATCTCAGAGTAGGTGGGGAGAAAAACTATTAGTTCGACTGTCGAACCCCTATGGGTGCTACACCTTTTTTATTGGTGTCTGGGATAGAGGCTATTTTGCCTCTTGAAGCCCAGATTCCTTCTCTTCGCATTTCTCTAAAAGATATACTTACTAATGATGACTTTCTCCAAGAATGTTTGGCTATACTTGAATTACTTTATGAGTGCCTTCTCATAGCCCTCAACCACCTCCAAATCTATCAAGAGCATATCAAATGCGCTTGCAACAAGAACCTCAAAGAGTGATATTTTAATATTGGAGATCTCGTCTTAAAAGAAAATCAACATGTGATGAACATGGAGAAAATTAAATGGGGTAAGTTTGCTCCTAATTGGCTTGGACACTACATCATAACTTATAAGTATAGCTCAGAAACTTATCATTTGTCTTCTCTTAAAGCAAGGCCAAAACCTGAGCCTCTAAATGCCTTACACCTATGACCATTCTTTTGTTAACCAAGCGTCACTTCACTTCATGTTTAACTTGAGATCATCCCTTAAACACCCCTATTACATTCATCTCATTTTCTCTTCACCCGTACTCCTACTCACTTAGGTAGCTTATGAGGTGCTATGGTTTTGCCCTCAAAGTGGAAAACTCCTAAGCCTCTATAGTCTTTTCCATGACTAAAAGCAAATAAAAATAAAAATGGGATATGTAGACAAGTTATAATCTCTCAAGTCATGATTCTCAATGTAGACTGCTCCCTTGAAGGACAACTATTTAAAAAATTTTAAAAAATGCTTAGACCACTCCCTTGAAGGATGGCTAGGCCAAACTTTGTTCTCCAAGAGGAATATAAATGAAAAGCTTCTCGTATTGATCAAATTTATATGACCTCCACACATACACAATCCCATTATAGGCTTCCCACATTGATCAACTTACACACAAAAAAAGAAAAAACAAAAAGCTTCAAGTCATTGACTTGCCTATAGTAGATCTCTGGTCACCCACAATAGGGGCATATCATTCCCACTTTGAAGGTTACGCTACCCAAACATTTTCCCTCATTTTACCATTTTTACCTCATACTTTTTTAAGGGACTTTGAACTCACTTAACATAAGGTGAACACGATGCTTCTCTAACAAACAAAATGGTCCAATAATGCAAAGCATGAAAGAGGTTCCTATTCTTGAGTCTATTTATGTTATGATTATGGTCTTTGCTAATACACAAGCTTTTTGCCTCTTTATTTTCCCATCCAAATCACATGTCGATCTCTCTATTGAGATAAACAACATCATACTAACATAATCAACCTATTCATTTTAAGCATACAACATCACAAATATGGAAAAATACTAAAATAACACAACATAATCAACCTATTCATTTTAAGCATACACCATTAAAAATATGGAAAAATGCTAAGATGAAGCTAACAAACTATAGAGTAAAAAATACTTTATGTTTCATTTTGATTTTCAGTCACACAATTCAAATTTTGTCCCTGAACAGTTTGGTTCGAGGTAGTGAAGTTTTTGACTAAGAGTGCGGGCTTATATTTCATTTGCCTCAATTTTGTCTAAGTGTCAAAATCGAGTGAAAGCTACCAAGTTTCATTGGTTGAGGCACTCTTCATAATTTTAGGAAGTATGCAGAAAGTGCCATGTGTCCCATAATAACTCAGTAGAGCACAACAAGTGTCGGCATCTATGTCTCATATTTCTTATACATTTCGAAGGCTTCTTCCTAATAAGCTTTTTCAGGATCAAGCGGAAGGCGCCAGGTGGCAATCACATAATGTTTCAATATTCTTTTCTAAAAGCAACAAAAGATGCCACATATTACCAGCTAAAGAGAACAAAAGCCACCATGTGTCAACATCTGAAGTTTCTTCATTTTGTTTCACTGATATAGTAAAGATTGTGGTGGGTCTTAGGTTTTGTTTTTAAAGCAGGTGAAAGCTGCCAAGTGTTGTTGTCCGTGTAAGTATTAAATGAGTCCTAATTTTTTCTATAATATAAACATAGCGACATGGAGACCACCATGTGTCACCTTCCACAGGTTTCTCAAAAGGTAGCTAAAAGCAACGGAGATCGCCACATGTCCCTTGTTAAGTAATGCAAAAAGTGCCACCTATCCCTATCCCCTTCTTGAAGTTGCTCGGGTGAGAAGTGCTTTGGGTCCCATTTTCTATATAATTTGTTTAAATTTTGGAGAAGCGGATGGTGATAGATGTCAAGGGTGGAACACTTCTAAGTGAAGACACAGTAGGAGTATAGGTTATGCGGAAAGTGCCGTGTGTTTTCAGTAAGTGCTATGGAACATGCCATGTGTCATTTTCTGGTGCATCCTAAATAATAAGAAGGTTTTCAAGTAAAAGTAGGGGAATTGGCCAAGTGTCCTCTCCCATTTGAAAGTGGAAAGCATCTTGGGTATCTACTTTAGCCAATGAACTTGTAGAAAGATAGAATGTTTCAAATCTAGGAAATATCTTATGTTAGACACTTCCAGTTCAGTTGGAGTTTAGTTAGGCCGTTGGATTGGGAACGTCTAGACAATCTAGAGAGAATCCAATGCTATAAATAGGGGTGGATAGATCACAAGAAGAATCATCATGATCAGAAGATAGAGAGAATTTTTTGCTAGAGATTATTGTCAAGAGTTTTTAGACTTTTAGAGTTATGATCAGGAATATCATTTGCCTTTGTTATATTGTTTTGAGTTGGAAATTTTATGTAACTGTGCATGTTTCTGTGCCTTTTATGTGACTGAAGAATTAATAAGAAGATTGATTATGTGCCTTTGTTGATATTTTCTATGTCATTGCAAAAGTAGTCTAAGTTGTGAGCCTCAGTTTCTATTGTTTACATCTTTTACATTGATCATGCCTTGTTTTCTCTTTAATGTAATTGAATCTTACATATAGTTTCACTATGCTCAGAATTAGGGGTCAAATTACATTCAGGTGCATTGCCATATTTAGATGTTATTTCTTTTCATTTGTGTTTCTATTTGAATTCCTATCCCTTTTGCCAGTATATGCTCGATATAAAGAAGAGACCAGCTTCTTAAAAATCTGGAGGTCATTTCAAGTCACAAGTCCCACATTCTTGAAACTTCCCATTGTTGGTGTTAGAAACAAGTGCAGTTTTAAACATCAACAATTTTTGGCATGCCCAGTGGGACCCCATCTTGAAGTTTCTTTCAAGACCATATGAACCAGAGAGCTAAAAGGAGTCAGAGCTGCGGACCAGTAACCATATCTCAATTTACTGTAAATCCAGGTATTCTTTCTCCACCACTGGTAACTAGTCTAAGAAGAAGAGTCATCATTTTATACCAATACCAATAGTAAACATGGGAGCCTCTATAGCCCTAAGAAATTATGCAAGTTGGAACACTGGCAGTCCTTTGATTCTCCAATACCACTAGCCACTTGGGATCCTATCCCAGTAAATGCCTTGAAAGCTCTACCCAAATTCAGTGGGCAAGATTTCAAAACACCTGAAGAGCATCTGCAGGATGTGTCTAATGTTTGTGTTATACATGTAGTCACACAACAAAATGTGGCAATAAGATTATTAGCAGCTTCTTTTAAAGGAAAGGCTCTGGAATGGTACCGATCCTTGACTCCAAATACAATATCTACATGGGATCAGCTTTGAGATCTTTTCTTTGAAAGATTTGAGGAAAAGGGTGATAAATCTTCTTTATTGCAATAATTGATTACTATCCAAAGAGCACCACAAGAAGCAATGACTAAATTCAACTCAAGATTTCAAAAGACTTGGGAAAGGATTCCTGCTACAGTAAGACCATTACCAAGTATGGATATAGTGTTTTATCATAAGGATTTGAGTTCAGATATATCATTCATGATTCAGTCACTTGGAGGTCAAACTCTGCCAGAGGCTTATGACTATGCAGTCAAAGCTGAAAATAATTTAATAGATGCTGGAAAGTTACCCCCAAGGCTTCCCATACCCATGTTTCCAGAGATTACTTTACCATTGCCTCAAGAAGCCCCTAATTATATAGCCCCACCTATGTTTATGTACACATATCCTCAAAAACCTACTAAATAACTTGTCCATGTTAGGGTGTGGAGCTAAAAGCTTCAACTGTTTGTAGACACAAGAAGAGGATGCTAAAGAACCAGAGGAACCAGCATCGACATATAACCGACGTCGGTCACAGATAGTGGAGAAGGAAACTGGCGATGGCAGGAGGTCGGCTGACATCGGCAGCACCAGGCAAGCAGGGACCAACGTCAGTCGCCTGTGTATTTCCAGAACTGCTGTTGACGAACAGTTAGTTAAGTGAAGCGAGTGTTTGCATGTCAAATTACTAATTATAGTCACAAGCTATGTGTCTAATTATTGTAGTTAGATTTCTATTTTTGTAAGCATGGGATCCTATTTAAAGACCCACAAGGCATGTATTGTAATTATCAAGAAGGCAAGTAAAAGCATTGAAGCAAGCAAGGTCAAGGAGATATACAGGTGTAAGGTCAAGGAGATCAGCTGAAGCATTCAAGGAGGAATAATAACTCAGGCTATAGAGTTGTTGTGTTGAGCAAGAGAGAGAGGGAAGAAGGTCTTGAGGTGTGGCAAGCCTTTGAGGTGGAGGAAGAAGTGGCATCTTCCTTATTGTATTTTCTTCTAGTAATATTTAATACAAGAGTGTGTATTGTCTCTCAAATTCTTTGCTGTCTCAAGTTTCTAGTTACTTTATCATTCTAGTATAATTCCGTATTTAATTGCTTATAAGAAAGTAATCAATTGTGCTTCCGTTGGATAAGGGGTCACCTAACAGTTGGTATCAGAGCATATTGATTGTTGTAGGGTTCCCCTGACAAGTGGTATCAGAGCTACGATTTGCAAGAAGTAGGGTATTGTTTTTTATTACAGGTCATTCACAGGGTTTTTTGATTGAGTGGGAGTTCAACAATGGCAGAAGAAAGTAAGCTACGAATGGAGAAGTTTAACGGCAAGAATTATCAACACTGGAGGATGCAGATTGAGGATTATCTATATCAGAAGGATCTGTACTTACCGTTGGGTGGGGTTGCATGCAAGCCCACAGATATGAAGGATGAAAAATGGAGTGTTCTTGATCGGAAGGCTCTTGATTCCATAAGGTTGAGCCTTGCATCATCTGTGATTTCCAGCTTATCACAGTGCAAGACAACGGAAGAGTTGATAAAGTCCTTGGCGAATTTATACGAAAAGCCCTCAGCTTCTAATAAGGTATATCTTATGAAGCAGCTTTTTACTTTGCAAATGCAGGAAGGTGGATCGGTACATACTCATCTCAGTGATTTCCATGGTTTGGTAAACCAACTAGCTTCAGTCAATATTGTTTTTGATGATGAGGTAAAGGCTCTCTTGATTTTATGTTCTTTGCCTGAAAGTTGGGACGGTTTGGTTATGGCAGTAAGTAATTCTGCATCTGCTTCTAAAATCTTAAAATTTGATGATGTTGTGAGTGTGATCTTGAATGAAGAAATATGCAGGAGAAGCACAGGTGAATCATCAGGGAATGCTCTAAGTGCAGAAAGCAGGGGAAGGCAAAGGGAGAAGATTGAGCAAGGGAAATCAAGGTTGGGAAGGAGATCTGAGTCCAAAGGTATTACCTGCTAGTTTTGTGGAAAGAAAGGACATAGAAAGAAGGAGTGCTGGTTGAGAGATAAAGAGAATCAACACGCAGGTATTGAAGAAGCAAAGGATGCAAATATTGTGGTACAAGATGCTCTCATACTTTCTTTGGATAGTCAGGTAGGATCATGGATTTTAGATTTTGGTTCATCTTTTCATGCATCCCCAAATAGAGATCTGTTTCATGAGTATGAACAGGGAGACTTTGGAGTGCTCTATTTAGGGGATGGTACGCCTTGTCAGATAGTTGGCAAAGGGAAAGTGTAGCTGAGATTGCAGATTGACAGCACATGGGTGTTGAAAGAGGTCATGCATGTTCTAATTCTAAAGCAGAGTCTAATTTCTATAGGAAGGTTGGGAGATGAGGGATGCACAATAACCCTCACAGTGGATTCTTGGAAGGTTACCAAGGGAGCACTTATTCTAGCAAGAGCTAAGAAAGTAGATACTCTCTATCTATCTACTTGTATTACTGATTCTACTTCTGGTGTAGATTCGAAGATGTGGTCTAATAGGCTTGGTCACAAGAATAAGAAGGGAATGGAAGTTCTTGATTTCGAAAGGTATGTGTTCAAATTCAGAAAGCACAGATAGAGTTCATTACAGAAAAAGGAAATTTGATCCTTTTGACAGGAACAAAGAAGCCTTGGTGTTTATGGAGGAGATGAAGGATAGAGATCAGTCACAGGGGCTGAATAAAATTGAGTAGGGTAGCATGGATAGAGGTTTGATCCAAGAAGAGCTCGCGAATGAAAATTTCATCACTTACAAGAACACACAGACACCGATGTCGGTCACTTGGGACCGACGTCGGTCAACCAGATACCGACATCGGTCATGTGTAGACCAGCAGGGTCGGTAGGTCGGGCAGGAGAAGTCTGACGTCGATCATTAGGACCAACATCGGCAGGGGGGACACTGGCATCGGCCAGAGAAATGACGTCGACAGTCAGGGTCAGTGCAGGGAACCGACATCGGTCGGGAGCAGACTAGGAGATGGCCGATATTGGTCACTGGAACGGATGATGGGTGGACAGCTAGCTATCAAGGAGTCTCAAACACCCATGTGGAGGTTAGAAATGGTAAGTGAACCTCATATTCGTTGTTCACCTTCTTTATATTGCTTACTGACAGTCAAGAACTAGGAAGATGGAAGAAGCAATGCAAGTAGAATCCAGAAATAGTGGGAGCTTGACATGGATGAGGAGTGTGAGTCCTTGGAGTAGAGCCAAATAGGTATTTTTTGGTAGAGTTGTCAGCTAGAAGGAAGCACTGGATAGAGGGATGGATTCCCATTTTAGAGAAGAGAGTGGATGGACACATGAGACAGAAGGCTATGGTATATGGTCTTGATTAAGCTGCAGACAATGGAGGTTTGACCATTGTATTTTATCTTTACCAGGTTGGATAATATTAGCTACATTATTCTGTTACTGTATTGTGTTACTTGTTGCAGGGTTTCATAAACAGGGAGTTTTCTGAGCTAAGGGTAGAGTTGGTTCAGAAGTATGTCATGAAGAATTTAGCAGCAGCAAAATTCTTGTGGCATAAGTGACAGGTTTAGCATCACAGGTTTGCGTGGTGGTTGGTCTTCAAGAGTGACTTTGAAGAGGGATACAGGGCCAAAGGAACAAAATAGATGGTGTATAGGTACAGGCACAGTATCAGCTGTTTATCTCCAAGTGGGAGATTGTTAGGGTGTGGAGCTAAAAGCTTCAACTGTTTGCAGACACAAGAAGAGGATGCTGAAGAACCAGAGGAACCAGCATCGGCAGTATAACCGACATTGGTCACAGATAGTGGAGAAGGAAACCGGCGACGGCAAGAGGTCAGCCGACGTCGGCAGCACCAGGCAAGCAGGGACCGACGTCGGTCGCCTGTGTATTTCTAGAACTGCTGTTGACGAACAGTCAGTTAAGTGAAACGAGTGTTTGCATGTCAAATGACTAATTATAGTCATGAGCTGCGTGTCTAATTATTGTAGTTAGATTTCTATTTTTTTAAGCATGGGATCCTATTTAAAGACCCACAAGGCATGTATTGTAATTATCAAGAAGGCAAGTAAAAGCATTGAAGCAAGCAAGGTCAAGGAGATCTACAGGTGTAAGGTCAAGGAGATCAGCTGAAGCATTCAAGGAGGAATAATAACTCAGGCTATAGAGTTGTTGTGTTGAGCAAGAGAGAGAGGGAAGAAGGTCTTGAGGTGTGGCAAGCCTTTGAGGTGGAGGAAGAAGTGGCATCTTCCTTATTGTATTTTCTTCTAGTAATATTTAATACAAGAGTGTGTATTGTCTCTCAAATTCTTTGTTGTCTCAAGTTTCTAGTTACTTTATCATTTTGGTATAATTCCGTGTTTAATTGCTTATAAGAAAGTAATCAATTGTGCTTCGGTTGGATAAGGGGTCACCTAACAGTTGGTATCAGAGCATATTGATTGTTGTAGGGTTCCCCTGACAGTCCATGCCCAGTCATCTGAGTTGGATGATATGAAGAATATCTTGAGGACATTTTATAATGAGTTAATTAACATAAAAAGATAGTAGAATATTTATACTAAACCCCAATATCAAGGCTATCAAGGAAATATATTTCCACCATAGCTAAACCAGTATCAGGGTTCTCAAAGGCAAAATAACCCTCAACCAGCAAACCAATTAGTTGCAGTCCCTACACCCTCACAGACTGTTCCCCCCAATACAAATAGGGAGATTGTTTAAGGGAAAAATAATTATGCAGATGGCATCAATGCTGGTGTTTCCCTTGCAATAATGCTCATACACCTAGAGATTGTCCCATGGGTAATCTACAACAAAAGGCAGTAGAGCAAAGAAGGATGGATGGACAATATGCAAGTACTAGTGACAATAAAGCCTACCAATCTTCTAGTATGCAAAATTTAGTCCTAATGGCTCAGATGTAAGGGATGTCTTTACAACAAGAAGAAGAAATAGCCCCAAAACATGCTTTGTTCTCATAGGTTGAAGATGAAGAATCAGTATTCTTGAATGAAGTTTCTACTTCCAAGAAACCAGTGGTGCAATCAAACTACTATAATAGATCAAAGAAAAGAATGATGGAACAGCCTAAAGTTGTAAACAATGAAGTTATAGAGAATCCTCCATTTCAAGGTCATCGAAACATAACTGTTAGACAAGAAGTGCCTAAGCCAGCGTAGAATCAAGTGATTCATGTACAAGTTCAAGAAAAAGTAAGGTATTCTTATTTTCCAAAAACCCAAGCATTAGGACAAATGAATGTGGTGGAACACCTGAAGAAGACTTTAGCACAAGTATCAATTTGGGACATATTGCTATTCCAAAACAAATGACACTGTTACAAGAAGCTCTTCAAGGCCAAGCAGTGCCCAAACTTACTAGGATCAAAGAAGGACTTTCTGAGAAATAAAAGCTCAAAGACACAGTTCATCTGCAGACAACAGCCCTTATGAACAAGGCACCAGAGGTAAGCAAGTCCAAACTAGAACCATTTTATTTGACTTTGATAGTTGGCAAGAAACTGTTACATAATGCAATGATAGATTTAGGGGCTAATACTACAGTAATGCCTAAGCAAATAGCTGATGCTTTAAAAATAAATTATGAGCCACTCACTAAAGGAGTCGTGCAGATAGAAGGCAAAGTAGTACAAACAATAGGGAGAATTAAACAACTCCCATTGCAATTATATACTTGTCCAAATATAATTGTCAATCAAGATGTAGTAGTCATAGATATACCTCCTATTTTTGGTTTATGTTTATCAAGAGACTTTACAACCAAGATAGGAGGATATATGTCTCTTGATTGGTCTCACCTCATTCTAAGAACTAAATATGGTTCAAAGATGAAGATATTATCTGAGCCACTATATAAGGATCACATCACCAATGAACCAACCTCAAAATTATAGGCAGCTCATGCTATGTTGAATAAAGAAGAAAGGGTTTTTTTTGAGGAGTTAGGTAAATGGACTGAACATGATCAAGAAGAGGAAAATGATCATTTATTAGCTATGATGCAAAGTGACCCATATGGAAATTATGACTCCATTGGTCTGAGCACTTATGGCATATTTTATGAATATCATAAAATCCCAAATGTTTTAAGGGAATAAAAGTCAAAAGATACCTCTTCTATGAATCCTCGGGTCTCTCAACATGAATTCCATATTCTGAGTGGGAAGTCACAAGCTTATGCCTTAATCTCTGATGAAGAAGAGATAATTTCTAACTTTCTTCTTACTTTGCAAGATGATGTGGAGGAGCATGGACATTTCCTTGATCATGATTTGAATGACTTGTTTTAAGTCATTGGCTTGTGGCAGTTATACTTTGACGGTTCCAAAAGCAAACTAGGTGCTGGTGGTGGGGCAATGTTAATCTGCCCTTCTAAAGAAAGGTACTTTTCAGCTTTTCATTTTTAGTTCTCTTGCACATGTAATGTTGCAGAATATGAGTATTTGATTCATGGACTTGAGTGGGCAAGAAAGAGAGGGATCAGGAAATTACAAATCCTAGGGGACAGTGAATTGATTGTGAACCAAATAAGAGGCCTGAACCTAACCAAGAACTCATTGCTAAAGTCTTACAAGCACAGGGTTTGGGACTTGATGGAGGATTTCCTTGCTCTTAACATTACCTTGATTCCCAGGGAACAAAATAAGCAGGCTGACAGGTTGGCAGCTGTTGGTGCCCAATTTGATGTTTCAAAAGAAATAAGCAGGGGTTGTGGTTCGCGCCATTTAAAAGTGGTGGTTCAGCCTTCAATTCCAGACAGTGTTACAAATTGGTAGGTCTTCGAAAGCGACCAATAGATAGCTCTTTTCCTACAGGAAGAAGCTGAGTTTGCGGTCCATAATCAAGTGAAATTGCAACAGTAATATGGAAATCAGATTGTTCAATTAAAGAACAATAAACTCCCTAAGGGTCTGGTCACACTTGAAAGTATTTTCAATGGAGAGGACAAACTAAAAGATGACAAAGCATGCATCACTACCCAAGAGGAGAATTATGAAAAAGTTGAAATCTTCAAGGACAAGTTGCTAGCGCTTGGTAAGGTTTGCACATTTCAAGAAAGGCAAGCTTTCATTCTGTTGTGTCAGGAGTTCACTGACGTCTTCACTTGGAACTATAGTGACTTGAAGGGCTTCGATCCAAGACTTGCCCAGCACACTATTGAATTAGATGAAGGCGCAAAGCCAGTCACACAAAAGTAGAGGCCTGTTAATCCAATGATCGAGCTCCTTATGCAGAAGGAATTGGTCAAGTTGATTGAGTCCGGCATTATATTTCTGATCAAACATTCCTCATGGTTGGCCAATCTGGTTCTAGTTAGAAAGAAAAATGGGGAGATCAGGCTATGCGTCGACTTCAGAGACCTTAATAAAAATGGGGAGATCAGGTTATTCAAGGAGGCTGTGAGCTCGTTGCAAATGAACAAGACAACATTGAGACTCAAATAAATATGCAAAATTACTGCAAACTTTTAGAATTATCCTTTCAAGAGGTTGGTGATTTTAAAGTCATTAAAGAGGATGATCATGAAATATAACTTGAGTTTGAGCTAGAAGGAGATAAGATAATAAATGATATATATCAAAGGGCTTATGTTGATGAGCAAATAGCCATTGATTTCTTGATAAGACATGCCAGTATCAAGAACCTACATTCGACAAGCTTTTGAGAACAAGAAGAGTATATATATGTTGGAAGCATGTTTGACTCTGACTCACTCGAATGTAGGCCAATCAATATGACATACAAGGAGATCAAGTCACCACAACTTCATCCAATTCAGCCACTTGTTTGGCAATATAAGTTGTCTCATCATGAAGGAGACTTTAAAAATTCTTCTTTTGATCTAGGAGGGAGGCAAAGATACTTGGTTAATGTATTATAGTTAGATATTTTCCCCTTTTCGTGTTGCTTTGTTTTCTCATTTTGTTTTCCCACTTTTCTTTTAAATAAGTGTTCTTTGAACACATAGCCATAGCTTAGAGCCTTTTTTAAAAATTCTCGACACATTTAATATCTCCCAAATCTTTAAATTCCCCAAGGTACCTTGCATGACCACTTGCACAATGTGTCTATCTTGTTGTCCCATGAAGATTTAGTAAGATTTGCTAACAGTTATCTGAGTTTAATGCCATTTTGAGACTTGATGGGTCAATAAATACCCCATAACAAGAGTTAAAGCTTACAATGTCTCAAACATTCCTGTGTCTATGAGAAAATTCTTGCTACTTGCATTTTCAATTCCTAGCAAACCTACTTAAGCAAAAATGCCCTCTATATTGTAAAATTTTCATACCTATTACCATAGCCCACTATTTTCAAGAATAGATACCAATATGGAGGGAGTGCAATCTTCACAACAAGGGTCAGGGATTTACAAATCCATTGACAAGTTTCTTACAAGCAAATCATATTCTTCAGCCCCTGCTCAACCATTAAAGACCTACCCATGGACCAGAGTCCCTGAAGTTGGTCAAGAAAGTGACCCAGCAAAGGTAAAAGATTATGCAGATGGAATCATGGACCCAATTCTTCAAAGAACTAGTAGCAAAACTCTCAGAGAAGTGGCACATCAAAAGTGTCTTTAGAGGGCCAAAGTGGGATAATATGAGACTTTTGCAATGAAGATATGGACTTCCCAACTGGCACAATTCATTGTCCCATGTGTGCATCCATGCCCCGAATTGGTTGAAATATGTGCCAAATTGTTCCATGCACCTTCAAATACCATTCAATAGGGTCCATTCATGGTACATATTACACCAAAGGCTATCAGAGAAATGTTGGCCCTGTATCATGATAATATAGCTACGTTTCCCACCATTGCTAAAATGCAAAAAATGTGGGCAATCATCAATGCTCAATTGAGGTTCTTAAGATCAGAATTATAATTAGGCGATGATGATACTACTATGCTGACACTGCCTACAGCAAGAGCACAATTTTCACGAGCTAGTCAAGATGCACTTTCTATGATGGCTTTCATTTTTAGAATGAAAGATGATATGACCATCTATGGAGAACAAATGGATATCCTCTTAAGGTTGAAAACTGTCGATAAGACTCAAGAATATCAGCTTGATTTCTCTGAGCAGATTGCATACTCAATGGTGGAACAACTTGCCCAGTTTAAATCAAAAGGGGTTTTTAGGTACTCTTCTTATTTGTTTCACCTTATGTTGTAGCAAAACTTTGGCATCTTTTCCCAGCATATGCATCTTAATATGTATGACCCAAGTTTTTATCTACAAAGGACCACTCCTGTGTCTGCATGGACACATATTTTGTCCAAAACTAGTGACCCATATGAATTCTGGGAACTTTTTGTCACCCTTGCTTTTTGTCATTTAATCCCAAAACTAGTTATAAATAGATTGTTTCCAAGTGTATCAAATCTTATGACCAATTGCCCTATCCCTTGTGATTTCTTTATTGGATCCCACCATACAATTATTAGAGTCAATGGCTTTAGTGGGGAACCAGTGTTGCTACCTAATTTTTTGACCCTTAGGTTAGCATTCTTAGAGGTCACCAGGCAGGTGTCTATGGTAGATAATGAATATGGCTCTGGGAAGAAGAAGAAGAGGAAAATGTATGATGTCCCATGGGTGACAAACAACATGGCACTGGAGGCCAGAGATGCTGAGATTGTGTTGCTTAGAAAGTTAGCCTTCTTGGGTTTCCTCCTAATTGAAGATAAATGGGTATATGACCCAAATAGTTTCATAGCTTCATGGATCAGGACTAATACGATTTCTTCCAAAATTGCCCATGAGGGCCGCCTATTTTGGGAAAATAGAAAAAATCCTAGGGAAGATATTCTTGAGTTTTATGTTGAATTAACAGATTTACCCGTTCAACAAAATAGACCATGGGAAAAATTTTATAATAAGCAAAGGGATTTTGACCCTAAAATTAGAATGACTTCTAGTTTAAGAAGGTCACTAAAGAATAAAGACTGAGATGCTAAGAAAATAAAAGCCTATTGGAAATATAGGCAAGAAATTTGTCAGACAACTCATTCTTTTGGAAATGTGGACTCAGATGAGAAATGGGAGGAACTCTGGGATGAGTGCCATATGTCTCTTGTATCTAGCCCTAATACAAGCAATTTGTTGAAACACGATGGAGAGCCAGAAGCTAGAGCAGGATCCAGCCAAACATCACAGGCCCCAAGGCAAACCTCAGCTTTAGTCACTATAACTATTTTGCCCCAATCTCTTAGCATCATAGAAAAACAAAAGAGTGTGGTATCTTCACCACCAAAAGCTTCTCCATCAGCATCAATCATTGAAGTTCCCAGTTTTGCACAAGCACCACTAACAACATTGGTAGATGTAAAAGAAAAAGAAGCACAACTAGAAGAAGAAATAACAAGGAAGCATAAAAGGCTAAGGTTTCAACTACTAAGGGAGAGGGAAGAACCCTCACAACACCAATTATAGAGTACTTTAGTGATTCCTCAGGTAAGTATTGTTTCTCTATCTTCTTCTCAATCTCTTTCTTCTCCTATAGGGGTGATGATTCCATTTGGACAAATTACATCTCTTACTACCTCAGCTATGTCCATTTCTCATTTTGCCCCATCTGCCACCTCTACTATATCATTGCCTCATTTTTCCCCCTCTGTACCCAAGAAATTACCTCCTCAAATTTCCCATAGTTAATAATTGGCTATTCCATATGGCTTGCCACAAGGTCATACTTTTGCAGGTGGGCACATTGCCTCTCTTTCTACCTTCCAAACTCAAGCAGATGTTGCTAGGAAGGCAAATGAAGCCCGAAGGGAGAAAAAGAAGATCAAAGATAATAAGGCCTTGGCTACACCACATCTGAGGTCAAAATTTGACCCCATTCAACAATAACTGATAGTGACTCATTTGTCACCAAATATAATCAAGCCAAGTGAGTAGATGCAGCCAGAAGATTACACAATGAATGCAATGGCTATAGACATGTCCCTATTTAAACCACAAGATAGGGTCGAGCTGCTAACTAAATCTACTTCTATAGTAGCTAAAGATTACTTGAAAATATGAAGGAAGATATAGAAGATGGAGGCTAATCTAGCCAAAGAGAAGGCAAACTATAGCAGTTTGACCACAGAGATCAATACTAAGAATAATGAAATAGAGAGTCTAAATAAAAAGTTGTAAGATGATATTTCTCTCCAGACTCACTAGGCTATATAGGCCCAAAATGACTCTTTGAAAGTAGGGCTGATGCAGGTGAAGGATGTAGTGACAAGCCTAAGGCAAGAAAAAGCAGCATTACAAGAAAAATGCGAGGAAAGCCTATTACAGGTTACTCAACTTCAACATAATCTGTTGAATAAATAGAATAATACCACTTCTATATAGGCCAAATTTCAAGCCAAGTGATAAAGGGTAGAACAATTGACACCTGAGCTAGCCAATAGGCCAAAGAATGTAGGGGTGTTAAATCTGGTGAAGGAGCTTTATGAATCAGTATGGAAAAGAATCTCTACAGAGATTATTCAGCTCAGACCTTCTCTAACCTTTCTCCTAAATGCACAAAAATTATGCAAAAAGGTAGAGACTTCAGTTGAAGACTCACTATCTACTATTTTTGAGAGAGTATTGGACTCTAAAACATAGCTACAAAAGTTATATGATGCAACTGATAGAATGTTGTCAGTAGCAAGAATTAATGACAGAATGATTGTTGCTAAATGAGTAAATGAGGTTCGCAATTGCAACACCATAACAATTAATTATAGAGAGCTTATGGATGTAATGAAAGAAGGAATTAGTGAAATGAAATAATACATTGAAGACCTAGTGCAATTAGGCCATCCTTCCCCTTTTCCTGATGACAACATTGTGTTGATGATTGATGAAATTAAACCTTTGTTGTTGGTCAGGGAAAATGATCAGATATTTTTTTTAGGATTTAAGGGATGATTCATCAGTACCTGAAGTAGAAGCTATTTTGATTCTTGTTTCCCAGCTTGAATTTAAATTGAAGGCTACAGTTCAGATTTTGAAGAATTTTTCACATAAGGATTTCATTAACTTTGATTTAGCCTTCAATGAATTAAAAATTAAGTAGGGATTATCTAATGATGAATGGTCTACTTATCAAATAGATTTATTGAAGTTGTTATTTTTTGTCATTTTGATCATGTGGGAGTTGTAGATTCTTTTTGAGCAGGCTCAAAACTCCTTGGGGTCACCAATAACTCTAGAGTAAAAAATACTCTACGTTTCATTTTGATTTTTAGTCACACAATCCAAATTTTGTCCCTAAACATTTTGGTTCGAGACAGTGAAGTTTTTGACTAAGAGCGTGGGCTCGTATTTATTTTGCCTCAATTTTGTCTAAGTGTCAAAATCAAGCAAAAGCTATCAAGTGTCATCAGTCGAGGCACTCTTCATAATTTTAGTAAGTATTGTGGAATGTGCCATGTGTCCCATAGTAACTTAGTAGAGTGAAATAAGTTTAGGCATCCACATCTCATATTTCTTATACGTTTCGAAGGCTTCTTCCTAATAAGCTTTTTTAGGATCAAGCGAAAGGTGCCAAGTGGCAATCACAGAAGGTTTCAATATGCTTTTCTAAAAGTAATGGAAGATGCCACGTATTCCTAGTTGAAGAGAATGGAAGCCACCACGTGTCAACATCTAAAGTTTCTTCATTTTGTTTCACTGATATAGTAAAGACTATGGTGGGTCCCAGGTTTTGTTTTTGAAGCAAGCGGAAGCTGCCAAGTGTCACCATCTGTGTAAATATGAAATGAGGCTTGATTATTTCTATATTATAAAAAGAGTGATGCAGAGTCCACCACATGACACTTTCCACAGGATTCTCAAAAGGTAGCTAAAAGTAGCAGAGATTGCCACATGTCCCTTGTTAAGTAAAGCAGAGATCGCCACATGTCCCTTATTAAGTAATGCGAAAAGCGCCACCTATCCCTATCCCCTTCTTGAAGTTGCTCAGGTGAGAAGTGCTTTGGGTCCCATTTTATATATAAGTTATTTAAGTTTTGGAGAAGCGAATGGTGACAGATGTCAAGGATAGAACACTTCTAAGCGAAGACACAGTAAGAGTATAGGTTATGCAAAAAGTGGTGTGTATTCAGTAAGTGTTGCGGAACATGCCAAGTGTAATTTTCTAGTGCATCCCAAATAATAAGAAGATCTTCAAGTAAAATTATGGGAATCAGCCAAGTGTCCCTCCCATTTGAAAGTGGGAAGCGTCCTGGGTATCTACTTTAGCCAATGAACTTGTAAAAAGATAGAACATTTCAAATCTAGGAAATATCTTATGTTAGACACTTCTAGTTCAGTTAGAGTTCAGTTAGGCCATTGGATTGGGAACATGCAGCCAATATGGAGGGAATACAATGTTATAAAGAGGGGTGCATAGATCATAAGAAGAATCATCATGATCAAAAGATAGAGATAATTTTTTGCTAGAGATTATTGTCAAGAGTTTTTAGACTTTTAGAGCTGTGATCAGGAATATCATTTACCTTTGTTCTATTTTCTTGAGTTGGAAATTTTATGTAACTATGCATGTTTTTGTGTCTTTTATGTGACTAGAGAATTAATAAGAAGAGTGAGTTTTGTGCCTTTGTTGATATTTTCTGTGTCACTACAAAAGTAGTCTAAGCTGTGAGCCTCTGTTTCTATTGTTTACATCTTTTACATTGCTCATGCCTTGTTTGCTCTTTAATGTAATTAAATCTTACATATAGTTTCACTGTGCTCAGAATTAAGGGTTGAATTACATTCAGGCACATCGCCATAGTTAGATTTTCTTTCTTTGCATTTTTTTTTCTGTTTAAATTCCTATCCTTTTTCCTAGTATACACTCAATATAAAGAAGATACCAACTTCTTAAAAATATGGAGGTCATTTCAAAATTAACATAACATTAACATAATCATCTACATAAATATCATCATCACAATCACAATAAATGCATCTCAAAATCATAATAAACAAACATCTCTCTCACTCACACACACACACATAAAAATGTGCATGCACGCGCGCACACACACACACACACACACACACACACACACACACACACACACACACACACACACACTAAGAATACATGTCTATCAATACATCACCATAATATCACCTTTCTCTCAAAATATACATCTCATATATTTGGCTTTTAGGTCAGTGTACATATAAAAAATATAATCAAAAATGAAAAAATATGGAACTCAAGGTCCTCGAGGCTCTCCATGTGGTCGTGACAAAGCAGTGTCATTACCACTTTTAGCCCATCTATGTCTACATGAGCTAGAAGCTATGGCAAGTGACACAGATCTCTCCTGCTCCCTAAACTCAAGATATCTCTAGATCGATGACAACTCTTTGATGACCCATTCATAATAGGTAATCTCATTTACAATAGTAGTATATCTAGCCAGACATATAGTCTATGGCGGTCTAATCACACTTACTGATGGCCTAGCCTGTACTGGTCCCTATGGTGGAGGAGGAGTAGCCTAACTTGCTACTCTCAAACTATCCCTCTCCACTATTAGTAAAGTAACCTGACCTTATAACACACCAACTTGTCCCTATAGTGCCCCAATCTAGTGTTATAGTGCCCCCACCTGGCCTTGTATTATCTCCACCTATCCATGTAAGGTTACTACCTATGCCTGCACTTTATCTCTAGCCTACACTACTATATCCCATGCCTCTATAGCTACATCTCTCTCCCTCATGACACCCTACAAATTTGGTGGTGGCTCCCTGCCCTAAATCACAAGATATAAACCAACCCACCAAGCCATATATGCCATTGTACACCTTGGGTCAACTATGCCTGGCCCTGTTGACAACTCCTCAAAATTTGACCCATCTGTCTCCTGAGGTAAAGGTAGGGGTGCCTCTATATCATCCATCCTATATCAAGGGAAGGCAAGTAGAACATCCTATATTAGGCCAAACTACTTCCTGACCCATCCCATAGGTACCATCTCTAGCTCGTTGGCTCATCTCCCCTAACCCATAGTGAGCTCTGCAAGCTAATAAGCTATTCTGCCTATCCTTTGAATATGGGGTATGTCAAGTAGGGTCTCCACAAAATATTTACCAAGATCAAACCCTTAATCATGTGCCTATAATAAGTAATGTCACACACTACATCATCCACTTGGTTTTGTGCCATACCATCCCTCCACCATCTAAACCCAACCTTAAAGTCGACTAGAATCATGGTAGGTAGCCCTAATGGTCATGTAACCATGATATGCTCATACACCCAACAATATAGTAAATGGCCAACACATAAACTGTACCACTATCACAGTCTCAAACCCCATAGCTCTTTGTATAACTGAGCTAAAAATTCTAGTAATGAAAAAATAGTTTGTTGCTCAATCATTTATGCCAGCAAATCCATCAATGCAATCAAAAATCTATCACCATCTACATCTAGTAGTGCATACACTATGATCCCTATCATCATCAAGATGCTCAGTCAATGTTACTCCTCATCAACCATATACAATGGCTCGTAGGTGAAACTCACTGAATGATATGTCACCTCCCTAACATGCTCACTGTATAAGGCCACCATGTGTATATCACACTCTTCTCTCTAGCTAAGATCTCCTCACCCTGGAGTGGCAAAATTAATATCTTATACACATCCTCTTAGGTCACTATCAACTCTCTGGTCGATAGATGGAAGGTGTTGGTGGTGTGATCCCACCTCTAAATCAGTGCTATCATAAGGCTCACATCTTGGGTGACTCTAAAATATCATCGTACTCCTCATAACCCCACCACTACCTTATGCTCCCACTTGTCTTAGGTGACATCCCTCCTCATCCATGTCAGTAGCCTCAGTAGGTGATCCTATAATGTCAAATCCAATTGTGCCTACATCTATACACACATAACTCAAGTCACATACTTTTTAATATAATCTATCACATCCTTTTTTTCCTTCTCTTTGGGAGAACTACATTGGCATGAGGCCCTAAATTGGGATATGTAAGAAGCACTCAGTTGATATGGGGTCTTCTTAGGTTAGCTCAGCCATATACTCACCTGAATATCTACCCTAATCTCCCCTCTCTAACCTAGGCTTCATTACCTTTCTCTCTCAACCCTAGGCCCATTACCTATCATAACTCTAAGCTTCATGGCTTATATTCCTACCCCTCAACCCTATGCCTTATTTTTTAAGCCCTAGGTCCTCTAACCTATCTCAATATCTCTTTTTAAACCATACCTTAGATCTTTTTCCCTAGGCTCTGGGATAACTTCATTGCCCTGAGGCTCTAAACTAGGTTATGTAGGCATCACTCAATCAACACAGGATCTTCTGAGACTAGCTCATCCATTAGGCTAGTTAACTCCTTTCATTAGGGATGTAAACTAACCCTTTATCCTATTTTGTTGGTTCTTTACAAGCACCAACATTAGCTTTAATGCTGATATCAATGCTTAATAGGCATAAGTGTCAGTCGACATCAGTAGATACCTGTCAACCTTGATGATGTGTCAGTTGATGTCAGTGGACCCTGCCAATGTTGGTGACTAGTTTGGCCCTAGATCTGAATGACTCATCCCTAAAATTATAATTTTAAACTAAAAACTACCCCAAATTCCCCCCATCTTATCTAAAAACTACCCTCCCCCATTTCCTACCCCTCTACTAAAATTTTCTATCCCCTACCCATAAATTAGCCTAAGAACTCAAATAAACAACTCAAGTTTCAAAACAACTCACAGAGACTCTTACCTCATCTCTCTATCTCATCTAGACTAGCATAGCTAGCTCTTAGGGTGGCATGTCTCTCATTGAGTCCCTTCCATGATCTATCATCTCATTCTCTCTCATAATGCTTTTTCTCTCCAATGAAAAGTTACAAATGAGTTTGGTCAGCAGTTAAACCCACTTTTGCTGCGTTTGGTCAGCTATCAATGTCAGTATCCTTGTCATAACCCATTGATGTTAGGAATTAAGCTGACTAACATTGAAAACATTTCCCTAAGCCATCAATATCGAAAAATTTATTGACATCGGCATTAATTATTACCGATATTGGCAATGTCATTTGCACCATTGAATAAATGTTTTCCTACACAAGTAACCCCAACTTTTTAGACTTTACTCATACTCTAGGGAAATTTGGAGATCAAGTATATCTCCCTGACCATGACCACCAACCTAGAGATCACATATATCTCCAAAACCATGAAAAATGCCCTTGGATATCTCCTAAATCTCCACCCACAATGACTTTGCTTAGATATCATGAATATATCCTCACTCATTAACCCTTTTATACCAACCTTGCATTGCTTGTCTTGACTGCTTATGCTATTCTTCTATAGTTGGCTATTTTACACACGCATGTATATTAAGTGTTTTATATGGTGACCATGCTCGTCCTATCACCTGAAACCTTTTGTGTTTTTTAAGGGCACTTCCTACCTCAGATACTTAGGACACATGGACCAATTGGAACTACAACTTTGATTGTTTTGACTTTATCAACTATCACTTACAAGTTGTGCTTTGGTTATTTCTATCCAAGTCCTCATCAACCTTACCTATTGTTGACTTTGTCAACTATATCTCTTTGTAGTATATGCACAAGTAGTAATACCACATTCTCCTCCACTCACCTAATTAAGTATTTATCAAATTGGTACCCAACTTTGGTTTTTCTTCCATTGATTCCTATTTTGAGGGGGGATACCTCATCCAATACCTAGAACATCTAACTCTTGTTTTGTCTTGAAACTCGTCAGTGAAAATTATAAGATAAAAAGGGGTAAATGTAGACACCAAAATTACATCATACACACGTGCATAATTACCTATGTCAAAACTCCCATTGAGCCCAATTTCAATATTAACAATTAGCCTTCCTAACCTATGCTTTTACCCCTCACACATTTAATTAATTTAAAATACTTAATTAAGTTAATTAAAAGCCCCTTGTGCCACCTTACCTGGCCACCTCATCCTAAGACTGATTCTTACCTGATGAGTCATCTCAAGACTTGGTCCCCTTATCCTAACTACCCATTACTTATTCTCACCTCAAAACTAAATTATTAATCAACTACATCCTTCTTTGCCTCCTATTTTTATCATTTTGTAAAGGGTGCCACATTTGGAACAAGGAGTAATAGAAAAGTAGCCAAAAATAGTAATTTTACATATTTTGAGGCCATTGACGTCAGTCAACCTACAACTGACATCAATGGGATCATCAACATCGATGATACAAGCCAAACTCTAACCTGATGTTTAGGTTAGTAAAAATTAAGAAAATTCATTCTTACTTACATTCAAGCTCTCAGCATTCAACTTTCGACATCCTGGCTTACTATTATCTTGCATAAGTCAATCATGATTAGGAACCAAGCTTTTGAGGACCAAAATTACCCACTTATTCTCTTTGTTCAGGGCATCAATTTAGACTCCCTGATAAGAGCCATCAATCTAGCACTTATCATTCAGTCACCACTACAGCTAGGTACATCACTTATTTTGTAGGTCTTTTAAGTATTTACTTTGCTATCACTTTATATCTATTATTCATTGCTTTACACATTCTTGATCGAACCCCCATGAGGGAGTTACAAGGCTTTCCTACTTGTTTCCCCTTGATCTAACACACCAAACCTTTGATCAGATCTATCCAAATCATAATCTCTCTCATAACTCTTCCCAACCTCCTAGACCTAATCAAAACCATTTTTCAGGCTCAAAAAATCCTTCTACAAGATCCTAGGCAATTATTGCCCCTACTGATCTCGATAGCCTAATAGACATCAATCACCTTCACCCACCAATCTCCACAGCATAATCGATATCGATCACTTCCCCACTGACGTCAATGACTGTGGATTTTCTAACCTTTCTAAAACCTACGCAAATAATTTCTAAAATACAAATAGAATATACCACCTGCACTCTATTACTCTTTGTTCTAATCAGGTTATAATAGTAACATTATTTTTATTTCACTCTCTCTTTACCTCTCTTTTAGTTATTTATTACTCTTTTGTCTCTCAAAAGTGGCTGCCATCTCTAAGGAAGATTCACACTTCCTAGAACAAGCGTGTAGCATGGCAGCCCACTCATTTATCTACTAACAAACATTTTGTGGTAGTGATTTCTTAATTGTAGGTAGTCCTCTCCAGCCAAAGAGGAGTGCTTACAATTTCTAAATATGACATGTAAACCAATCTGGGTTCATTCTAATCACTTATCCATATCATTCTTCTTTGTTTTTCTTTAAACTTGAAATAGACAAATTCTAGCGAAACAAATAGATGTATACATCAAATCTAGAATAAAAATTTGTGTGGGTGTCTTTTGGATTTGTTCTACAATATAATATATTTCTTATTTAATAGTGGTAGTTGGCTTACTCCTAGTGGGCATAATGGGTTGGATTGGATCATTGTTTAGGGGGTTGTGGCACTTATATGGTGACTTTAGACCACTTATTTGTGATTACGTAATTTGAATTGGATAAAGTAATATTTTAAATAGAAAATGATAGATATGGGCCAAAGAGGATAATTATTGATTATCGATGCACTTGGTTGCGGTCATGGGGCAATGAAGAGTTACCAGCATAAGGACCTGAAATGGTAATCCTTGGTTACTATTGCACTTGGATGTGGTCATAGGTTAAGGAAGGGTTGCCAACATTGGTAGGTTCATTACAATTGTTAGGAAATCGTCTTGGCCTATTGGTATTTAGTCTAGGATTGATGCTAATGATAGAGACATGACCACCCTCAATACGACCTACAATTTTATTATAGTCATGTATAACTATGTGATAGGTTTGTTGATTATTGGGGTCATTCCTGCCTTGGTTCAATCCATTTTGTGGTTAATATTTTTGTTTCTATTATTGTGGATATTGTTTTTGTTATTTTTTGTTGATTAGTATTATTATGTTATGAAAAAGGATTTTGATAGATACATAGGCTTTGATTAAAAGTAGATGCTCTCTTATCCAATTGGATCTCTCCATTTTCTAAAATATTTTTAATGAGGTGCTTCATCTACACAAAATAACATATAGAATGTCCATGAACACAGTGGAATTCATATAACTCATTCTCTTTATATTAATCTATATTAGGTATTCCTTTAAGAAAGTGTTTTGGAATCGGCTAACCAATCATATTGGCCACAACTAATTTTCAAAACAATCATTTAATAGGCTCACCAAGGTCACTAAAAACTATAGGAGTGCATCTTCTTCTTGGAGGAGGGATTTGAAAAAGTAGTGGGTATAGCCTTTGAGGGAATTATTAGGCTACCTACATGGGATTTGCATAAGTGGTGGGTATAGCAGTGCCTAATATCATGCATTGGTGACCCAGAGCCATATTGTGAATCCAAACTAGAATGTTTATCAACAACACATTCAATATCAATAGAGTAATTCCAATGCATGATATTAGGCACTACTCCAAGTGAAGTGTGTCAAAGAATAATTATTAGGCTGCATATAGGAATTTCTCAGAAGCATCAATGACTGTGGGAAGCACAAGTGAGAACCTCCATAGATTTTTATTTTCTTTTTTGACTTTTCATGTGCCAAGTATTCTCAAACGTAATGGTATTTTTTGTCATTACAATCTCCATGGGTTTGTAGTCTATGGAAAATGTGCAACTTTGGGGTACATTAGCTAGGACAGAGTCTGAGATTGTTGCATATTGTGGTAGGCTAATGAAACTGAAGCCTAACCTTTTTGTAATGAGAGTGCACCATGATGTTATTATAGATGGTTCTACTATAGCAAACATTGCTCCACAGATTGCATGGAAAGGTAGAAGTAAGAGAGACACTATTGTGACAGCCTCTGCTTTACCTTCATCTGACAATTGTTAAAATATTATTTTAGTTCTTCCTACCTAACCTATCCATCTCCAAAACGTGGCATATGCTGCCACCAACAAAATTAAATGCAGTGTTTTCAAATTTCAATTTTGGAGCCAATTTTGATTTTGGGGGAAGAAAAGCTATAGAGTAGGTAATAAATTAAGTAGAAGACAAAAATAAAAATGCACGTAGCAACAATGAGCAAAAGGAGAATGAGCAGTAGTCTACAAAAAGAGAGAGAAGATTTAGAGGAGTATTCAACACAACAGTCTGTAGAAAAAAAACACAAAAGATGATCAAAAAACATAGCAAAAACAAAGATCCATAGAAAGGAATAGAATAGATCATCACCTTGTCAGGAGAAAGTAGGGGAACATGGGAAACAAAAAAAAAATAAAGTAAGAGGTGTAGAACACAACAATAGTCTTTGAGAAGAAAGAGTTACCAATAACAGTTAAGAAAAGTCATTTTAAAGAGTATTTTATCAGTTAATTTTAAATAGTAGTAGTTGTATTTATACAAAGAGATGTTTAGAGTTAATAGATATATATTGTGTTTATTTCTTCATACTCTTTCTCCCCTATTTCAGTCTTTTAGTTCATTGTTGTGTTGTTTACTAGCTTCCCATCTGGGCCTGCATATATATATTTCTCTCTTACACAACCAATAGTGTTGTTAGTTTTCTCTAAAAATTGGTATCAAAGTTGTTGGTAAAGGGTAGCTAGATGAAGAGTCCATTTAGACATGGTAGCAGTAAGTTCAGAGTCTTGGCAACAACCCTCCATGTTTGATGGAAAGAACTATGAGATTTGGTTGAAGCTAGGTACACTGAGGTAGTAGACATGGTTGCCTTCAATGCTTTGACCCAAGCACAAGAGAATACGCTGAAGGATAATAGAAGGAAATATGTCAAAGCACTCAACTACATACAAATGGCTTTTGTTGACTCAATATTTTTTAGGATATCAACAATTGTCTATTCCAAGCAAGCATGAGATATCTTACAAAATACATATCAAATGAGTGACAAGGTGAAACTTGTCAAGTTGTAGCTCTTTAAAAGATACTTTGAGACCCTAAAAATGAAGGAAAATGAGTCAATAAATGACTTCTTCACAAGAACTATGATCATACTAAATCAAATGAAGACATCTGGTGATACCCTTGAAAACCATATGATTATTGAGAAGGTGTTGAAGAGCCTTCAAATTAGATTTGATCTTATAGTGGTTGTTATAGAAGAGTCAAAATATTTGAGGCAAATGATGGTTGATGAGCTAATGGGTTCTTTACAAACCCATAAACAAAGGCTGAATAGATTAGACACCTCCTCCCATGAGTAAGCATTCAAGACCAATGCCAATGTGAAAGGAAGGGGGAAAGAATCAAAAAATAGAGGTAGAGGAAGAATTTTCAGCAGTCAAGAAGGTGGAAGACATTGCCATCAAGAACCACATGGAAGAGGAAGAGGAAGGAGCAACAACACTTAAAAATTTATGATAAGTCTAGCATCCAATGTTATTATTGTAATAGGTATGGACATTATGCTAGTGAGTGTAAAAAGGAGTATGACATGAACAGGCAGAATTCTAATTTCACTCATACACAAGAGGCTGAACCAAATTGAAATGAGAAAGGAGGAAGCTTTTTTATAACATGTAACATTGTTGAACAAAGTGGCAAAGAGATATGGTATTTGGAAAGTGGTTTTAGAAATCACATGACTGAGAATAAAGAGATGTGTTCAACCACATAGATGAAACAATAAAATCAAAGGTGAAGATGGGAAATAATGATAAGGTTCTTGTCATGGACAAGGGAAACATTTTAATCTGCACCAATCAAGGTGACAAAAAGCAAATTCATGATGTTTACTATGTACTTGAGTTGAAACACAATCTTATCAGCATAGGGTGGCTTGTGTAAAAGGGATACAAGGTCAGATTTGAGAATGGTGAGTGCATAATCTTTGATAGAAGTGGTTGTAATAGGAAGATAACAACAATCAAGATGACAAGAATGTTAGGTTGTGGAGCTAAAAGCTTCACTAATGTAAATGGAGGAATGGAGGAGGTTGCTGAGTGTAAGAGCAACTGACATTAGCATGATCAACCGATGTTGGTCATATTTAGTGCACAGGGCAACCGACATCAGTCAGGAGTTAGCGAACGTTGGTCACCTCCAGATAGACAGGGATCAATGTCAGTCACCTGTACGTTCTAGAACTATTTGTTGCACGAATAGTTAGTTTGTTGAACGGCCAGTTTGCATGTAAAGACTAATTTTAGTCTTGAGCTGCATTTCTAATTATTGTAATTGGAAAGTCTAATTATTGTTTGTATGGGATCTATTTAAGAGACCCATGCACTGTATTGTAATTGGTAGAATCAAAAGGATTCTGTAGAATTTGAAGGGTTCTATCCAAGGGAGAATCATAAGGACTTGGTGAGGCAAGGACAAGGGTTCTTCTAGGTGTGTAAGATCTTGGTCGACAGGTATGCAAGGCCAGGTTGATCTGTGGTATAGTAAGATCAGGTGAGATCTACATGGTAAGTAAGGTTGCTTGATCTACAAGTGTGTGTGTGTGTGCGTGAGGTCTAGGTTTATAGGTGTGCAAAACCAAGTTGATCTGCAGGTGGCAGCAAGATCAGGGAGATCAATAACACAATAGGTAGCAAGATTAGGTGAGATCTACTTGGAGTACGTGGTGTACTCAGACTTGGAGTATGTGTGTATACTCGGTGGTACTGGCAGTATTGATACTGACTGGTTGGAGGTGAACAACAACTCTATGTTTGAGTTGTTTGTTGTGACTGTAATTGAGAGAGTGAACTCTTGAAGGAAAATATATGTATGCCCTAGAGGTGTGGGAAGCCCTAGAGGTGTGGGAAGAGTGTGGCGTCTCTTCATTGTATTCCTTTTTGGAAAAGTATTAATATAATTGGGTATTGTCTCTCATATTCTATGTTGTTTTTAAATTCTAGTTACTTGTTAATTCTGGTTTAATTCCATGTTTAGTTGCTTATACAAAGGTAATCATGTGTGTTCTTCTGGAGCTGGGATCCTAACAATTGGTATCAGAGTAGGGTTAGGTACACTAATAGGTGGTCAAGCGTGTTAAGTGTTTTTTTATTATAGGTCACTCACAGGGGTTTCTGTTGGAGTGGGAGTATAGCAATGGCAAAAGAAAGTAAGCTGAGAATGGAGGAATTCAACGGCAAGAGTAATCAATTACGAAGTTATGGAAATAAAGAGCAGGTAAAGAAAGATTGTTGGTTGGTAGAAGATCAGCATGAAGGAAATAAAGAAGCAGATGTTGTAGGTGTTGTTGCATAGGATGCTCTGGTATGTTCCTTGGATAAAGTAGAATCTTGGTTTATAGATTCTGTTGCCTCTTTCCATGCAGCCCAAAATAGAGTATTTTTCCATGTTAATGTCTTTGGAGACTTTGGAAAGATTTATTTAGGGGTTGGTGAGCCTTGTCAAATTGTTGGTAAAGGGGAAGTGCGGCTAAAATTATAGAGGGCCAACACATGGGTGTTGAAGGATGTCATGCAGGTCTCGGTCCTGGAGAGGAATCTAATCTCATGAAAGTTGGGTGATGAGGGATGCACAGTAACTCTCACAGCGAATGCACTTGAATTAGCATGTGGTAAGAAAGTAGGTACTCTTTATCTACCTACTTGTATTACTGATTCTTCTTCTATTGTAAAGATGTGGCTTTGTAGGCTTGGTCACATGAATAAGAAGGAGATGCATGTTCTTAAGAGGAAGTCAAATATCTTTGACAAACTTTAGAACTGGAAAGCCTTGGTTTTCTTGGAGGAGATGATGGATGAGGTCAGCTCAAAGGGCTAAATATCTTTGAGCAGGGCAGTTTGGACAGGGTGTTGATCCAAAGTGAGCTCATAGGTAAAAAGTCATCACTCACAAGAAAACACAGTTACCAACATCAGTCAGGTGGAACTGACATCAAATAGGTAGGTACCGACGTCGGTCATGTGCAGACTACAGTCAGTGGTGTCGAGCAGGTGGAGACCGACGTCGGTCAGGGAACTGGCATTGGTGACCAGGTGGACACCAATGTCGGTAAGGGAACCAGCATCGGTAGTCAAGTCAATCGCATGGAACCAACGTCAGTCGGATGCAGACTGGGAGGTGACTAGCATTGGTCACTAGAACGGATTTTGGGTAGACAACAAGCTATCAAGGAGTCTCAAACACCCATATGGAGGACTGAAAGGGTAAGTAAGCCTCAAATTCATTATTCCCCTTCTTTATACTAATTAAACTTATTGCTCACTAATGGTCAAGAACCAGAAAGTTTTTCAAGAAGTAATGCAGGTAGAATCCAAGAAACAATGGGAGCATGGCATGAATTCTTTGGAAGAGAACCAAACGAGAGATTTGGTAGAGTTGCCAGCTGGAAAGAAAGCACTGAAAGATGAATGGATTCCTTGGTTAAAGAAGAGAGAGAATAGACATGTGAGATGGAAGTCCAGGTCATATGGTCTTGAGGAAGCTCCAGGACAGTGCTACAGGTTTGACAGGGGTATGATAAAGCATGGCTTTAGTCAATGTCATTGTAACCATTGTGTTTACTTTACTAGGTTGGATGATGGTCGTGACATTATCCTGTTACTATATGTTGTGCTTGTTGCAGGGTCACACATGCAGGGTTTTTCTGAGCTAAAGGTAAAGTTAGTTCAGAGGTGTGTCATGAAGAATTTGGAAGGAGCAAAATTCTTTGGCATGAGTGTGTTTCTAGAGACATGGAAGGTCACAGGTTGATTTTGTCTCTAGATGATTGTGTGGAACCAGTTATCACACTGATGGTTGGATAGTTCTATAAACAATGACCTGATTCACATGATGAGGTTGAGTACATGTGTACTAGACCTGAGTTTGCCCAAGCAGTGGGTGTTGTCAGCAAGTTTGTGGCCAATTCGGAAAAGAAGCACTGGAGAGCAGTTCAGTGGATTCTCAGGTATCTGAGAGGGACCAACAGTGGGATTCATGCTATGTAGGGTCAAGCACTTCTCTACATGGGTATGTAGATTCAGATATGGTAGGGGACTTGGATGACATGAGTAGCACTACAGGGTTTGTTGTGGCGGTTGGTCTTCAAGATTGAGCTTGAAGAGGGATATAAGCCAAGAAACAAAATTAGATGATGTACAGGTACAGGTGCAGGTGCAGCTATTTATCTCCAAGTGAGAGATTGTTAGGTTGTGGAGCTAAAAGCTTCACTGATGCAAATGGAGGAATGGAGGAGGTTGTTGAGTGTAAGAGCAATTGACATCGGCATGATCAACCGATGTTGGTCATATTTAGTGCACAGGGCAACTGACATCGGTTAGGAGTCAGCCGAATTCGGTTACCTCCAGATAGATAGGGACTGACATCGGTCACCTGTGCATTCCAGAATTGTTTGTTGCACGAATAGTTAGTTTGTTAAACGGCCAGTTTGCATGTAAAGACTAATTTTAGTCTTGAGATGCGTTTCTAATTATTGTAATTGGAAAGTCTAATTATTGTTTGTATGGGATCTATTTAAGAGACCCATGGGCTGTATTGTAAATGGTAGAATCAGAAGGATTCTATAGAATCTAAAGGGTTCTATCCAAGGGAGAATCATAAGGACTTGGTGAGGCAAGGACAAGGGTTCTTCTGGGTGTGTAAGATCTCGATCGACAGGTGTGCAAGGCCAGGTTGATTTGCGGTATAGCAAGATCAGGTGAGATCTACATGGTAAGTAAGGTCGGTTGATTTGTAGGTGTGTGTGTGTGTGCGAGGTCTAGGTTTGCAAGTGTGCAAAACCAAGTTGATCTACAGGTGGAAGCAAGATCAGGGAGATCATAAACATAATAGGTAGCAAGATTAGGTGAGATCTACTTGGAGTACGTGGTGTACTCAGACTTGGAATATGTGTATACTTAGTGGTACTCGCAGTATTGATACTAACTGGTTGGAGGTGAACAACAACTCTATGTTTGAGTTGTTTGTTGTGACCATAATTGAGAGAGTGAACTCTTGAAGGAAAATATATGTATGCCCTAGAGGTGTGGGAAGCCCTAGAGGTGTGGGAAGAGTGTGGCGTCTATTCATTGTATTCCTTTCTGGAAGAGTATTAATATAATTGGGTATTGTCTCTCATATTCTATGTTGTTTTTTATTTCTAGTTACTTGTTAATTCTAGTTCAATTCTGTGTTTAGTTGCTTATACAAAGGTAATCATGTGTGCTCTACTAGAGCTGGGATTCTGAAAAAGAAATCAAATGTTTCCATTGAGAATGCAAAGTGAGCTAATAGCAGCATTTAAAAAAGTCATGGTAAATGAACCTACTATTTGACATCTTAGTTATGGGAATTTGAGCTTTAAAGGGCTGAACATTATTCATAAGAAGCACATGGTGAAGGGGTTTCCCCTTATAGAACAACCAAAAAAGGTGTGTGAGGGATGCATAGTGGGGAAGCAACATAGGAGTGCATTTTACATGGGTAAGGCATGGAGAGCTAGAGCTTCATTAGATCTGATCCATTTAGATTTGTGTGGTCCAATGAAGACCTCCTCCCTATCCAAGAATGTCTATTTCATAACATTCATAGATGATTGCAATCAAATGATATGGGTGTATTTCTTGAAGAGAAAATCAAAAACATTTGAGATCTTCAAGCATTTGAAGGCCATGGTGGAGAAGCAAAGTGACCACTATATCAAGATTTTCAGGATGGATAGAGGGGGAGAATATATCTCCAATGAATTCATGAATTTTTTCAAGGATCATGGCATAGAGAAATAATTTACAGTTAGGTATATATCGTAGCAAAATGGTGTGGTCGAGAGGAAGAATAAGACCATCCAAGAGATGGAAAGGATCATACTAAAGGCACAAGGTTTGCCTAATTATTTTTGGGCTAAGGCTATAGCAATAATCATATACTTGTTAAATATTTGTCCAAAAAAGAGTGTAAGGTAAATCCCTCAAGAAGCATAGAGCAATTAGAAGCCAAGTGTTCAACACCTTAGAGTGTTCGATTGTGTAGCATATGCACACGTGCCCAAACAAAGAAGAATGAAGTGGGATGACAAAGGTGAGAAATGTATTTTCATAGGGTATTGATACCAATCAAAGGCATACCTTCTGTACAATCTTATCACCAAAGATCTCATAATCAACTGGGATGTTCAATTAATTGAGCATGAAGATTGGGAAGAGAGACAAGGAGAAGAGCATGTTGAAATAAGAGTTCATGGACCCTTCATTGAATGTAAAAAACATGTGGTATAACCAAAAAAGCACCAACATGGACCCCTATTTCATAAAGGACTGGTTCATCTAGTGGCATCAACCATCAAGGAGGTTAAGGAGCTATTCAAGAGTCTACATCATCCTCCTCCAACTCAAATCAATACCAAGTAAGGACAAGAAGCTTGTAAGAAGTTTATGAGTAGTCAAGGTATGAGCAAAATGAGAATGAAACTATGAATTAAGCACTCTTTTTATCAGTTGATCTAATCTACTCTGACGAAGCAGTTAAGGATAGCAAGTGGTGTGAGGTTATGGATGAAAAAATGCATGCCATAGAGAGAAATGATACATAGGAGTTAGTTGACCTACCAAAAGGAAAAGAGGTCATAGGAGTCAAGTGGGTATACAAGACAAAAACTACTCTTGAAGGTAAGATAGAGAGGCATAATACAAGGCTAGTGGTGAAGGGATACAAGCAAAATCTCAGACGTGATTACAATGAAATATTTGCACCCGTGGCAAGGCCGAAAACCGTAATGATAATCATAGCCATTGTTGCCCAACACAAATGAAAGGTACAACAAATGGATGCGAATTCTAAATTCTTGAATGGAGTGTTTGAATAAGAGGTCTACATGGGATAGCCACCCAGATATGAGATTCTCAAGCAGGAGAACAAAGTGTATAGGTTGAAAAAGGCATTGTATGGGCTCAAGCAAGCCCCAAGAGCATGGTATAGTCATATAGACTCATATTTGTTGAGAAATAGTGTTAGCAAGAGTGCAAGTGAGCCCACATTATATATCAAATAATGAAAATAATGTATGTTGATTATTTTATTGTGTGTGGATGATCTAATATTCACTGATAATGCAAATCAGTCCATTGAAGATTTCAAAACAACCATGAATATTGTGTTTGAAATGATTGATTTGGGATTTTTGAAGTACTGTCTTAGGATAGAAGTCAAACAAATGAATGAAGGCATATTCATATGCCAATCTAAGTATGTAAAAGAGGTTTTGTAAAGATTCAAGATGTTGGACAACAAACCTGTGTTTACTCTAACAGAGACAAGTCTTAAGTTGTGTAAAGATGATAGCAGCAACAAAGTAGACCCCACACATTATAAGAGTCTAGTGGGAAGCCTAATGTATTTGACTACAACAAGGACAAATATCATGTATGCAGTCAACCTCATATCAAGATTCATAGAGACATGAAATAAGACACATTGGCAAGCAGACAAGAGGATATTGAGGTACATGAATGGAACAAGGGATTATGATATTTTGTATGCAGTAACAGATGAGTTTCAGCTTGTTGGCTTCATGGATAGTGATTGGATAGGCAACCTTGATGACCAAAAGAGAACCTCTGAATATGTACTTTATCTTGGATCAAGGGCCATATCTTGGGATTCAAAGAAACAACTGATAGTGTCACTTTTTATCATTGAAGCGGAGTATTTAGCACTTAATGCAATAGCATTTTAGGCTATATAGTTGAGAAGGATACTTTCTGATTTGCATGAGGAGAAAAAATGAGCTTCTATAGTATATTGTGACAATGTATCATCTATAGCATTGTCAAATAACTTCATGTTTCATGGAAAGAACAAACACATTGTAATCAAGTATCACTTCATTCGAGAGTTAGTTGAAAATTGTGTCATAGAGCTTAGTTTTTACAAGTCTAATCAACAGCTAGCTGATATTTTTCCTAAACCATTGCCTAAAGACACTTTCATGCACCTAAGAGGAAGGTTAGGGATCATAAATGCAGCAACATTAAACCTACATAGTGTTATGGTAGATCCGGAGTCTTACAACAAAGTTATAGACTCAAATAATCTAGCTAGGGACTACTAAAGTAAATCTACGAACTCAAACAGTTCATCTACGAACTCCATCAATCCAGCTATGAATTATTATATAAAATCTATGGACTCCATCAAGACTATGGAATCCTACAGAAAATCTATGGACTCTATCATAAAAACTACGGACTCCATCAGTAGAGCTACGGACATCAGTTATGAACCTCTGGACATGCATAAAAAAGAAGAAAAAGCATTTGGTAAGTTAAAAAGAAGTTATAATGAGGTTTTGGAGACTGAAAAGAGTCTAATTGACTATGGTAAGAAGGTCAAAAATAAGGGGACTGTTAAAATATTATTTTATTTCTTCCTACGTAACCTAACAAGCTCCAAAACGTGGCATATGCTACCACCAACAAAATTAAATTGATTTTTTCAAATTTCAATTTTGGAGCCAATTTTGTTTTGGGGGGAAGAAATGTTGTGGAGTAGGTAAGAAAGTAAGTAGAAGACAAAAAATAAAAATGCATGCAGCAGCAGTGAGCAGAAGGAGAATGAGCAACAATCTGCAAAAAGAGAGAGAAGATTCAGGGGAGTATTCAACACAATAGTGGTCTGTAGAAAAAACAACACAATAGATTATTAGAAAATGTAGTAGTAATAACAGTCCATAGAAAGGAACAAAACATATCATCACCCTATCAATAAAAAGCAGGGAAATAGGGGAAACAGAGCAACAATAGAGTAAGAGATGCAGAACACGGCAGCACTCTGTGAGAAGAGAGAGTCACCAACAACAGTTAAGGAAAGTCCTTTTTAAGAGTATTTTGTGAGTTAATTTTAAACAGTAGTAGCTGTATTTATACATGGAGATCTTTAGAGTTAATACATATATATTTGTGTTTATTTCTTCATACTCTTTCTCCCCTATTTCAATCTTCTATTTCATTATTGTGTTGTTTACTAGCTGCCCATATGATCCTATATATATATATATATATATTATTTCTCTCTCTTAGACAGTGAACAGTGCTGTTAGTTTTCTCTAACAACAATGTCCAACCTAGATCTTGGGGAAGAAAGGTTACAGCTTACAAAACAGTAACTGAAGAGAAGGAGAAAAATGATGGTGAGGAGAAAGAAAGTAATTTCGAAGTAAAGGACAATAATTCCCCAAAGCATTCCTACCCCTAAAGAGGAGCAAGAGAAGGCTGCACCAGTATTGATAAAAGGCATTGATTTTGAAATTGACAAAAATAAATTGACAGGAAGGAAAGAAAATGGAAATGAGCATGCTGCAAAAAGAAAGAGTCCTCTTGATGGTTCTTCTTCTTATAGAGGTGTGAATAACAGGGTCAATGGATGGTCAGTTGCTCCATCTGTTGGTGATGGTATGAGGAACATGATGATTGGGGGTCGAATGCACACTTTTTATGACCATGGAAATGCCATGAGATCAGATCCAGTGCGTTCAGGGAAGCTTCTCTCATCATGGGGGTATGTATGTGAGGATGCCTCTGAGGAGTAAGATGATGTAATTCCATCAGGAAAGGAGGAAGATGATAAAGAAATGGATGAAGATGCTGATTTAGCACGAGATGAAGTAAGGAGTCAGAAGGGAGAAAGTATTCTAAGATTGGATTCAACCTCTGGGATACCAAAATGTTTGACTCCAATGAATAGATGGTAGATTTGTCAAACTTCTGGAGTTTTTGGATGTCCTTCCTCCCACCACTTTTTGATCGAGTATGAACACCTATATTCTTTTATCCTATCATCTTCATATTCTGCACTTCATTTCTTGGAATAATTTCTAAGGAAGTCTGCCTTAAAGTTGTGTATATGG
>JARHVA010004289.1:925000-945000 GCA_037957365.1 Torreya grandis | reverse complement strand
ACTATGATCATGGCTAAGGAGGAAATTTTTTTTAATTTGTTATCTGATTCATCCACCTAAAGTTCTTATGTGCAATTTGTTGATGGTTTTGTAGGAGGATACAAAGAGATGCATTTGGATTTTAACCCATTGGAAATGCTCATGTCTCCTGACCTACAATCAATCAATGTTGCTACAGTAGTCAACCATGGTCTCCCTAGGATTATAGGATATCCTAGATTCTTTGTTTTGGGTTGCAAGACCATGAAATCTACTATATATTCCCAAGATACTATTAATACTTCAACATTTTCTATATTTCCCTCTGGTTTTGTTATCGACAGGTCCGCCATTTGAAGAATGGTAGTTTTAGGTTGAATTTATATAAGAGATAATGCATGGAGAGTATCAATTTTCATGACATTGATTACTTCTCCCAAATATATCAAGATGTTAGGAATTTCTTTTCCTCCGATTGTGATTGTGATCACTGGGCTTCCCAGATCTGCATATTTTGGAACTAATAGTTTTTCTAATAATAAATCAACAACTTTTCCATCAACATGAATGGTTCCAAGATATTTTACCTTCCTCCCAAGTGTCTTGATACAGAGGTTTTTGATGATCTTATTTAATTCGGGTATATCCCTAATAGCTTGTAGAAGGGGTACCTCAATATTGATCTTTTGCAACTCATGGACCAAGTTTGAGTCTAGTTTGATATCGGTTTCTCTTATTCTTTCAAAAAAAGGAACTACTGGTGTAGTAGTGTTTCCTTTATTTTTTTCAGGGCTCATTTTTATTTCAGCTTCTCCAGTGCTCAATTGAGATGATTTTATCTATTTGTTTCTATTAGGTATCTCAGAAATGAGTACTAGAGGTTTTCGTATAGTTTTTCTTGATCTTAAATGTATGTCTGAGCACTCGATAGATACCACATTGATTGTTTCTTCCTGTTCATTGACATAAATAGGTGTTGGTTGTTTATTTTTTAGATTTGCTATTGGTTGTGCAGGCATTGACGGCTGATTAATTTTTCCTTGTTGTTGAATAACTGGGGGTGGCATAATGGTTTGTTGTTGAAGTGGTCTTCTTGGTTGGGTGAATTGTGACTATGGGTTCCACTATTGATTCCATTGTTGATATGGCTATGGCATCTAATGCTGTTGTGGTACCCATTGTTGTTGTTGTTGTGGCACCATCCATGGAGGTGTTAGCATCCAATCTTGTTCTGCCAATGGATTTTGAATTGATGGAATTTGGGGTTGATTCCAAAATGGTAAAAGAACTGAAACATTCCATGGTGCCATCCATGGATTAACTAGATTTATTGCACTGAACTGTCCTTGATCTTGGTTTTGTGGAGTAAAGTTTTGTCTTTGAATATAATTTACTTCTTCATTGGACTAGACTTGTGTTTTCATTTGATTCTTTAAAATAGGCAAAATGGTGCAATATTTTGTATCATGATCTGTTGCATCATAGATCCCACATGATGATAGTTCTATCTAGAGGAAAGTCTCTAAAGGTGTGTTTCTATCTATACTTAGGACAATAGATTGATAAAGGCTCTGTTGCATTTGCCTTAGCCTATAGGCCATCCAAAGTACTACTTAGTGTAACCAGAATATCTATTTTGAGATTAGAAAATTCTTCCATTAATTTACCCACTTCATTAGATTTCCCAAACTTTCCTTTCCTAATTATAGGTTTTGTTCAAGAGTAATCGGTACAAAGCTCATAAATGTGATCAAAATCCAGCTTATTTGTGTCTCCTCTGCCCATCAGATTTAAGGCATCTCTAATGTCTTCATCCAATCCTTTCAAGAAAACCAATTTCTAAACATATTCAGTGAGTGGATAATTGCTTCTTTTATGAGTGAACATGAATCTATCCAAATAATCCTCTAAAGATTCATCCTCATTTTGTTTGATCTTGAAGAAATCCTCTTTTCTTTCTCGCCTTGACAGTAATCTTGGTATTTCTTCAAGAATTATGTTTCCATGTCATCCCATATTCTAATAGAATTTCCAGGTAAACCCATGAGCCATCTCATAGCTGCATCTTTACGTGTAGAGGGAAATAGTTTTAATTTTTGGCTATCAGTTGTGTAATCATAGGTTTGACATAGAACCTTAAACTCAAACAGGAATTGATCAGGATTTTTTGTAAATCATCACCAAAAATCTATCAAAAGCAGGTCCTTCAAAATAGTAGGCAGTTATTCTCCTTTTGTGATTCTAGCTAGAATGGTTTTTTCTTATCCTATCTGGTCTCTAGCTTCCCACTATCCTTATAGAATTCTCAGTATTGACCCTAAGGAGTCCATAGAAACAACCCTGTGGAGTCTGTAGAAATAAGCCTACAGAGTCCATATAAATAAGCCTGCGGAGTCTGTAGAAAAAAGCCTGTAGAGTCCATAGAAATAAGCCTATAGAGTCCATAGAAACAAGCATGTAGAGTCACTAAAAACGAGCCTACAGAGGTTTTAGTTTTATTGGATGGAGATCAAAATGGAATGTTCAGTGTACATACCCTGTGTCTTCTTCCTGAGCATTCTTCACATAAAATATCACTAAAACGTGTTATATATTAGACATTAATGACAAAGTTAAGATTCAGTCTTTGGTTTAATATAAACAAGACAAATATCTATTTTCCATGTGATAGCTATCTAAGAATCTAAGATTTGTATAAGATAATATCCTTCGAGAGATGATTTGAAGGAAATAACATGTCAATGATGAGCCATATTTTGAGCTCATCATCTACTAACATTTTATATCCCCTACCTTTAAATTAGCCTAAGATCTCAAATAACTAAATCAAGTTTCAAAATAACTCACAGAGACTCTTACCTCATCTCTCCATCTCGTCCAAACTAGCATAGCTAGCTCTTATGGTGGTATGCCTCCCGCTGAGTCCCTTCCTTGCTCTATCATCTCAGTCACTCTCACAACACTTTTTCTCTCCAATGAAAAGTTACAAATGAGTTTAGTCAACCATTAAACCCCTTTTTGTTGGGTTTGGTCGGCTGCCAATGTCAGCATCCTTGCCATAATCCATCGATGTCAGGACTTAAGCTGACTAACCTCAACAACATTTCCCTAAGCCATCGATATCAACAACTTTACCGACCTTGAAATTAATTATTACTGATATTGGCAATGTTAACAGCACCATTGAATTAATGTTTTCATCAACAAGTAACCCCAACATTTTAGACTTTACTCATACAATAGGGAAAATTGGAGATCAAGTATATCTCCCTGACCATGACCACCAACCTAGAGATCACATATATCTCCCAAACCATGACAAATGCCCTTGCATATCACTTAAATCTCCACCAATAATGACTTTGCTTAGAGATCACTAATATCTCCTCGCTCATTAACCCTTTTATACCAACCTTGCATTGCTTATCTTGACCGCTTATGTTATTCTGCTATAGTTGGCTATTATACACACACATGTATATTAAGTGTTTTAGATCGTGACTACACTCATCCTGTCACCTGAAACCTTTTGTGCTTTTTAAAGGCACTTCCTACCTCAGATACTTGGGACACATGGACCAATTGGAACTACAACTTTTATTGTTTTGACTTTATCAGCTATAACTTACAAGTTGTGCTTTGGTTATTTCTATCCAAGTCCTCCTCAACCTAACCTATGCTTGAATTTATTGACTATATATCTTCCTAGTATATGCACAAGTAGTAATACCACATTCTCATCCACTCACCTAATTAACTGGTATGGTGACTTTAGACCAGTTATTAGTGATTAAACAATTTGAATTGGGTAAAAATAGAAAATGATGGAGATGGGCCAAAGAGGATAATTCTTGATTACCGATGCACTTGGTTGTGGTCATGGGGCAATGAAGAGTTACCGGCATAAGGACTTGAAATGGTAATCCTTGGTTACTATTGCACTTGGATGTGGTCATAAGTTAAGAAATGGTTGCCAACATTGGTAGGTTCATTACAATTGTTAGGCAATGGTCTTGGCCTATTGGTATTCATTCTAGGATTGATGGTAATGATAGAGACATGACCACCCTCAATACAACCTACAATTTTATTATAGTCATGTATAACTATGTGATAGGTTTGTTGATTATTGGGGTCATTCTGGCCTTGGTTCAATCCATTTTACGGTTAAGATTTTTGTTGTTATTGTTGTGGCTATGGTTTTTGTTATTTTTGTTTTTGATTAGTATTATTATGTTATGGAAAAGGATTTTTATAGATACATAGGTTTTTATTAAAAGTAGATGCTCTCTTATCCAATTGGATCTCTCCATTTTCTAACATATATTCAATGAGGTGCTTCATCTACACAAAATAACATATAGAATGTCCATGAACACGAGGTATTCATAAAACTCATGCTCTTTATACTAATATGTATAAGGTATTCCTTTAAGAAAGTATTTTGGAATCGGCTAACCAATCATATTGGCCACAACTAATTTTCAAAATAATCATTTAATAGGCTCACCAAGGTCACTAAAAACTCTAGGAGTGTGTCTTCTTCTTGGAGGAGGGATTCATAAAAGTAGTGGGTATAGCCTTTGAGGGAATTATTAAGCTATCTACATGGGATTTGCATAAGTGGTGGGTATAGTAGTGCCTAATATCATGCATTGGTGATCCAAAATAGAATATTTATCAACAACACATTCAATATCAATAGAGTAATTTCAATGCATGATATTAGGCACTACTCCAAGTGATGTGTGTCAGAGAGTAATTATTAGGCTGCCTACAAGAATTTCTCAGAAGCATCAGTGACAGTGGGAAGCACAAGTGAGAACCTCCATAGAATTAAAAGTAACACTGATTTTTCTTTTCTTTTTTGACTTTTCATGTGCCAAATATTCTCAAAGGTAATGGTATTTTTCGTCATTACAATCTCCATAGGTTTGTAGTCTATGGAAAATGTGCAACTTTGGGGTGTATTAGCTAGGGTAGAGTCTGAGATTGCTGCATATCGTGGTAGGCTAATGAAACTAGAGCCTGACCTTTTTGTAAAGAAAGTGCACCATGAGGCTATTATAAATGGTTCTACTATAGCAAACACTACTCCATAGATTGCAAGGAAAGGTAGAAACAAGAGAGCCACTATTATGACAGCCTCTGCTTTACCTTCATCTGACAATTGTTAAAATATTATTTTATTTCTTCCTACCTAACCTAGCCATCTCCAAAATGTGGCATATACTTCCACCAACAAAATTAAATGTAGTGTTTTCAAATTTCAATTTTGGAGCCAATTTTGTGTTGGGGGGAAGAAAAGTTGCGGAGTAGGTAAGAAATTAAGTAGAAGACAAAAAAATAAAAATGCACGTAACAATAAAGAGCAAAAGGAGAATGAGCAGTAGTCTACAAAAAGAGAGAGAAGATTTAAAGGAGTATTCAACACAACAACAGTCTGTAGAAAAAAAAAACACAACAGATGATCAAAAAACATAGCAGTAACAACATCGCATAGAAAGGAATAAAACAGATCATCACCTTGTCAGTTGAAAGTAGGGGAATAGGGGAAACAAAACAAAAATAAAGTAAGAGGTGTATAACACAAGAATAGTCTGTGAGAAGAAAGAGTTACCAATAAAATTTAAGAAAAGTCATTTTTAAGAGTATTTTATCAGTTAATTTTAAACAACAGTAGCTATATTTATACAAAGATATGTTTAGAGTTAATAGATATATATTTGTGTTTATTTCTTCATACTCTTTCTCCCCTATTTCAGTCTTTTATATATATATATATATATATATATATATATATATATATATATATATATATTACACAACCAATAGTGTTGTTAGTTTTCTCTAAAAACTGGTATCAGAGTTGTTGGTAAAGGGTAGCTAGATGAAGAGTCCATTTAGACATGGCAGCAGTAAGTTCAGGGTCTTGGGAACAACCCTTCATGTTTGATGGAAAAAACTATGATGTGTGAAGAATCAAAATGAAGACAATATTCAACTCTCAAGATCTATGAGATTTGGTTGAAGCTAGGTACAATGAGGTAGCAGACATGGCTCCCTTAAATGTTTTGACCCAAGCACAAGAGAATGCATTGAAGGATAATAGAAGGAAAGATGTCAAAGCACTCAGCTACATACAAATAGCTTTTGGTGTCTATTCCAAGCAAGCACGAGATATCTTGTAAAATACATATCAAATGAGTGACAAGGTGAAACTTGTTAAGTTGTAGCTCTTTAAAAGATACATTGAGACCCTAAAACTGAAGGAGAATGAGTCAATAAATGACTTCTTCACAAGAACTATGAACATAGTAAATCAAATGAAGACATGTGGTGATACCCTTGAACACCATATGATCATTGAGAAGGTGTTGAAGAGCCTTCAAATTAGATTTGATCTTATAGTGGTTGTTATAGAAGAGTCAAAATATTTGAGGCAAATGATGGTTGATGAGCTAATGGGTTCTTTACAAACCCATAAACAAAGGCTGAATAGATCAGCCACCTCCTCCCATGAGCAAGCATTCAAGACCAATGCCAATGTGAAAGGAAGGGGGAAAGGATCAAACAATATAGGTAGAGGAAGAACTTGCAGCAATCAAAAGGTGGAAGACATGGCCATCAAGAACCACATGGAAGAGGAAGAGGAAGGAGCAATAACACTTCTAGAGGTGGATCTACACAAAATTATAATAAGTCTAGCATCCAATGTTATTATTATAATAGGTATGGACATTATGCTATTGAGTGTAAAAATGAGTATGACATGAAGAGGTAGAATTCTAATTTCACTCATACACAAGAGGCTGAACCAAATAGGAATGAGAAAGGAGAAGCTTTCTTATAACATACAACATTGTCTAACAAAGTGGCTAAGAGATATGGTATTTGGATAGTGGTTTCAAAAATCACATGAGTGAGAATAAAGAGATGTTCAGCCAGATAGATGAGACAATAAAATCAATGGTGAAGATGGAAAACAATGAGAAGGTTCTTGTCATAGACAAGGGAAACATTTTAATTTGCACCAATCAAGGTGACAAAAAGTAAATTCATGATGTTTATTATGTACTTGAGTTGAAACACAATCTTATCAACATAGGGTGGCTTGTCCAAAAGGGATGCCAGGTCAGATTTGAGAATGGTGAGTGCATCATCTTTGATAAGAGTGGTTGCAATAGGAAGATAATAACAATCAAGATGTCAAGCAATCAAATTTTCTGTTGAGAATGCAAAGTGAGCTAATAGCAACATTCAAAAAAGTCATGGTAGATGAACCTACTATTTGACATCTTAGTTATGGGAATTTGAGCTTTAGAGGGCTGAAATTTATTCATAAGAAGCACATGGTGAAGGGGTTTCCCCTTATAGAACAACCAAACAAGGTGTGTGAAGGATGCATAGTGGGGAAGCAACATATGAGTGCATTTTACATGGGTAAGGCATGGATATCTAGAGCTTTGTTAGATCTGATCCATTCAAATTTATGTGGTCCAATGTAGACCTCCTCTCTATCCAAGAATGCCTATTTCATAACATTCATAGATTATTACAATCAAAAGATATGGGTGTATTTCTTGAAGAACAAATCAAAAGCATTTGAGATCTTCAAGCATTTGAAGGCCATGGTGGAGAAGCAAAGTGACCACTACATCAGGATTTTGAGGATGGATGGAGGGGGAGAATATATCTCAAATGAATTCATGAATTTTTGCAAGGATCATGGCATAAATAAATAATTTATAGTTAGGTATACATCGTAGTAAAATGGTGTGGTCGAGAGGAAGAATAAGACCATCCAAGAGATGGAAAGGAGCATGCTAAAGGCAAAAGGTTTGCCTAATGATTTTTGGGCTAGGGCTATAGCAAAAGTCGTGTACTTGTTAAATATTTATCTAACGAAGAGTGTAAGGGAAATCCCTCAAGAAGCATGGAGCAATTAGAAGCCAAGTGTTCAACACCTTAGAGTGTTCGGTTGTGTAGCATATGCACATGTGCCCAAACAAATAAGAATGAAGTAGGATGACAAAGGTGAGAAATGTATTTTCATAGGGTATAGTGACCAATCAAAGGCATACCGACTATAAAATATTATCACCAAAGATCTCATAATCAGCTGGGATGTTCAATTCATTGAGCATGAAGCTTGGGAAGAGAGACAAGGAGAAGAGCATGTTGAAACAAGGGTTGATGGACCCTTCATTGAATCTAAAACAATAGGTGGTATAACCACCAATGCACCAACATGGACCCCTATTTCATAAAGGGCTGGTTCATCTAGTGGCATCAACCATCAAGGAGGTTAAGGAGTTATTCAAGAGTCTACATCATCGTCCTCCAGCTCAAATCAACACCAAGTAAGGACAAGAAGCTTGCAAAAACTTTATGAGCAGTCAAGGTATGAGAAAAATGAGAATGAAACTATGAATTATGCACTCTTTTTATTAGTTGATCTAATCTACTCTGAAAAATCAGTTAAGGATAGCAAGTAGTGTGAGGCTATGGATGAAAAAATGCATTCTAAAAAGAGAAATGAAACATAAGAGCTAGTTGACCTACCAAAAGGAGAAGAGGTCATAGGATTCAAGTGGGTATACAAGACAAAAACTACTCTCGAAGGTAAGATAGAGATGTAGAAGGCAAGGCTAGTGGTGAAGGGATGCAAGCAAAAGCTCAAACGTGATTACAATGAAATATTTGCACATGTGGCAAGGCTAGAAACCGTAATGATAATCATAGCCATTACTTCCCAACGCAAGTGGATGGTGCATCAAATGGATGTGAAGTCAACATTCTTCAATGGAGTACTTGAAGAAGAGGTCTATATGGAATAGCCACCCAGATATGAGATTCTCAAGTATGAGAACAAAGATTATAGGTTGAAAAAGGCATTATATGGGCTCAAGCAAGCCCCAAGAGCATGGTGTAGTCATATAGACTCATATTTATTGAGCAATAGTTGTATCATGAGTGAAAGTGAGCCCACATTATACATCAAATCATGAAAATAATGTATGTTTATTATTTTATTGTATGTGGATGATCTACTATTCACCGATAATGCAAATTAGTCCATTGAAGATTTCAAAACAACCATGAAAATTGAGTTATAAATGATTTATTTGGGCTTCTTGAAGTACTTTCTCAAGATAGAAGTCAACAAATGAATAAAGGCATATTCATATGCCAATCTAAGTATGCAAAAGAGGTTTTGTAAAGATTCAAGATGTTGGACAACAAACCTGTGTTCACTCCAATAGAGCTAAGTCTTAAGTTGTGCAAAGATGATAGCAGCAACAAAGTAGACCCCACACGCTATAAGAGTCTAGTGGGCAGCCTAATGTATTTGACTACAACAAGCCCTGATATCATCTATGTAATCAGCCTCATATCAAGATTCATGGAGACACCAAATAAGACACATTAGCAAGCAGATAAGAGGATATTGAAGTACATGAATGGAACAAGGGATTATGATATTTTGTATGTAGCAACAGATGAGTTTTAGCTTGTTTGCTTCACAGATAGTGATTGGATAGGAAACCTTGATGATCAAAAGAGCACCTCTAAATATGTATTTCATCTTGGATCAGGAGCCATATCTTGGGATTCAAAGAAACAACTGATAGTGTCACTTTTTATCATTGAAGCAGAGTATATAGCAGTTAATGCAATAGCTTGTCGGGCTATATAGTTGAGAAGGATACTTTTTATTTGCATGAGGAGAAAAAATGAGCTTCTATTGTCTATTGTGACAATGTATCATCTATAGCATTGTCAAAGAACTTCATGTTTCATGGAAAGAACAAACACATTGCAATCAAGTATCACTTCATTCGAGAGTTAGTTAAAAATCTTGTCATAGAGATTAGTTTTTACAAGTCTGATAAGTAGCTAGCTAATTTTTTTACTAAACCATTGCCTAAATATTCTTTCATTAACCTAAGAAGAAGGTTAGGGGTCATAAATGCAGAAAAATTAAACCTACATAGTGTTATGTTAGATCCCAAGTCTTACAATATAGCTATAGACTCAAATAATCCAGCTAGGGACTACTACAGGAAATCTACAGACTCAAACAGTTCATCTACGTACTCCATCAATCCAGCTATGAACTATTACAAAATATATATGGACTCCATCAGAACTATGGAATCCTATAGAAAATCTACGAACTCTATCATAAAAACTACGAACTGTTGAGTTGTGGAGCTAAAAGCTTCACCAATGAGCTACACAGTAACTGGCATTGGCAGAATCAGTCATAACCAACCGACATCAATTAGGGGTCGACTGGCATCGGTCAGCATTGGTCAAAACCAATCGACATCGGTTAGGGGTCGGCTGACATCGGTCATCTTCAGATTGACATCGAACTACTATGTGTTTCCAGAATTAGACAACATTTCTAATTTTAGGAGAACAGTTAGTTTGCATGTAAAGACTAAAATTAGTCTTGAATTTGTTTTTCTAATTATTGTTTGATTCTCAATTCTATTTAAGAGACCCATGGGGTAGTATTGTAATTAGGGATGAGAAAGATCAATTAGATCTGCAAGGTGCAAGATCAAGAAGATCTACTGGAAAACAATTCAATTATTGAATTGGTTGTAATTGATTGAGAGAGAGAGAAAGAACTCTTGAGGGAGAATTACTGTACATTTGAGAGGTGTGAGGAGAGAGATTTCTTCATTGTATTTCCTTCTGGAAGAGTTTAATACAAGATTGGTTGTTTCTTATATCTCCTATTATTTGTTGTTTCTGGTTTCTAGTTATTTATTACTTCTGGTTTCAATTTTGTGTTTAGTTGCTTATACAAAAGTAATCAATTATTTCTAAAGTCCTAAAAAGTGGTATTAGAGCTATGTGTATACACTAACAATTGGTATCAGAGCACAGATTTTAGAGCGTGTTAGTGTTTGTTGATTACAGAATTCACTCATAGGGGTTTTTGATTGAGTGGGAGTAAAGCAATGGTAGAAGAAAGTAAACTAATAATGGAGAAATTCAATGGCAAGAATTATCAATTATGGAAGATGCAGATTGAAGATTATCTATATCAGAAAGATTTGTATTTACTGTTGGGTGGGGTTTCAAGTAAGCCCATAGATATGAAAGATAAAGAATGGAATGTTCTTGATAGAAAGACTCTTGGATCTATAAGGTTGAGCTTGGCATCTTCTGTGGTTTCCAACTTATCACAGGCAAAGACAATAGTAGAGTTAATGGATACTTTGGCAAATTTATATGAAAAACCCTCAACTTCGAATAAGGTATATCTTATGAAGCAATTATTTAATTTGTAAATGCAGGAAGGTGGATCTGTATATAGTCATCTTAATGATTTCCATACAATTGTAAATCAGATAAATTCAGTCAAAATAGTTTTTTATGATGAAATTAAGGCTCTCTTAATCTTATGCTCTTTACCTAAAAGTTGGCATAGTTTGGTAATGGCAGTTAGTAATACTGTATCTGCTTTAAATATCTTGAAAGTTGATGATGTTGTTAGTGTAATCTTGAATGAAGAATTTTGCAAGAAAAGCACAGGGGAAACATCAGGTAATGCTTTAAGTGTTGAAAGTAGGGGAAGGCAAAGAGAGAAGGGCAAGAAAGGGAAATCAAGGTCAAAGATGGGAAGTAGATCTAAATCTAGAAATGGAAGAATAACCTATTGGAATTATGAAAAGAAAGCGCATGCAAAGAAAGATTGTTGGTTGAAGGATAACAAAGAAGATCAACATGAAAGTAATAAAGAAGCAGAAGTTGTAGGTATTGTTGCACAGGATGCTCTTATATTTTCTTTGGATAATAAAGTAGAATCATGGGTTTTAGATTCTGGTGCCTCTTCCCATGCAACCCCAAATAGAGAATTTTTCAATGATTATGTCCATGGAGATTTTAGAAAAGTTTATTTAGGGGATGATGAGCCTTGTAAAATTGTTGGCAAAGGAAAAGTGCAGCTGAAATTGTAGAATGGAAAAACATGGGTGTTGAAGGATGTCATGCATGTACCCATCTTGAAGAGGAATCTAATTTCTGCAGGAAAGTTGGGTGATGAGGGTTGCACAGTAACTCTCACAGCTGAATCTTGGAAAGTTTCCAAGAGTGCACTTGTATTAGCAAGAGGTAAGAGAGTAGGTACACTTTATCTATCTACTTATATTACTGATTAATCTCCTTCTATTTTATCTACTTCAGATGTAGATGCAAAGTTGTGGCACCGTAGGCTTGGTCACATGAGTGAGAAGGGAATGGATGTTCTTAAGTCAAAAGGTAAGCTTTCAGATTTGAAAAGCATAGATCTAGATTTCTGTGAGCATTGTATTTTTGAGAAATAAAAGAAAGTGAGGTTTCTCAAAACTGGGTCAACAAAGAAGAAGCACAAGTTGGAGCTTGTTCACATAGACGTGTGGGGATCAGCTCAGGTAGCTTCTATTGGAGGATCACAGTATTACGTTTCTTTCATTGATGATGTTACAAAAAAGGTATGGGTTTATTGCATAAAGAGGAAATCTGATGTTTTTGACACATTTAAGAAATGAAAAGCCTTGGTTTTTAATGAGAAGGTGATGTATAGTGATCAGCTCAAGAGGCTAAATAATTTTAAGCAGGGCAATCTTGATTTGGAAGAGGTTATGATCCAAAATGAGCTCATGGGTAAAAATCATCACTCACAGAAAAACACAGAGACCGACGTCGGTGAGGTGGAAACTGACGTCGATCAGGTGGAAACCAATGTTGGTCAGGTTGAAATTGATGTTGATCAGGTGGAATCGACATCGGTCAGGTGTAGAATGACATCGATCAGAGATGACCAGGATTGGTCACTGTCAGAAGGAAATTTAGGCAGACAACAAGCTGTAAATGAGTCTCAAACGCCCATAAAGAGGTCTGAAAGGGTAAGTAAACCTCCAATTCATTATTCCCCTTCTTTATACTACTTGTTTCTCACTGATGGTGGATAACCAAAAAAATTTGATGAGGCAATGCAGGTAGAATCCAAGAAACAGTGGGAGCATGGCATGAATGAGGAAATTGATTCCTTGGAAGAGAACCATATGTGGGATTTGGTTGAGTTGCCAGCCAAAAAGAAAGTACTAAAAAACAAATGGGTATACAAGTTAAAGGAAGGAGAGAATGGACAGATGAGACATAAGGCCAGGTTGGTGTTGGAGAGGTTCAATATGCAAGATGCAAAATTGGTAAGCACACCTATGGCTGGACACTTCAAGTTGAGCAAAGAATAGTGTCCTAAATCACATGATGAGGTTGAGTACATGAGTAGAGTTCCATATGCTTTAGCAGTTGGGAGCTTGATGTATGCAATGGTATGTAGTAGACCAGATATTGCCCAAGCAGTGGGAGTTGTCACCAAGTTTATGGCCAATCTAGGAAAGAAACACTGGAAAGCAGTTTAGTGGATTCTAAGATATTTGAGAGGGACCAGTAGTAGGCATTTATGTTATGGAGGGTCAAACACTTCTCTACATGGGTATGTAGATTTGGATATAGCAAGTGACTTGGATGGCAGGAGAAGCACCACAGGATATGTGTTCACTGTTGGTGGAATGACAGTTAGCTGGATTTCAAAGTTACAGAAGGTTGTTGCCTTGTCTACTATAGAGGTAGAATACATTGCAGTCACAGAGGCTAGCAAGGAAATGATTTGGATGACTCAGTTCATGGAAGAGTTAGGAAAGGAGCAAGAGAGTTGCAGATTATACAGTGATAGTCAAAGTGCAATTCATTTGGCAAAGAATTCAGCCTTCCATTTAAGAACCAAACATATACAGCTTAGGTACCACTTCATTAGACAGGTATTGGAGGATGGACAGTTGAAGCTGGAAAAGATCCATACGGATAAGAACCCTGCTGATATGTTAACAAAGCTAATAACAAAGGAGAAGTTGAATCTTCATTCAAATTTTGTTGGTCTTCAAGATTGAACTTGAAGAGGGAGAAACAAGCTAGAGAAATAAGCTAGAGGATGTTGTACAGGTACAAGTGCAGTTGTTTATCTCCAAGTGGGAGATTGTTGAGTTGTGGAGCTAAAAGCTTCACCAATGAGCTACACAGTAACCGGCATCGACAGAATCATTCATAACCAACTAACATCGGTTAGGGTTCGATTGGCATTGGTCAGCATCCGTCAGAACCAATTGACATCGGTTAGGGGTCAGTCAGCATCGATCATCTTCAGACCGACATCGGACTTCTGTGCGTTTCCAAAATTAGACAACATTTCTAATTTTAGGAGAATAGTTAGTTTGCATGTAAAGACTAAAATTAGTCTTGAGTTTGTTTTTCTAATTATTGTTTGCTTCTCAATTTTATTTAAGAGACCCATGGGGTAGTTTGTAATTAGGGGTGAGCAAGATCAATTAGATCTGCAAGGTGTAAGATCAAGAAGATCTGTTGGAGAACAATTCAATTATTGAATTGATTGTAATTGATTGAGAGAGAGAGAGAACTCTTGAGGGATAATTACTGTACATCTAAGAGGTGTGAGGAGAGAGAGATTTCTTCATTGTATTTCCTTTTAGAAGAGTTTAATACAAGATTGGTTGTTTCTTGTATCTCCTATTATTTGTTGTTTCTGGTTTCTAGTTACTTATTACTTTTGGTTTCAATTCCATGTTTAGTTTCTTATACAAAAGTAATCAATTGTTTCTAAGGTCCTGACAAGTGGTATCAGAGCTATGTGTATACACTAACATGAACTCCATCAATAGAGCTACGAACATCAGTTATGAACCTCTAGACATGCATAAAAAAGAAGCAGAAGCATTTGGTAATTTAAAATGAAGTTATAATGAGGTTTTGGAGATTGAGAAGAGTCTAATTGACTATGGTAGGAAGATCATAAATAAGGGGGAGTGTTAAAATATTATTTTAATTCTTCCTACCTAACCCAACGAGCTCCAAAATGCGGCATATGCTACCACCAACAAAATTAAATGTGATTTTTTCAAATTTCAATTTCAGAGCCAATTTTGTTTTGGGGGGAAGAAACATTGTGCAGTGAGGAGAAGGAGAATGAGCAGTAGTCTACAAAAAGAGAGAGAGAAGATTCAGGGGAGTATTCAACATAACAGTGATATGTAGGAAAAATAACACAATAGATTATTAGAAAATGTAGCAGTAATAACAGTCCATAGAAAAGAACAAAACATATCATCACCCTATCAATAGAAAGTAGGGAAATAGGGGAAATAGAGCAACAACAGAGTAAGAGGTGTAGAACACGGTAGCACTCTCTGAGAAGAGAGAGTTACCAACAACAGTTAAGGAAAATCCTTTCTAAGGGTATTTTGTGAGTTAATTTTAAACAGTAGTAACTACATTTGTACATGGAGATCTTTAGAGTTAATAGATATATATTTGTGTTTATTTCTTCATACTGTTTCTCCCCGGTTTCAGTCTTCTATTTCATTGTTGTGTTGTTTACTAGTTGCACATATGGGCCTGGATATATATATATATTTTTATTTCTCTCTCTTACACAGCGAATAGTGCTGTTAGTTTTCTCCAACAATAATGTCCAACTTAGATCCTGGGGAAGAAAGGTTACAGCTTACAAGACAATAACTGAAGAGAAAGAGAAGAATGATGGTGAGGAGAATGAAAGCAATTTTGAAGTAAAGGACAAAATTAGTGCTCCTGTGACAATAGTCCCCCAAAGCATTCCTGCCCCTGAAGAGGAGCAAGAGAAGGCTGCACCAGTATTGATAAAAGGCATTGATTTTGAAATTGACAAAAATAAATCGAGGCATAGTTCAAATTTCCCAACTGCAGTGATATGCCACAACCATGTATTCTCAAGTGACATTTGAAAATATTCAATATAGCACTATAAGCTAGATAAGCAATTTCAAAACATCTCTTCCTATCACATGAAGGAAAGAAAATGGGAATTAGCATGCTGCAGAAAGATAGAGTCCTCTTGAAGGATCTAGACCAAATCTCAATTTTATGTAGAGCAAGGCTTCAGAATCTGGTGAAGATGGTTATGCTTCTTACAGAGGTGTGAATAACAGGTTCAATGGATGATCAGTTTCTCCTTCTATTGGTGATGGTATGAGGAACATGATGATTGGGGGTTGAATGCACACTTTTTATGACCATGGAAATGCCATGAGATCAATTCTAGTGCGTTCAGGGAAGCTTCTCTCATTGTGGGGGTATGTATGTGAGGATGCCTCTGAGGAGCAAGATGATGTAGTTCCATCAAGAAAAGAGGAAGATGATGAGGAAATGGATGAAGATGCTAATTCAGCACTAGATGAAGTAAGGAGGCGGAAGGGAGAAAGTATTCTAAGTTTGGATTCAACCTATGGGATAACAAAACGTTTGACTCTAATGAATAGATGGTAGATTTGTCGCACTTCTAGACTTTTTGGCTGTCCTTCCTCCCACCACTTTTTGATCAGGTATGAACACCTATATTCTTTTATCCTGTCATCTGCATATTTTGGACTTCATTTCTTGGAATAATTTTTGAGGAAGTCTGCCTTAAAATTGTGTATATGGAAGATATAGTTGATCTATCGACTATATACAAAATAAATTAATGACCATAGATATTACTTTTTTGAGGTGGGCATAGGCTTATTTTGACCTCTTTAAAATAAGCTAATTAGGTCCAATCTAAAAATACTAAGGATGTGCTAAAAAATAACCTTGCCAATTGAGCAAATTTTCTCATCATGCATGATTTTTAAAAAAACTGTGTATGATTGTTTTTTTTTCTAAATATATTTGTCATGTATAATTTTCATTTTTTATTTTTATTAAATAAATTTATCATGCATGATTTTAATGTTTTATTTTTAACAATTTGTATAATTAATTAATTATTATTTTTTTTATTTTTATTTTTATTTTATTTTTTATAAAACTTATTTTTTAAATTGTGTATGATTAAAGATTTTTTTTAAAAATAAATTTATCATGCATAATTTTAATTTTTTATTTTTATTAAATAAATTTATTATATATTATTTTAATTTTTTATTTTGATAAATTTTAATTTTAAAAATTGTTCCTGATTACAGATTTTTTTTTTTCATAAAACTTATTTTTTAAAACTATGTGTAATTAAAAATAAATTTATCATGCATTATTTTAATTTTTTATTTTTATTAAATAAATTTATTATGAATGATTTTAATTTTTAATTTTTATAAAACTTATTTTTAAAAACTGTGTATGATTAAAGATTCTTTTCATGTAAATAAATTTATCATGCATGATTTTATTTTTTTGTTTTTATTAAATAAATTTATCATACATGATTTTGATTTTGATTTTTATAAAACTTATTTTTTTAAAATAAATATTTAGATTTTTAAAAACTATGTATAATTAAAGATTTTTTTTCCTAAATAAATTTATTATTTAAATTGTTTAAGTTATTTAAATAAATTCAATATTTAATTTGTATAAATTATTTTATTTTTCCATCTTTCAATATTTAAATTTAATATTTCTTCTTTTAAATCTAAATAATATTAGAGAGAGCAAAAGAGAATTGATTGATTTGTAAGGAGAATGTATCAGAGAGCAAAGTTACACATTCAAGAAGCTTATTACAAATATGTTTCATATATTTTTTTTAATTTTTTTGATTTATTTGTAAAATTTCATGTAGATTATCCTTTTATTATTTTTCATCTTCGATTTTTTTTTGAATTGGTGTAATTATTTTTGTTTAGATTAAAATAGATGTTACATCTTCAATCCTCATCCTAGAGTCTAGTAGAAATAAGGGACAAAATCTTGCAGAATATAATGCAACTCAAAAAGAATTTGAGAAAAAAAATATATTATTTTTCATCTTCAAATTGTTTATTTTTTTGAATTAGTGTAATTATTTTTGTTTAGATAAAAATGGATGCTACATTTTCAATTCCCATTATCCTATAGTCTAGTAGAAATAAGACAACTGAAAAAGAATTTGAGAAGAATTTATGGAATTGCGTGACAATAATTAAAGGTTTTTCAAAAGCTTAAATATTAAAAATTATGCATGAGTAAATTTTTATTTATTTTTATAAAACTTATTTTTAAAAACTGTGGATGATTAAAGATTTTTTAAAAAATAAATTTATCATGCATAATTTTAAATTTTTATTTTTATTAAATAAATTTATCATATATTATTTTAATTTTTTATTTTTATAAAATCTATTTTTAAAAACTATATATGATTAAAGATTTTATTTTAATAAAAATTATTTTTAAAAACTGTGTATGAATTAAAAAAATTTAAAAAAAATTTATCATGCATAATTTTAATTTTTATTAAATAAATTTATCATGCATGATTTTAATTTCTTATTTTTATAAAACATATTTTCAAAAATTGTGTGTGATTAAAGATTCTTTTTATCTAAATAAATTTATCATGCATGATTTTTATTTTTTATTTTTATTAAATAAATTTATTATACATTATTTTTATTTTTAAAAATTTAATATTTAAATTGTTTAAGTTATTTTAAAGTTACTTAAATATATTTAATATTTAGGTTTTTAAAACCTACGTATGATTAAAGAATTTTTTTATAAATAAATTTAATATTTAAATTATTTAATTTTTAAATTGTTTTAAGTTTTTTTAAAGTTATTTAAATAAATTTAATATAACTTAAATTGTTATTTATATTATTTTTCATCTTCAAATTGTTTATTTTTTTGAATTAGTGTAATTATTTTTGTTTAGATAAAAATAGATGCTACATCTTCAATTCCCATTATCCTATAGTCTAGTAGAAATAAGACAACTGAAAAAAAAATTGAGAAGAATTTATGGAAGTGCGTGACAATAATTAAAGGTTTTTCAAAAGCTTAAATATTAAAAATTATGCATGAGTAATTTTTTTTTTTTTATATATAAAACTTATTTTTAAAAACTGTGGATGATTAAAGATTTTTTTTTAAATAAATTTATCATGCATAATTTTAAATTTTTATTTTTATTAAATAAATTTATCATATATTATTTTAATTTTTTATTTTTATAAAATTTATTTTTAAAAACTATATATGATTAAATATTTTATTTTAATAAAAAATATTTTTAAAAATTGTGTATGAATAAAAAATTTTAAAAAAAAATTATCATGCATAATTTTTATTTTTATTAAATAAATTTATCATGCATGATTTTAATTTCTTATTTTTATAAAACATATTTTCAAAAATTGTGTGTGATTAAAGATTCTTTTTATCTAAATAAATTTATCATGCATGATTTTTATTTTTTATTTTTATTAAATAAATTTATTATACATTATTTTTATTTTTAAAAATTTAATATTTAAATTGTTTAAGTTATTTTAAAGTTACTTAAATATATTTAATATTTATATTTTTAAAACCTACGTATGATTAAAGAATTTTTTTCTAAATAAATTTAATATTTAATTTTTAAATTGTTTTAAGTTATTTTAAAGTTATTTAAATAAATTTAATATTTAAATTATTTAATATTCATATTATTTAATATTTTAATTATTTTATTTTAAGTTGTTTCCAAATAAATTTAATATTTAAATTATATAAATTATTTTATTTTTCCATCTTTCAATATTTAAATTTAATATTTTTATTTTAAATTTAAATTAATATTTTTCTTTTAAATTTAAATTAATATTACATACATTACAATAAATAAGTGCAGTTAAAATATTTAAGAAGATTATATTAGAGAAATATTGTTAATTGATGCAAAAGAAGATTGATTTGTAAGGAGAACGTAGCAGAGCATAGTTACATATTGTTAATATGTTTCATATTTTCTTTCAAATTTTTTGATCTATTTGTAAAATTTTATGTAGATTATCCTCTTTATTATTTTTCATCTTCAAATTGTTTATTTTTTTGAATTTCTGTAATTATTTTTGTTCAGATAAAAATAGATACTACATTTTTAATCCCCACTATCCCAGAGTCTAGTAGAAATCCCCCAGAATATGATGCAACTAAAAAGAATTTGAGAAGAATTTATA
>JARHVA010004289.1:845000-920000 GCA_037957365.1 Torreya grandis | reverse complement strand
CTATACCATGACAAATAAAGGAAATTCGAGAATGAAAAAGAAGGTGATTCACGAGAATCAAAAGGTAAAGAAACCAAAAAACCTTCTCCATCGGATGACGGTAAAAAAACTATAGAATCTCTCCCTTCACTAAAATTGGATATTAAGTTTGAATTACCAATGTTTAATGGTGAAGTTAATGCCAAAAAGTTGGATAATTGGGTCAAGCAGATTGAAGTTTATTGCAGGGTCCAAAAGATTACAGGGGATGAGTCAAAAATTCATTTGGCTACTCTTCGTATGGGAGGTACAGCTCTCATCTGGTGGGAGAGTAAGTTGAAGGAAGCCAAGCTTAAAAAAGGTAACTTGATTTCTACTTGGAATGAATTTATTGAAGAACTCAGAAAACAATTCTATCCTTTAGGCTATATGCAACAAGCCATAATGGATTGACAAAGTTTCAGACAAGGAAAAGGCCAAAGTGTTCAAGATTATACACAAGATTTTAGGAAAAAAGCTTTATTTTTTAATGTTCCTCTATACACACAAGAAATATTGCTAAAATATATAGGTGGGTTGCATAGTTACTTAAGACATATGATTCTTATGTTCAATCCCACTAATTTAGATGCAGTATGTGTTCAAGCCAGTCATTTAGAGGCTAGAGGAAAACAATCAAAAGAATCTTTTCCTAAAGTAAAAAGTAAGCAATCTAATGTTAAGCATTCCAAAGGGGAAAGTTCATCAGGAAAAGGTAAACAAAAATCCACTTATACTGTTAAAAAAGAAGAAGGAAAACCATTTTGTAATCATTGCAATAAAAATCATGATGAGTCTAAGTGTTGGAAACTACATCCTGAGTTAAGGCCTAAAAAGTTTCAAAAGAAAGAAAAGAAGGCTAATGCTATGGTTCAAGACTTATGATCAGATTCAAGTGATGAAACTAAGATCACAGAGATGGGTTTACATAATGATTTTTCTCTTTTAGTTTTTAGCACTAAGTCATCAAATGATGCATCTTCTTCTAGACAGAATTCTGTGCATGTTGATAAGAAAAGAAATGAATTGTTTCACATTAGAGTTGTTTCAAAGCATACTAAGATTGACACTCTATTTGATAGTGGTTCACAAGCAAATTTAATTTCTGAAGAGGTTGTTAAGAAGCTAGGCTTACAAACCAATCCCCATCCGAAGCCTTATCCACTAGGTTGGGTGTGTGACAATGCAAAGCTACAAGTCTCACAAACTTGTAGGCTAAGGTTTGCCATCACATCCAAGTTTGTAGATGAGGTTGAGTTGGATGTTGTTCTATTGGACATATGTGGGATTTTTTTGGGAAGCCCATATCTTTATGACAGAAAATCAATCTTCTATAGAGAAGAGAATAAGTACTTGCTTGTTAAGGATGGCATTGAATATATAGTTAGAGCACATCACATTAGAACAAGTCTTTCCTTGGTTACAGCAAGGCAAATGAAAAGACTAGTTAATTCAAGCAAGACTTTTTGTCTCATGTTGATTGAGTCTAAGGAAAAAGAATATTCTCAAGCTTTGGAAAAATGTGATCCTAGACACAAGAATGAATTGGTTGAAATCATTTCTACTTATGATGATGTATTTCAAGATCCTAAGGGCTTACCTCCCAAAAGGGGAGTTCAACATGAAATTCAGCTATTGTAGGATTCTCCTCTCCCTAACATTGGCATGTACAGGTTATCAGTGGTGAAAAATGAGGAAATCAAGAAACAGGTAATGGATATACTGGATAGAGGTGTTATTCGTCTAAGTTCATCTCCTGTTGGTTTGCCAATTATTTTGGTGCCAAAGAAAGATGGAACTTGGAAAATGTGTGTTGATTTTCGTGCTTTAAACAAAATTACTATTAAGAATCGTTACCCTCTTCCTCGTATAGATGATTTTTTGGATCAATTAAAAAATGCTATTTATTTCACTAAGCTAGATTTCAGAGTGGATATCATCAAGTAAGAATTAATGAAGGTGATGTATGGAAAACTGCCTTTAAGACAAAACAGGGATTGTTTGAATGGCTTATTATGCCTTTCGAGTTATGTAATGCCCTAGCTACATTCATGAGATTGATGAATGATGTTTTTAGACAGTTCCTTGATGATTTTGTTATAGTTTACTTAGATGATATATTGATTTTCAGCAAGTCATGGGAAGAGCATGTGATCCACATTAAGAAAGTCATATTGCATTAAGAAGGGAAAAACTTTATCTGAAAATGTCAAAATGTGAATTTGGCAAGATCTCTTTGATATACTTGGGTTACATTGTAGGACATGGTAAATTGAAAATTGATCCTGGAAAATTGGTAGTCATTGTTAATTGGCCTACACCCACTAACACAACTGAGGTTAGGATTTTTCTTGGTGCAGTACAGTTTTAGAGAAAGTTTATTGCTCAATTTTCATATATTGCATCACCTTTGCATTCTTTGACAAGTGTGAAATAGGTCTTTCAGTGGGGAGGCAAACATCAAAAAGCCTTCGATACTTTGAAAGAAAAGATAAGTACTGCTATGGTCTTGTCACTTCTTGATATACAACAACCATTTGAGATCGAGATGGATGCAAGTGAGTATGCTATGGGAGCTATTTTAATGCAAGGTAAGAAACTAGTTTGTTATCATTCTGAAACCTTTACAAGTGTAGTAAGAAAATATCCAACTTATGATAAGGAATTGTATGTGTTGGTTCAAAGTGTTAAAAAATGGAAACATTATTTAATGGGCAAAAAAACAATAATATATACAGATCATCAGCCCTTACAGTATCTCCAATCACAAACTAAGCTACAACAATCTAGACATTTTCGTTGGATGGGTTTCTTACAAAAATTTCATCTTGTGATCAAGTATAAAAAAGGAATTCAGAATAAGGTTACAGATATGCTATTTAGGCCTCCTATGGTTGTTGCATCTATTCTTTTACAACATGGTTCTTTGTCTCATGAAAGTTATAAAGAACAATATGTGAATGATCTTGATTTTCATGATGTTTACAAAGACTTGATGAGTAGTAGACAAGTAGAAGAATTGGACTATCATGTACACAATGATCTTTTGTATCATTTGGGTAAACTATGTATTCCTCAAAATGAGAGGGTGCACATGATTAGAGAAGCACATACTTCTCTTATTTCTGGTCATTTTGGAGTTGTTAAAACAGTTGCACATTTGAAAATGTATTGTTATTGGCCTTGTATGTAGGAAAATGTTGCTAAATATATAAGGGGATGTACTCTTTGTGCCACAAGTAAACCTAGTAACAGGAAATTGGGACTTTACACTCCTCTACCTATTCATACTCACCCCTGGGAAAGCATCTCTATGGATTTTGTGGGGGGGTTGCCTATGACACAAAGAAAACATGACTTATGTGTTGTGGATAGATTTAGCAAAATGTGTGTTTTGATTCCTTGCACTAAGCAAATTACTAGTGAAGGCACTGCATATTTGTTCTTTAAACATGTATGGGTTCATTTTGGTTTGCCTACTTCAATTATTTCTGATTGGGATTCTCGATTTATTGGAGAGTTTTGGTCAATTTTGTGGGGACTAATGGACACTAAATTAAAAAAGAGCATTGCATTTCATCCACAAATCGACGGACAAATAGAGGTTGTGAACCGCACTATGGTACATTTGCTTAAGGGTTATAGCAATAAAAATCCAAAGTTATGGGATGAACAATTGTGTTACATACAACATGCATATAACCGGGCACTTCATTCTTCTACTATGAAATCTCCATTTGAAAAGTTTGTTATGGATACTTGCCTAAATATCCTCTAGATGTTTGTTATGGATAGGATACAACTATTGGTGAACCAAAAGAAGCCATTCAAGCCAAGAAGTTCATTGAACAAATACAACTCATTCATCAGACTATTTGTACTCAATTGGAGAAAAGTCAAGCCAAGTACAAAGCTAGGCATGACAAACATCGTATTGATCACCAATTTGTTGTAGGTGATATGGTATGGCTTCACATTAGTAAGGAAAGACTGATAGGTGAAGGTAAAAAGTTGAAACCAATCCGGTATGGTCCTTTTCAGATAACGGAAAAAATTGGTACAAATGCTTTCTGATTAGATTTACCATCTTACATGCAGATTTATTCAGTTGTAAATGTGGAAAATTTGAAATTGTATGAGCCTCCAATGATCATTGATCATGATGAAAGTGTATCCATTCCTTCCGTTGATGATTTTTCCCTTGAATATCTAACAAAATTGTAGGAAGATACTATACTTGATAGGAATATGCAAACTTTGCAAAGAGGTAATGTTGAATATCTTCGTGTTGGTCTCAAAGGGATGCACCCAAGCAAGGCCAGATGGATGGAAGTTAGAAAGGTGAGGGAAAACTACCCTCACCTCATTACCAATTAATTTAAACTTTTAGAGGTCCAAAAGTTCCCAGTGGGGAGGAATGATCCAGGTGGATCCATGTACCATTCTATTTTTCAAAGTCTTCAAATTCAATTCAAATCATTTTCACATTGTAGTACTCATTGAGAGCTTTCTATCACTTTTTGTGGTTCAAAAAATGGAGTCTGAATGCTCAAGATATAGCCAGTTGAAGAAATCAAGCGACAGGGAAGTCAAAAGTGACGTGGCACAGTTGAGGAATGCCAAGTGGATCAATCTCCATTTGACACATGGAAAATAATTAGGGGGCAAAAAAAAAATTTAGGTGTTTTATGGGATGCACATGATATTTGACATTTTCAAATCCAAATAGGCACGAAACCTCCACGCCACAAAACATTAAGTTCATCCCTCATTATTAGGCGTTTGCACAGGTTAGGTGGCGTCCAAAGTTGGCACCCAAAACTTTCTCATTTGAAAATGTCAACAAAATTTCTATTTAAGGCATGAAAACAACCACTCCTAGCAAATGTGGGACTATTTCCTTGGTCAAAGCGCACTCATGGAGGAAGGACGCCCTTGCCCACTTCCCTAGGCACCTAGAAAGGAGGAGGAGAGTTTGGAACTTGAGACCTGGCACCTAGAAGGCTAAGGTCTTGACCACTTCAGCCACGGTGGCTGAAATGTTATAAAAAGAAGTAATTTTTACTTGTATGGGACGGATTTCTGAATGTGTAAAGAGAATTAAGAGGATTAGAGCCTTATTTTTGTCATGTACAGCCTTGGGCTTTTGTTTTCAGGTTTAAGAGAAATATTTGCAGGAAAATAAATATCAGAGAAGGCAAAATTGAAGATTTGTAAAGGTTTTTGAAGCCATTTGTTGCAGCATTTTAATAGAATGGTCCTCACTATTGGGCGGACCCAGAGATGTAGGCTATTGAAGCCGAACTCCGTTATCAATTTGCTGGTGTTGTCTTTGATTTTCTCTAATTATTATTTCATTCTAATTTTCATTTTAATTTTGATTTTAATTTCTTTATGCAAATTAAACACAAGAAAGTGAAATTTTGAAGGATCTCATAAACATGAACAAGTGATTTTCGAATGTAATACACTTGTATTTTCAGTTTACAAATCACTTATTGTACTTATGGTTATCTAGATCCTAATTAGGAATCAAGACATGCATGAGTACATGTCCCTAAACATATATGACCAAACTCATTATTGTTGGAGACTATTGATTCTTGAGATTCCTTATGATAAAGACATTTACTTTTATTTGGTGGAAAAATCTGCCTAATTTTCAATTCAAAATTGCTTATTTTTCTAATTCTATAAACTTATGTTCAAATACATCATTTTAAAATTTTAAAAGTTAGATGAAATGATATACTCTCATGTTACACTACCTTGACTTTTAGAAGGATTATCAATACACTTATAATATATATGTCTATACTTATTACACTTGAAAAATCTACTAGCAAAGCCTCTTCCTCTACCCCTTGTGAATGGTATTATACCTATAAAAGAATAGCCACCTTTTGTGACTTATTCTTGGGTTTGTGATCTTCTAGTTTCTTAATGACATGCTTGATATTATCTACTTCCACCATGTTTTTCTTTGCTTTTAGTAGTTCTGACTCCACCTCTTGAATGCTGAGTTTTTTTCCTTGACATTTATATTCTACTTTCAAGGCATATTAGTATGCCTCTTCAACTAATTTTGGTGTCAAAATATTGATTTAATATTGAATCTTGAATCTAGATCCATTCATATATCTAGCCACATTTTCAGCATCTTCTTCATTGTGACCTACTCTGATAGTTTGCCTGTAAAAATCTTTTGTGTAGTCTTTAAATATCATCTCCTTTTACCTTAGATTTTGAAGTCTCTTAAAGAGATTAGTTTGTTAAAACTTTGGCATAAACTTTCCTTTTATCTTAGCCACCATCCTATCCTAACGCTTGATCTTGGGTTTTCCTTTTCTCCTTTCATCTTATACTCCATCCCACCAAAGGGATGTATGTCCTTTCAATATGGTTATTAGAAACCTCATCTTATTGTCATCATATTCTATGCATTCATACTCAAAATACTTATCCTTTATGTTGATGTAGTCAACTAGCTCATCTACATTTGGGTTACCTTCATACATAAGTCCCTTCACTTTGGCTTGGAACTAACCCCCATGACTTATCTAATCAATGTTTCTTTTACTCCATCTTTTGCTTCATCTAGTTATACTCCTTCTTATTGGAGTCTAACTTATTAATATCTATCATTGACATCTCCCATGTCCAACCTTATTCTCTAAGCAATCTCCATGGCCTACAACCTAGCCTAAATAAATATGACTGTGATCTAGTACCAAAAATGGTGCAAGGGAGACTTTAAATTCCTCTTTGAAAAAAAATGTATTTTGTCCTATTAGGCTTGTATCCTAATATCATTTAGCCTATTGAGGTTTTTGAAACTTACTAGAATAAATTAGACTTTATGATGATGAAAATAACTTATACATGTTACATATATCACAAGTAATGATAAAAAAATGTTAGATACTTCAATGACCAAAGATACAAATAAATTTGAAGGTTGTTCCTTCTAGCCCTATCTTAGGCCTAATTCTAGTATGCCTGTGCTTTGACATGAAAAATTTCATTTTTGATGGTTTTAACAACCAACCACCACTTATATCCTACTATTCACACCCTCTATACTCTATGTACAAATTCCCTAGTGATTTGGATCAATATACTAAGGTGAAAAAGAGTTTCTAGATGTTATAAACCTTGTCTTTGTGATTCTTATAGGCTTGTTTAACACAATCCCTTATAAATACTCATACAAGTGCTTATAAAATCTTAAACCATCTTTAATGGTTAGTAAACATCTTATAAAAACTATTCACCAAGTTTCAATAATTTTCAATTGACAAATCTCAAGAAAAACAAGTTTTTCTTTCTAAAACCTTGTTCTAGGGTTTTATAGTCTGCAACTTATCTGAGAGCTATAGATTGAGGATAATTTTATTTATAAAGGTTTTAAAATGTTTATTTTGCTTCTATTTGAACCTTAATTATGTCCCTTAACCCTTACAACTATTTTATAGGCTCAGTGCTTATAACCAAATGTGAAAATTTATTATTCTACCTGAATATACATATAAACCTGTTCTAAACCCTACAAACTAAGAAATTGGCATTTTACAATTGAAACAAGAACAAAAAAATTTCACCGCATGGTATTACACATTCATTAACATCAAACGACTGAATTAGAATCAACACAAAGTCATATTATTCAAATGGATTACAATAAAGCATTCAAAACCTGCAACATGTATAGACTTACACCACTAATGTTCATGGGTCTTTGTGTGGCCTCCTCTAGTTAATGCATACATGCTCTTTTTTCAAAAAATTAAAATAAAACATGCAAATAAAATGAATAATTTTTTCTCAAAAAATTAAAATAACAAAAATAACATAACAAAAACATGAAAATAAAACGAATATTTAAAAAATAAATAATAATAAATCAAAGTAAAAATTAAAAACACAATAAAACATAAACATGCAGATTTTAAAAAAAAAAGAAAAAACAAATAAATAATGTTTTCCACAAAAAGAAATAAACGCAACAAAACATAAACATACATATTTAAAAAATAACAAAAGAAAATAAAACATAAACATGCAAATTAAAAAATAAATAAATAAATAAAAAACACACAACATAAATATAAAGCAACGAGAACACGTTTTTGCATTGACGTAAGTTGGAATTGCTGTGCTCTGCGGTGCAAAAGTGTTTATACGTCTTGCATCTGAGAAAGGGGGAAAATACGAGTTTGGAGCTGCGGATCATCTTCTTTCTTCTTCAACATTTGATGTTCTTCCTCCCGATGGGAAATTTCAAGATCAACAACATGAAATGGTACCTTTGGAGAGCTTCTTGCCATCTTTATGTCCTGAAATCTCTTGCTGGAGGGATCCTTCAGTCGCAATGGATCAAAGTGTTTATTCTGTTGCATCATCCTCTATTGATGTACATTCCAATTCTTCCCATCAGATGGAAATGGAGGACTTGGAGCAAAATCTCTTCAGCAATTTTGATGACCAAGATCAGCTTACTCGGGGGAATGATTGGTATTCATATTTACTAGAGTGTCAATATTTGATCAACACAAGTTCCATTCAGATGGATTTAGACGACCCAAATCAGCTTACTCTAGAGAATGAATGGGAATCGTATATTGATTGGGAATCCTGTTGCCAAGAGCCTCAAGATTTGATCAACACAAGCTCCACAAGTTCCATTCAGATGGATTTAGGCGACCCAAATCAGCTTACTCTAGAGAATGAATTGGAATCATTTATTGATTGGGAATCCTATATTGATTGGGAATCCTGTTTCCAAGAGACTTAAGATTTGGGTTACACAAATTAAAACAGGCATGCCATTCCGTTGATTGTAAGTTTTGAGACAGAATAATATTGATTTTATTGTATTTTTCTTCTGGGTTATGTTCAATGACTCTTTGCATTGTTTCTTATTTGAAATTCCTTTCTGTTTCCTACTTTCACAAACTACTCATAGCAATTAATTAACCAATGCGAATGAAAGAAAGAATGATTAAAATCTATTGCTTACATTTCTCTCTACTTTTACATTGCTATTATGTAGATAAAAAAAGAAAAAGCTTTAAGTTATGGACTTGCCTATAGTAGCTCTCGGGTCACCCACAGTAGGGGCATATCATTCCCACTTCAAAGGTTACGCTACCCAAACATTTTCCCTCATTTTACACTTTTTACCTCATACTTTTTTAAGGGACTTTGAACTCACTTAACATAAGGTGAACACGATGCTTCTCTAACAAACAAAATGGTCCAATAATGCAAAGCATGAAAGAGGTTCCTATTCTTGAGCCTATTTATGTTATGATTATGGTCTTTGCTAATACACAAGCTTTTTGCCTCTTTATTTTCCCATCCAAATCACATGTCGATCTCTCTATTGAGATGAATAACTTCATACTAACATAATCAACCTATTCATTTTAAGCATACACCATCACAAATATGGAAAAATACTGAAATAACATAACATAATCAACCTATTCATTTTAAGCATACACCATTAAAAATATGGAAAAATGCTAAGATGAAGCTAACAAACCAACTATGCATCTACCATCACATATATGGGAAAGGCTAGTTGAACTCAAGTAACATGATCAACATTAACATCAAAATTAACATAACATTAACATAATCATCTACATAAATATCATCATCACAATCATAATAAACAAACATCTCATATATATATATATATATATATATATATATATATATATATATATATATATATATATTCACACACACGCTAAGAATACATGTCTATCAATACATCACCGTAATATCACCTCTCTCTCAAAATATACATCTCATATATTTGGCTTGTAGGTTAATGTACATATAAAAAATATAGTTAAAAATGACAAAATCTAGAACTCAAGGTCCTCGAGGCTCTCCATGTGGTCGTGACGAAGCAGTGTCATCACCACTTTTAGCCCATCTACATCTGCATGAGCTAGAAGTTGTGGCAAGTGACACAGATCTCTCCTGCTCCCTAAACTCAAGATATCTCTAGATTGATGAAAACTCATTGATGACCCCTTTGTAATAGGTAATCTCATTTAAGACAGTAGTATATCTAGCCATAGATACAGTCTATGGCGGTCCCATCACACCTACTAATGGCCCGGCCTGTACTGGTCCCTATGGTGGAGAAGGAGTACCCTGACCTGCTACTCTCAAACTATCCCTCTCCACTATCAATGCAGTAACCTGACCCTGTAACACACCAACTTGGCCATATAGTTCCCCAATCTAGCTCTGTAGTGCCCCTACCTAGCCTTGTATTGTCTCCACCTGTCCATGTAAGGCTACTACCTGTGACTACATTATATCTCTAGCCTACACTACTACATCCCACGCCTCTACAGCTGCATCTGCCTCCCTCACGACACCCTACAAATTTGGTGGTGGCCTTCTGACCTCAATAACATGATGTAAACCAACCCACCAAGCCATATATGCCATTATACACCTTGGGTCAACTACGCCTGGCCCTGCTGACAACTCCTCAAAATATGACCCATCTATCTCCTGAGGTAAAGGTAGGGGTGCCTCTATATCATCCCTCCTATATCGAGGGAAGGCAAGTAGAACATCCTGTATTAGGCTGAACTGCTTCCTGACCCATCTCACAGGTACCATATCTAGCTCGTTGGCTCATCTCCCCTAATGCATAGTGAGCTATGCAAGCTAATAATCTGTTGTGCATATCCTTTGAATATAGGGTATGTCAGGTAGGGTCTCCACAAAACATCTATCGAGATTAAACCCTCAATCATGTGCCTACAATAAGCAATATCACACACTACATCGTCCACTCAGTTCTATGCCATACCATCCCTCCACCGTCTGAACCCAACCCTGAAGCCAACTAGAATCATAGTAGGTAGCCCTGATGGTCGTGTAACCATGATATGCTCATACACCCAACAATATATTAAATGGCTGACACATAAATTATACCACTATCACATTCTCAAAGCCCATAGCTCTCTGTATAACTGAGCTAAAAACTCTAGTCATGCAAAAATAGTTTGATGCTCAATCATTTATGCCAGGACATCCATCAATGCAATCAAAAATCTATCACCATCTGCATCTAGTAGTGCATACACTATGATCCCTATCATTATTAGGATGCTCAATCGATGCTACTCGTCATCAATATATACAATGGCTCATAGGTGAAACTCACTGAATGATATGTCACCTCGCTAACATGCTCACTATATAAGGCCACCATGTGTATATCATGTTCTTCTCTCGAGCATGAGAAGAGCTCCTCACCCTAGAGTGGCATTCATAATATCCTATACACATCCTCCTAGGTCACTATCAACACTCCAATCGGTAGATGGAAGGTGTTGGTGGTGTGATCCCACCTCTCTATCAGTGTTATCATAAGGCTCACATCTTAGGTGACTCTACAATATCGTCACACTCCTCCTAACCCCACCACTACCATATGTTCCCACTCGCCTGGGGTGACATCCCTCCTCATCCATGTCATCAGCCTCAGTAGGTAATCTTATAATGTCAAATCCAGTCACACCTACATCTATACACAAATAACTCAAGTCACATACTTTTTAATATAATCTATCATGGCCTTTTTTTCCTTCTCTTTGGGAGAACTACATTGGCCTAAGGCACTAAACTGGGTTATGTAGGAAGTACTCAGTCGATATCAGGTCTTCTTAGGTTAGCTCAACCATATACTCACCTAACTATCTACCCTACTCTCCACTCTCCAACTTAGGCTTCATTGCCTCTCTCTCTCAACCCTAGGCCCATTGCCTATCATAACTCTAGGCTTCATGGTTTATATACCTAACCCTCAATCCTATGCCTTATTTTTTAAGCCCTAGGTTCTCTGACCTATCTCAATCTCTCTTTTTAAACCATACCTTAGATCTTTTATCCTAGGCTCTGGGAGAACATCATTGCCCTGAGGCTCTAAATTGGGCTATGTAGGCATCACTCAATCGACACAGGATCTTCTGAGACTAGCTCAGCCATTAGGCTAGTTGACTACTTTCATTAGGGATCCAAACTAACCCTTTCTCCTATTTTGTTGGTTCTTCATAAGCATCGATGTCAGCTTTAATGCTGATATCAATGCTTCATAAGCATAAGTGTCAGTCTACATCGGTAGATACCTGTCAACCTCGGTGTTGTGTCGGTCAATGTCGGTGAATCCTGCCAATGTCAGTGACTGGTTCGGCCCTAGAGCCAAATGACTTATCCCTAAAATTATAATTTTAACCTAAAAACTAACCCAAATTCCCCCCAACTTATCTTAAAACTACCCTACCCCATTTCCTACCCCTCTACTAACATTTTCTATCCCCTACCTCTAAATTAGCCTAAGAACTCAAATAACCAAATCAAGTTTCAAAACAACTCACAAAGACTCTTACCTCATCTCTACATCTCATCCAGACTGGCATAGCTAGCTCTTAGGGTGGCATGCCTCCCGCTGAGTCCCTTCCTTGCTCTATCATCTCAGTCACTCTCACAACGCTTTTTCTCTCCAATGAAAAGTTATGAGTTTGGTCAGCTGTTAAACCCCCTTTTGTTGGGTTTGGTCAGTTGTTAATGTCAGTATCCTTGCCATAATCCATCGATGTTAGGACTTAAGCTGACAAACATCAATAATATTGCCCCAAGCCATTGATAATGACAACTTTACTAATGTCAACATTAATTATTATCGATAACGGCAATGTCACTGGCACCATAGAAGTAATGTTTTCATCAAGAAGTAACCCCAATGTTTTAGACTTTACTCATACTCTAGGGAAATTTAGAGATAAAGTATATCTCCCAAACCATGACAAATTCCCTTGCATATCACTTAAATCTTCACCAACAATGACTTTGCTTAGAGATCATGAATATCTCCTCGCTCATTAACCCTTTTATACCAACCTTGCATTGCTTATCTTGATCACTTATATTATTCTGCTATAATTGGCTATTATACACACACATGTATATTAAGTGTTTTAGATGGCAACCACACTCATCCTATCACTTACAACCTTTTGTGTTTTTTAAGGGCACTTCCTACCTCAGATACTTGGGACACATGGACCAATTGAAACTACAACTTTTATTGTTTTGACTTTATCAGCTATCACTTACAAGTTGTGCTTTGGTTATTTTTATCCAAGTCCTCCTCAACCTTACCTATTCTTGACTTTGTTGACTATATCTCTTTGTATTACATGCACAAGTAGTAATACCACATCCTCATCTACTCACCTAATTAACTTCTTATCAAATAGATACCCAATTCTAGTTTTTCTTCCATTGATTCCTATTTTGAGGGGGGATATCTTATCCAGTACCTAGAACATCTAACTCTTGGTTTTGTCTTGAAACTTTTCAATGAAAATTACAAGATAAAAAGGGATAAATGTAGACACCAAAATTACATCACACACGCGTGCATAACTACCTATGTCAAAACTCCCATTGAGCCCTATTTCAATAATAACAATTAGCCTTCCTAACATATGCTTTTACCCCTCACACATTTAATTAATTTAAAATACTTAATTAAGTTAATTAAAAGCCCCTTGTGCCACCTTACCTGGCCACCTCATCCTAAAACTAATTCTTATCTAATGAGTCATCTCAAGACTTAGTCCCCTTATCCTAACTACCCATGACTTATTCTCACCTCAAAACTAAATTCTTAATCAACTACATCCTTCTTAGCCTCCTATTTTTATCATTTTGTGATGGGTGACACATTTGGAACAAGGAACAATAGAAAATTGGTCAAAAATAGTACTTTTACATATTTTGAGGTCACTGATATTGGTCAACCTACAACTAACATCAATGGGATCATCCACGTCGATGATTTAAGCCAAACTCTAACCTGATGTTTAGGTCAGTAGAAATTAAGAAAATTCATTCTTACTTACATTCAAGCTCTCGGTATTCAACTTTAGACATATTGTCTTACTATTATCTTGCATAAGTCAATCATGATTAGGAACCAATCTCTTGAGGACCAACATTACCCACTTATTCTCTTTATTCTGGGCATCGATTTAAACTCCCTAATAGGAGCCATCAATCTAGCACTTATCATTCAGTCACAACTACAGCTAAGTACATCACTTATTTTGTAGGTCTTTTAAGCATTTACTTTGCTATCACTTTATATCTATTATTCATTGCTTTACACATTCTTGATCAAACCCCCGTGAGGGTGTTGTAAAGCTTTCCTACTTGTTTCCTCATTATCTGACACACCAAACCTCTGATCAGATCTATCCAAATCATACACTCTCTCATAACTCTCTCTAACCTCCTAGACCTGATCAAAACCATTTTTCAGACTCAAAAAAGAAATCTACAAGTTCCTAGGCAATTATTGCCCCTACCGACCTTGGCAGCCTAACTAACATCGGTCACCTTCACCCACCAATCTCAACAGCATAATCAATATTGATCACTTCGCCATCGACGTCAGTGACTGTGGGTTTTCTAACCTTTCTAAAAACTACCCAAACAACTTCTAAAATACAAATAGAATATACCACCTGCACTATGTTACTCTTTATTGTAATCAGGTTATGAATAATGATAACATTATTTTTCTTTCACTCTCTCTTTACCTCTCTTTTAGTTATTTATTACTCTTTTGTCTCTCAAAAGTGGACTGTCATCTCTAAGGAAGTTTCACACTTCCTAGAACAATCATGTAGCTTGGTAGCCCACTCATTTATCTACTAACAAACATTTTATGGTATTACTTTCTTTCTTGTAGGTAGTCATCTCTAGCCAGAGAGGAGTGCTTACAATGTCTGAATACGACATGCAAACCAATTTGGGTTCATTCTAATCACTTATCCATATCATTCTTCTCTATTTTTCTTTAAACTTGAAATAGACAAATTCTAGTGAAACAAATAGATGTATACATCAAATCTAGAATAAAAATTTGTGTGGGTGTCTTTTGGATTTATTCCACAATATAATATATTTATTATTTAATAGTGGTAGTTGGCTTACTCCTAGTTGGCATAGTGGGTTGGATTGGATCATTGTTTAGGGGGTTGTGGGAATGATATGGTGACTTTAGACCTCTTATTTGTGATTACACAATTTGAATTGGGTAAAGTACTATCTTAAATAAAAAATGATGGAGATGGGCCAAAGAGGATAATTCATGATTATCGATGCACTTGGATGTGGCCATGGGACAATGAAGAGTTACCAACATAAGGACCTGAAATGGTAATCCTTGGTTACTATTGCACTTGGATGTGATCATAGGTTAAGGAAGGGTTTCCAACATTGGTAGGTTCATTACAATTGTTAGGAAATGGTCTTCGCCTATTTTTATTCAATCTAGGATTGATGGTAATGATAGAGACATAACCACCCTCAATACGACCTACAATTTTATTATAGTCATGTATAACTATGTGATAGGTTTGTTGATTATAGGGATCATTCCAGCCTTGGTTCAATCCATTTTGTGGTTAAGATTTTTGTTTCTATTGTTGTGGCTGTGGTTTTTGTTATTTTTGTTGTTGATTAGTATTATTATGTTATGTAAAAGGATTTTGATAGATACATAGGTTTTGATTAAAAGTATATGCTCTCTTATCCAATTAGATCTATCTGTTTTCTAACATATTTTCAATGAGGTGCTTCATCTACACAAAATAACATATAGAATGTCCATGAACACGATGGTATTCATAGAATTCATGCTCTTTATACTAATTTGTATAAGTTATTCCTTTAAAAAAGTGTTTTGGAATCGGCTAACCAACCATATTGGCCACAACTAATTTTCAAAACAATCATTTAATAGGCTCACCAAGGTCACTGAAAAATCTAGGAGTGTGTCTTCTTCTTGGAGGAGGGATTTGCAAAAGTAGTGGGTATAGCCTTTGAGGGAATTATTAGGCTGCCTAAATGGGATTCGCATAAGTGGTGGGTATAGCAGTGCCTAATATCATGCATTGGTGACCCAAAGCCATATTTTGAATCCAAACTACAATATTTTTCAACAACACATTCAATATCAACAAAGTAATTCCAATGCATGATATTAGGTACTACTCCAAGTGAAGTGTGTCAGAGAGTAATTATTAGGCCACCTAAAGGAATTTCTCAAAAGCATCAGTGACTATGGGAAGCACAAGTGAGAACGTCCATAGAATTAAAATCAACGTTGATTTTTCTTTTCTTTTTTGACTTTTCATGTGCCAAGTACTCTCAAAGGTAATGGTATTTTTTGTCTTTACAATCTCCATGGGTTTGTAGTCTATGGAAAATGTGCAACTTTAGGGTGCATTAGCTAGGGCAGAGTCTGAGATTGCTACATATCGTGGTAGGCTAATGAAACTAGAGCATGACCTTTTTGCAATGAAAGTGCACCATAATACTATTATCGATGTTTCTACTATAGCAAACACTGCTCCACAGATTGCAAGTAAAGGTAGAAACAAGAGAGCCACTATTGTGATAGCCTCTGCTTTACCTTCATCTGACAATTGTTAAAATATTATTTTATTTCTTCCTACCTAACCCAACCATCTCCAAAACGTGGCATATGCTGCCACAAACAAAAATAAATGCAGTGTTTTCAAATTTCAATTTTGGAGCCAATTTTGTTTTGGGGGGGAAGAAAAGCTGCAAAGTAGGTAAGAAATTTATTAGAAGACAAAAAAAAATACACGTAGCAACAATGAACAAAAGGAGAATGAGTAGCAGTCTACAAATAGAGAGAAGATTTAGAGGAGTATTCAACACAACAGTCTGTAGAAAAAAATAACACAATAGATGATCAAAAATCAAAGCAGCAACAACAACGCATAGAAAGGAACATAACAGATCATCACCTTGTCAGGAGAAAGTATGGGAAAAGGGGAAACAAAACAAAAATAAAGTAAGGGGTGCAGAACACAACAATAGTCTGTGAGAAGAAAGAGTTACCAAAAAACTTTTAAGAAAATTCATTTTTAAGAGTATTTTATCAGTTAATTTTAAACAACAGCAGCTGTATTTATAGAAAGAGATGTTTAGAGTTAATAGATATATATTGTGTTTATTTCTTCATACTCTTTCTCCCCTATTTTAGTCTTTTATTTCATTGTTGTGTTGTTTACTAGCTACCCATCTGGGCCTGCACACACACACACACACACACACACACACACACACACACACACATATATATATATATAATGTACATATGTATATATATGTGTGTGTGTGTGTGTGTGTGTATATATATATATATATATATACATATATATGTATATAGATATATACATATATATATATATATATGTATATAAATATATATATGTATATATATACATAAATATATGTGTGTGTATATATATATATATATATATGTATATACATATATACATATACATAATACATATATATATATATACATATATATATATATATATATATATATATATATATATATATATATATATATATATGTATTATGTATATGTATATATGTATATACATATATATATGTATATATATATATATATATATATATATATATATATATATATATATATAGATACATACATATATATATATATATACATATATATATACATATATATATATATGTATATATATATGTATATATATATGTATATATATATATATATATGTATGTATATATATGTATATATATATATATATATATATATATATATATATACACATATATATATATATATATATATATATATATATATATATATATTACACAACCAATAGTGTTGTTAATTTTCTCTAAAAATTGGTATCAGAGTTGTTGGTAAAAGGTAGCTAGATGAAGAGTCCATTTAGACATGGCAGCAGTAAGTTCAGGGTCTTGGCAACAACCCTCCATGTTTGATGGAAACAATTATGATGTGTGAAGAATCAAAATGAAGAAAATATTCATCTCTCAAGAGCTATGAGAGTTGGTTGAAGCTATGTACAATGAGGTAGCAGACATGGTTGCCTTTAATGCTTTGACCTAAGCACAAGCGAATGCACTGAAGGATAATAGAAGGAGAGATGTCAAAGCACTCAGCTACATATAAATGGCTTTTTTTGACTCAATATTTCTTAGGATATCAACAGTTGTCTATTCCAAGCAAGCATGAGATATCTTGTAAAATACATATCAAATGAGTGACAAGGTGAAACTTGTCAAGTTGTAGCTCTTTAAAATATACTTTGAGACCATAAAAATGAAGGAGAATGAGTCAATAAATGACTTCTTCACAATAACTATGAACATAGTAAATCAAATGAAGACATGTGGTGATACCCTTGAACACCATATGATCATTGAGAAGGTGTTGAAGAGCCTTCAAATTAGATTTGATCTTATAGTGGTTGTTATAGAAGAGTCAAACGATTGGAGGCAAATAATGGTTGATGAGCTAATGGGTTCTTTACAAACCCATAAACAAAGGCTGAATAGATCAGCCACCTCCTCCCATGAGCAAGCATTCAAGACCAATGCCAATGTGAAAGGAAGTGGGAAAGGATCAAACAATAGAGGTAGAGGAAGAACTTGCAGCAATCAGAAGGTGGAAGACATGTCCATGAAGAACCACATGGAAGAGGAAGAGGAAGGAGCAACAACACTTCTAGAGGTGGATCTACACAAAATTATGATAAGTCTAGCATCCAATGTTATTATTGTAATAGGTATGGACATTATGATAGTGAGTGTAAAAAGGAGTATGACATGAATAGGTAGAATTCTAATTTCACTCATACACAAGAGGCTGAGCCAAATAAGAATGAGAAAGGAGGAAGCTTGTTTATAACATGCAACATTTTCAAACAAAGTGGCAAAGAGAAGGGGAGCATATATCTCCAATGAATTCATGAATTTTTGCAAGGATCATAGAATAAAGAAACAATTTACAGTCAGGTATACGTCATAGCAAAATGGTTTGGCCAAGAGGAAGAATAAGACCATCCAAGAGATGGAAAGGAGCACCCCAAATGCAAAAGGTTTGCCTAATTATTTTTGGGCTAAGGCTATAGCAATAGTCATGTAATTGTTAAATATTTATCCAACAAAGAGTGTAAGGGAAATCCCTCAAGAAGCATGGAGCAATTATAAGCCAAGTGTTCAACACCTTAGAGTGTTCAGTTGTGTAGCATATGCACACGTGCCCAAACAAAGAAGAATTAAGTGGGATGACAAAGGTGAGAAATGTATTTCCATAGGGTATAGTGACGAATCAAAGGCATACCTACCATATAATCCTATCACCAAAAATCTCATAATCAGTTGGGATGTTCAATTCATTGAGCATGAAGCTTGGGAAGAGAGACAAGGATAAGAGCGTGCTAAAACAAGGGCTGATGGACCCTTCATTAAATCTAAAACAATAAGTGGTATAACCACCAATGCACCAACATGGACCACTATTTCATAAAGGGCTGGTTCATCTAGTGGCATCAGCCATCAAGGTGGTTAAGGAGCTATTCAAGAGCCTACATCATCCTCCTCCAACTCAAATCAACACCAAATAAGGACAAGGAGCTTGCAAGAAGTTTATGAGCAGTCAAGGTATGAGAAAAATGAGAATGAAACTATGAATTATGCACTCCTTTTATCATTTAACCTAATCTAATCTGACAAAGTAGTTAAGGATAGCAAGTGGTTTGAGGCTATGGATGAAAAAATGCATTCCATAGAGAGAAATGATACATAGGATTTAGTTAACCTACCAAAAGGAAAAGAGGTCATAGGAGTCAGGTGGGTATACAAAACAAAAACTACTTTCGAAGGTAAGATAGAGAGGCATAAGGCAAGGCTAGTGGTGAAGGGATACAAGCAAAATCTCAGACATTATTATAATGAAATATTTGCACTCGTGGCAAGGCTGGAAACCATAATGATAATCATAGCCATTGCTGCCCAACACAAGTGTAAGGTGCATCAAATGGATGTGAAGTTGACATTCTTGAATGGAGTGCTTGAAGAAGAGGTCTACATGGGATAGCCACCCGGATATGAGATTCTCAAGCAGGATAACAAAGTGTATAGGTTGAAAAAGCATTGTATGGGCTCAAGCAAGCCCCAAGAGCATGGTATAGTCATATAGTCTCATACTTGTTGAGCAATAGTTTTATCAAGAGTGAAAGTGAGCCCACATTATACATCAAATCATGAAAATAATGTATGTTGATTTTTGTATTGTATGTGGATGATCTAATATTCATCAATAATGCAAATCAGTCCATTGAAGATTTCAAAACAACCATGAAAATTGAGTTTGAAATGATTGATTTGGGCTTCTTCAAGTACTTTCTCAGGATAGAATTCAAACAAATGAATGAAGGCATATTCATATGCCAATCTAAGTATGCAAAATAGGTTTTGTAAAGATTCAATATTTTGGAAAACAAACCTGTGTTGACTCCAACAGAGACAAGTCTTAAGTTGTGCAAAGATGATAGCAACAACAAAGTAGACCCCACACGCTATAAGAGTCTAGTGGGAAGCCTAATTTATTTGACTAAAACAAGCCCAGATATCATGTATGAAATCAGCCTCATATCAAGATTCATCGAGACACCAAATAAGACACATTGGCAAGCAGACAAGAGGATATTGAAGTACATCAATGGAACAAGGGATTATGATATTTTGTATGCATCAACAGATGATTTTCAGCTTGTTGGCTTCACAGATAGTGATTGGATAGGCAACCTTGATGACTGAAAGAGCACCTTCAAATATGTATTTCATCTTGGATTAGGAGCCATATCTTGGGATTCAAAGACACAACCAATAGTGTCACTTTTTATCGTTGAAGCGGAGTATATAGCAGTTAATGCAATAGCATGTCAGGCTATATAGTTGAGAAGGATACTTTCTAATTTTCATGAGGAGAAAAAATGAGTTTCTATAGTCTATTGTGACAATGTATCATCTATAGCATTATCAAATAACTTTGTATTTCATGGAAAGAACAAATACATTGCAATCAAGTATCACTTCATTCGAGAGTTAGTTGAAAATCATGTCATAGAGCTTAGTTTTTACAAGTCTGGTCAACAACGAGCTGATATTTTCACTAAACCATTGCCTAAAGACACTTTCATGCACCTAAGAGGAAGGTTAGGGGTCATAAATGTAACAACATTAAACCTACATAATGTTATGGTAGATCCAGAGTCTTACAATAGAGCTATAGACTCAAATAATCCAGCTAGGGACTGCTACAGTAAATCTATGGACTCAAACAATTCATCTACAGACTCCATCAATCCAGCTACAAACTATTACAAAAAATCTTGGGACTCCATCAGAACTATGGACTCCTACAGAAAATCTACGGACTCTATCATAAAAACTATGAACTCCATCAGTAGAGCTATGGACATCAGTTATGAACCTCTGGACATGCATAAAAAAGAATCAAAAGCATTTGGTAAGTTAAAATGAAGTTATAATGAGGTTTTGGAGACTGAGAAGAGTCTAATTGACTATGGTAGGAATGTCAAAAACAAGGGGGAGTGTTAAAATATTATTTTATTTCTTCCTGCCTAACCCAACGAGCTCCAAAACGCGGCATATTTTACCACCAACAAAATCAAATGTGATTTTTTCAAATTTCAATTTTGGATCCAATTTTGTTTTGGGGGGAAGAAATGTTGTGGAGTAGGTAAGAAAGTAAGTAGAAGACAAAAAATAAAAATGCACGTAGCAGCAGTGAGCAGAAGGAGAATGAGCAGCAGTCTGCAAAAAGAGAGAGAGAATATTCAGGGGAGTATTCAACACAACAATGGTCTATAGGAAAAACAACACAATAGATTATTCGAAAATGCAGTAGCAATAACAATCCATAGAAAGGAATAAAACATATCATCACCCTATCAATAGAAAGCAGGGAAATAGGGGAAACAGAGCAACAACAGATTAAGAGGTGCAGAACATGGCAGCACTCTATGAGAAGAGAGAGTTACCAACAACAGTTAAGGAAAGTCCTTTCTAAGAATATTTTGTGAGTTAATGTTAAACAATAGTAGTTGTATTTGTACATGGAGATATTTAGAGTTAATAGATATATATTTGTGTTTATTTCTTCATACTCTTTCTCCCCTATTCAAGTCTTCTATTTCATTATTGTGTTGTTTACTAGCTACCGATATGGGCCTGGATATATATATTTTTATTTCTCTCTCTTACATAGCGAACAGTGTTGTTATTTTTCTCCCACAACAATGTACAACCTAGATCCTAGGGAAGAAAGGTTACAGCTTACAAGACAATAATTGAAGAGAAGGAGAAGAATGGTGGTGAGGAGAAAGAAAGCAATTTCGAAGTAAAGGACAAAATTAGTGCTCCTGTGACAATAGTCCCCCAAAGCATTCCTACCCTTGAAGAGGAGCAAGAGAAGGCTGCACCAGTATTGATAAAAGGCATTTATTTTTAAATTAAAAAAAATAAATTGAGGCGTAGTTTAGATTTCCCAACTACAGTGATATGCCACAACCATGTATTCTCCAGTGACATTGAAAATCTTCAATATAGCACTATAAGATAGATAAGTAATTTGGGAACATCTCTTCCTGTCAAAGGATGGAAAGAAAATGGGAATTAGCATGCTACAGAAAGATAGAGTCCTCTTGAAGGATCTACACCAAATCTTAATTTTATGTAGAGAAAGGCTTCAGAATCTAGTGAAGATGGTTCTACTTCTTACAAAGGTGTGAATAACAGGGTCAATAGATGGTCGACTGCTCCTTCTGTTGGTGATGGTATGAGGAACATGATGATTGGGGGTCGAATGCACAATTTTTATGACTATGGAAATGTCGTGAGATCAGATCTAGTGCAAGTGATAACAGATAGTTCTGCAAACAATTTTCTGGATGGAGACATGATTGAGGATGAGTATCCACAGATCTTTTGGACACCATGTGAAATTCATTGCAGAACTTATTGCTCAAATATTTACATGGTGGACTTTTATGGATTAGCCAATTAGTGGGAGATGTAAATAAAATTTAACAATTTATAGTCAACCATTCTATGCCATAAGCTATATACATGAAATATTCCTCCTTGCAGCTTCTTCGATGTGCTAGGACATGATTTGCTTCACAATTTATCATGATGGAACGTATGATGAAAGTGAAGCAATCACTCAGGGAGATGGTGGTGTCAGTAGAGTGGGATAGATGAAGAAGTCGTACTAGCACTAACATTGTTGCATGTGATGAGATTTTTGATCTTATTATTGGCACAAGCTCTACATTATTTTGGCAACAAGTTAATGACTTATTAGAAAATTTTTGGCCCATTTATGAGGTGCTTAGACTCTTTGATAGTGACAATCCACATATGGGAGATGTTTTTGAGAGCCTTGACCAAATGAGGGAGAGGATAGAGGTCATATTGAGGGATGGAGATCCTATGTTTGATCAAATGATAAAGGACTTGGTTTGCATGTAGTGAGAGAAGGTGGAAGATATTTTATAGTCCTCTCCATTTTGTTAGATTTGCACTTAATCTAAGGTGGTTTCATAAGAAACCATGGTTAGATGATGAAGTCTCTCATGGATGGAAAATATATCTTAATAGATTTTATGCCATGAGAGAGGAGCGTTCTTAGATTAAGGAGGAATTCTCACAATATACTAATTCAAAGGGAAATTTTTCTATTCATGATGTTGCATATGATTGTGCCAACTTAAAAATCATAACATTTTGGGAAACATATGGAACAACAACACCCTTGCTTCAAACAACAATAATTTGAGTTCTCTCCTAAGTATTTTTTTTAATATTTATCTATTTATCATCACTTAATAGTTGAATTCAATACTACAATTAATTATGAAACAATAAATTTGGTGGTTGTTACATTTTATAAAATTTTAAATTAAATTAAAGTAATTTTGTTTCACAGGTGTCAAGTGATTCTGCATATGATTGAAATTGGAGTGAGTATGCCTTTATCCATTCAACGAAGCGTAATAAGCTTGGGAACAAGAAGGTAGAGGACTTTGTTTATGTACATTCCAACTTTTACCTTTTGTCCCATGCTTCGCCTGATTACTTTTCAGGCCCTCATAGAATGTGGGATTATGGTGGCTTCATGGATGATGGTGATGATGAGTTTCCAATTGAGGTGTTAGAGAATAATGTAGATGTACAACTTTCTACCCCTACATTCCAATCATCTATTGAATAAGATCAATGAAATAGAAGCTCTTGTAATCCTTCAACTTTGAGTGTTGCAGAGCCTATGGAGGACTAATTAGACTATTTTGATGAAATTTGATTTTATACAAGACACTATATAATTTATTATTTTAAACACTATTATAATTATTAGATCATAAGTAAGGATGAAAACATTTGATGTAGACTTATTTTTCTAAAATTATATAAATTATCTATTATTTTTGTTTTTTACGCAAATTGAAATGTTTTAGTTATGTTTATCGTAATTTTAGATACACACACACACACATGCTTAACATAACTAAAACATTTCAATTTGTATAAAAAACAAAAACAATATATAATTTTATAAAAATAAGTAAAACATTTCAATTTGTATAAAAAACAAAAACAATAGAAAATTATATAAATTATCTATTGTTTTTGTTTTTTATACAAATTGAAATGTTTTACTTATTTTATATAAAATTATATAAATTATATATTATTTTTGTTTTCTATACAAATTTAAATGTTTTAGTTATGTTTAGCATATATATATATATATAACCATTTCTTCTATACAACCTCCATCAATGCCATTTCACGTCATGTTTCATTATTTCTCATTTCTTGCAACATAGAAATATATTGCTTACATTTCTCTCTACTTTTTTCTTAAAAAACTAAGAATTCTTAATAAAAATCCCATGGAAATTCTTATCCTTCTCCTACATTGTTATTATGTAAATCATCCCCAACCCATCAGTAGATAAATTGTTAATAAAAATATATCCTTCTTTTGAGAATAATGCTATTTTGAATCTTTCTTATTCTGAAAACTGTATTTCTACCAATGTTGCACATGTGCGCATAATTTGATTTAACTTTATTCTTACTTGCTCACATGAAAATAAACTCACTTGAATCGTTCAATTTTAAGAGAATGTTGAACTCTTGTTGTACTTATGGTTATCTAGATCCTAATTAGGAATCAAGAAATGCATGAGTATATGTCCCTAAAAATATATGACCAAACTCATGATTGTTGGAGAATATTGATTCTTGAGATTCAATATGATAAAGACATTTACTTTTATTTGGCAGTAAAATCTACCTTATTTTCAATTCAAAATCGATTATATTTCTTATTCTATACACTTATGTTCAAATATGTCATTTAAAAATTTGAAAAGTTAGATGAAATGATATGCTCTCATGTTACACTACCTTGACTTTTAGAAGGATCCTCAATACACTTATAATATATATGTCTATACTTGTTACACTTGAAAAATCTACCAGCAAAGCCTCTTCCTCTACCACTTGTGAATGGTCTTATACCTATGAAAGAATAACCACCTCTTGTGACTTATTTTTGGGTTTGTGATCTTCTAGTTTCTTAATGACATGCTTGATACTATCTCCTTCGACCATGTTTTTCTTTGTTCTTTGTAGTTCTGCCTCTACCTCTTGAATGCTGAGTTTATTTCCTTGACATTTATATTCTAATTTCAAGGCATATTAGTATGCCTCTTTAACTAATTTTGGTGTCAAACTATTGATTTAATATTGAATCTTTAATCTTTAATCTAAATCCATTCATATATCTAGCCACATTTTCACCATCTTCTTCATTGTGACCTACTCTGATAGTTTGCCTGTAAAAATCTTTTGTGTAGTCTTTAAATATAATCTCCTTTTGCCTTATATTTTTAAGTCTCTTAAATAGATTAGTTTTTTAATCCTTTGGCATAAAAATTCATTTTATCTTAGCCACCATCCTATCCCAGCACTTGATCTTGGGTTTTCCTTTTTTCCTTTCATCTTATACTCCATCCCACCAAAGGGATGCATGTCCTTTCAATATGGTTAATAGAAACCTCATCTTATTTTAATTATATTATATGCCTTCATACTCAAAATAATTATCCTTTGTGTTGATTTAGTCAGCTAGTTCATCTACTTTTGGGTTACCTTCATACATAAGTGCCTTCACTTTGGCTTGGAACTAACCCCCATGACTTCTCTAATCAATGTTTCTTTTACTCCCTCTTCTGCTTCATCTAGTTATACTCCTTCTTATTGGAGTCTAACTTATTAATATATATCACTGACATCTCTCATGTCCACTCTTATTCTCTAAGCAATCTCCATGGCCTACAACCTAGCCTAAATATTGCTCATCTCCTCAAGACACATTCCCTGCTTAGGTTGTCTTCTCTGTCCTTTGCATCTTGCTATGATTTCCATCATGTTAAGTTACCTTCAAAACTTGTTAAAAGATCAATGATATTATTTCAAATTTGAAAAAAATATGACTGTGATCTGATAGCAAAAATGGTGTAAGGGAGACTTTAAATTCCTCTTTGAAAAATAATGTTTTTTTCCTATTAGGCTCGTATCCTAATATCATTTAGCCTATTGAGGTTTTTGAAACTTACTAGAATAAATCACGCTTTATGACAATGAAAATAACTTATACATGTTACATATATCACAAATAATGATAAAAACCCTTAGATACTTCAATGACCAAAGATATAAACAAATTTGAAGGTTGTTCCTTCTAGCCCTATCTTAGGCCTAATTCTAGTATGCGAGCTCTTTGACGAGAAAAATTTCATTTTTGATGGTTTTAACAACCAGACACCACTTATATCCCATTATTCACACCCTCTATACTCTATGTACAAATTTATTGGTGATTTGGATCAATATACTAAGGTAAAAAAGAGTTTCTAGATGTAATAAACCTTGTCTTTGTGATTCCTATAGGCTTGTTTAACACAATCCCTTATAAATACTCTAAAAAGTGATTATAAAATCTTAAACCACCTTTAATGGTTAGTAAACATCTTATAAAAACTATTCACCAAGTTTCAATAATTTTCAATCGACAAATCTCAAGAAAAACTATTCACCAAGTTTCAATAATTTTCAATTGACAAATCTCAAGAAAAACAAGTTTTTCTTTCTAAAACCTTGTTCTAGGATTTTTTAGTCTGCAACTTACCTGAGAGCTATAGATTGAGGATAATTTTATTTATAAAGGTTTTAAAATAGTAATTTCACTTCTATTTGAACCTTAATTATGTCCCTTAACCCTTACAACTATTTTATAGGCTCAATAATTATAACCAAATGTGCAAATTTCTTGTTCTACCGAATATACATATAACCCTGTTCTAAACCCTACAAACTAAGAAATTAGCATTTTCCACTTGAAACAAGAACAAAAAAATTTAACCACATGGTCTTAAACATTAATTAACATTAAGCGACTGAATTAGAATCAACACAAAGTCATATTATTCAAATGGATTACAATATAGCATTCAAATCCTGCAACATTTATAGACTTACACGGTCCAAAATTGTGCATCCTTCTTCTAAACTAAGCTCCTCTCTCCAAACCTTGCATTTTCCACCTCCTATATTGATGAATTTATGGAAATACCACGTCCAAACATTTTTTGAGCTTGTTTATTATCTCCAAATTATTCTCAACCATAAAAGCTTAACTTAGTACATGTATGGTTTAGCCTCCTTGTATGTTGCATTTCATATTTTTGAACAAAACATGATTAGAGAACATTAAAACTAAGATGAAAATATTTAAAGACATTTACAAAGACTGTTTGACACTAAATATCCCTCACATAAATTTTAGGACCTTTACTTAAGACCATAATTCAATCTAATTAAACTATATACAACATGCACTTGGATCATGTTGTCTATGGTCAATCATGAATTTATGAATTTATATGTTTGTATAAATATTATTTTCATTATATAATTATGACATTTTATTTTTTACTATAGTTTTTAACATATTTAATTTATTATTTTCCCATTACATATTTAATTTATGTTTGCATTCAAATTTACCTAAAAAGTCACAATTACACTATTTGCATATTTATGTATAATGTTAGAATTGAGATTAATATGATAATTAAATAATTACGAATGTGATAATTATAATTCTATGAATTTTTTTTATTTGATGTGGTCAAACACTTTTGAAGCTAGAGCTATGAACTAGAAGAACGCATGGTTTTAAAGGCCTCCTAGCCTTGCACAAATGGGTGTAAGATAAAATATTTAGGATGATCTATTGAGATGACTCTATCAGTGGCCAACATAGAATAAAACAATCAACAATCAACAAGTCCTCTACTTTTTGAAAGATAAAGTCCTTCCAAAACTAGTCAACAAAAAATTTAGTGAACAATGTAACTAAAAGCATGTAGTCTTTATCAAACCTTTAACCAAGTGTCATTCAACTTTTCTTATTAGAGTGAAGAGTTATACTTTTTGATTTGATAACCCTTGAGTTTTTTCCTCTTTTCTTTTTACTCACTTTTGTCCAATCCCTCTAACACTTTATTCCCTTAAACCCCACAAATAAACAAATAAAAACTTCCAATTGAAAGGGTTGAAATAGATCATTTGAAACAATATCTCCTTTACCTACGAGAGCCTTTGGTTTCACCTTTGATCCCTTCCCCAATTTCTTCCCTAATAAATAAGTTCCAGTCGAAGGAGACTTAAGGGCTTTATTATAAATAAAATATTTATTGCATTGTTAATATATTTATATAGTTTTAGAATTATAATTCCAGTATAATTCTATAATATAATTACATTATTTTATAATTAATAATATTAATTATTTTTAGTTAAATTAAAACTTATATAATTTAATTTGTTTTATAAAATTAAAACTATAACTAATTTAGATTTAGGTTGATGTGGTGTCGAACATATAGTCAGAATCAATGTCGAATGTAAAGTCAAAATAAATGTCATAGTTAAAATTATCTTAAATTTGGACTCTACGGTCACACTTAAAGTCTAACCTAATGTCTTACTTTATGTTGGATCCAATATCCCACTTAAATTCAAGCCTAGTGTCCCACATAAAGTTTAAATTAGTGTTTATATTAAAGTCATGTTTAGTGATGAACTTACAATTAAATAGAAATATAAATCTAAACTCACTAATATTTCCAATGAAAAAAATTACAATATTACCACAATTACTACACCAATGTCATGGTTGTTAATGCCAGTCAGGGGATTTTAGCAGATGACATTCAGTTGGAATTAGGTTGAATTCTTTTATGACTCTTATGTGAAGGTCAAATTTGTAATTGTTCATTTAAATTCAACATTAGAGATAGATTAATATGCTTGTCTGACTTTAAATCATACTTTAGAGGTAAAATTTGGCCTTAAAATTTTTCTTGTTTGATGATTTTAACATGACTATAAGTTGACTTGAAGGAGAATTTAATTGCTACTTAAATTATTAAAAATTATCTAGCATTATGTTGGGTTGACACAACAATGTAACGTTAATTTTGTATCACATTTGCACAACCATTGGGTTTTGTGAAAAAAAGGTTGTCAAAGCTAACCCACCCCAATTCACAATGATATTTCATCCAAATTTAGTATTGAATTTAGGTGTTATTGATGTATTTATCAATTTATAATGGTCCCCTTCACTCTACTCAGCACCTTCCATTTATCTCTATCTCTCACCTAATTTTACTATGCCTCAATCCTTGTGCAAGGATGGTGAGTAACACTCATAAGTCTATCAAGAACACCACTAATTTTCATGGGTCTTTGTGTGGCCTCCTATAGTTAATGCATGCATGCTCTTTTTTCTAGTCTTTTTTCTTCTTTGAGGCTTCCAAAATTGATAATAAGTTTTTACACGAACATGTTTCTAATTTGAATTCATTTTTATATAAATATATGTTCATTGTAATTAATTTATAAATAAACACAATTAAAATATTCATAGAGAATCTATGTATCAATCAAAGCATTCTGGAGAGATTAAACAATCAGTAGAGTATTCATAGTTATGGCATACAATCAAAAAGATGAAATGGTACCTTCGGAGAGCTTCTCGCCATCTGAAAAATGAGAAAAACACAAGTTTGGAGCTTTGGATCATCTTCTTTCTACTTCAACATTTGATGTTCTTCCTCTCGATGGGAAATTTCACAATCAACAACATGAAATGGTGCCTTTGGAGAGCTTCTTGCCATCTTTATGTCCTGAAATATCTTGTTGGAGGGATCCTTCAATCTCAATGGATCAAAGTGTTTATTCTGTTGCATCATCCTCTATTGATGTACATTCTATTCTTCCCATCAGATGGAAATTGAAGACTTGGAGCAAAATCTCTTCAGCGATTTTGATGACAAAGATCAGCTTACTCGGGGGAATGATTGGGATTCATATTTACAAGAGTGTCAAGATTTGATCAACACAAGTTCCACAAGTTCCATTCAAATGGATTTAGATGACCCAAATCAGCTTACTCTAGAGAATGAATGGGAATCATATATTGATTGGGAATCTTGTTGCCAAGAGCCTCAAGATTTGATGAACACAAGCTCCACAAGTTCCATTCAGATGGATTTAGATGACCCAAATCAGCTTACTCTAGAGAATGAATTAGAATCCTCTATTGATTGGGAATCATATATTGATTGGGAATCATATTTCCTAGAGCCTTAAGATTTGTGTTACACAAATTAAAATGGGCATGCCATTCCATTGATTGTAAATTTTGAGATAGAATAATATTGATTTTATTGTATTTTTCTTCTGGGTTATGATTCTTTGCATTGTTTCTTATTTGAAATTCCTTTCTATTTCCTACTTTTGCAGACCACTCATAGCAATTAATTAACCCATGCAAATGAAAGAAAGAATGATTAAAATCTGTTGCTTACATTTCTCTCTACTTTATGAAACTGCTTGGGTCATATCTCCATTTATCTTCAATCAGAAAGAAACTTAGGATAGCTAGCTTCCTCAACAACAAGTTCTCAACATCTCTAACCTCTAGGGCCATGTTTTTCTTTACCCATGGAATATCATACATTTTCTTTTTCTTCTTCCAAGTGCCAAAGTCATTATCAACCACAGACACTTGTTGGGTGACCTCTAAGAATGCTAACCTAAGAGTCAAAATCTTGGGTAGCAACACTGGTTCTCCATTAAAACCATGGACCCTAATGATGGTATGATGAGATCCAAAAAAGTAGTCACAGGGAATAGTGCAATTTGTCATGAGGCCTCTGACACTTGGAGTTAATATATTTTCAACAGACTTTGGGCTTAGGTGAAAAATGGCAGGGGCATCAAAAAGTTTCTAAAATTCATATGGATCAGACATTTTGGACAAGATATGTGTCCATGCAGACATAAGAATGGTCCTATTATGACTGAAACTTGCCAGAGTTTTGATATAATATGAGGTGAAATAGCTAAGAAGAATACCTGAAAACCCCTTTAGATTTGAAATGGGTGAGTTGTTCAACCATTGAATAGGCAATCTGCTCTGAGAAGTCTAGCCGATACTCTTGAGACTTGTCTATAGTTTTTAATCTGAAGAGGATGGCCATTTGCCAATCATAGACAGTTATGCCCTCCTTCATTCCAAAAATAAATGCCATCATGGATAGCGCCTCTTGACTGGCCTATGCAAATTGTGTCCTTCCTATTGGCAGCACTGGCACAATGGTATCATCGTCCCCTAATTGTAATTCTAATCTGAGAAACCTTAATTAATTATTAATTATGCCCACATTTTTTGCATTTTGTCAATGGTGGGAAATGTGGTTGTTTTGTCATGATATAGGGCCAACATGTCCCTAATGGCCTTCGATGTAATTTGCACCATGAATTGACCCTATTGTATGGTGTTCGTGGGTGCATGAATTTTTTTTGCGCAAACTTTAACTAAGTCAGCGCACGGATGTACACCTAGGACAATGAATTGTGCCAATTGAGAAGTCGATATCCTCATTCCAATTGTTTTAGATTGTCTAGTCTTGGCCTTCTAGATACATCTTAGGTGTGCCCCTTCTTGCAGAGCTTTTCCAGAGTTTTGAAGGGTTGGTTCCACGATCCCATCTACAAAATCCTTCACCTTTGTTGGGTCGATCGCATAACCAACTTCAGGGACTCTAGTCCTTGGATAGGTCTTTAAGGGTTATGCAAGGGCCGAAACATATGATTTATTGGTTAGAAGCTTATCAATGGATTAGTAAATCCCAAACCCCTATGGTGAAGACTGTGCCTCCTCCATATATGTGTCTATACTAGGAATTAGTGAACTTATGTAACAAGTATGGAAGCTTTGCAACAAGGAAGGAACTTTTACTAAGCAGGTTTTGCTATGAATTGAAATGCAAGTAACAGGGATTTTCCTAGCATACGTAGGAATGAATGAGATATAGTTAAGCCTTAACTCTTGTTATTAGGGTATTTAATGATACATCAAGTCTCAAAAATGGCATTAAAACCAGATAACCATTAGTAAATCTTATTAAATTTGTGTGGGACAACGTGTCAGACACATCATAAAAGTGACTATGTAAAGCTACCTTGAGAAATTTTGGGGATTTGAGAGAGATTTAGTGAATGCAAGAGTTTCAAAAAATTTGAAAAGACTTTGAGTCACAGCCATATGTTCATAAAACACTTATTAAAAGAAAGAGCAGGGAAAAAAATGGGAAAATAGAGCAACAAGGAAAGGGAAAATATTTAACTATAATACATAGGAGATACTACTTAAATAAAATGTTTTACGTAGATCCCACTCACAGGAATCTCTTCAGGTTTTCTCTCCATCATTTTAAGCTCAAATGAATTTTGTTGTTTACATGTACGAATCTTATAGGGGCCAGTCCACAATGAATCAAATTTATTGTGTTGACTTGGCTTGGCAGTTCTCGCATCCCATTTCAAAACAATTGAGCCTACTTCGAAATGGGGGCTTGAAGTCTTCTTATCGAAGCAATATTTGATTATTTTTTGATGTTTCATTAATGATTCATGTGTTGTATCCCTCTTTTCTTGAACTTATAGGAGCTCATCAAGTCTGACCTACATGGGACCATTCTCCTCAATTTTAATCTATTTTAATAACTAGAGAGCAGAAATCTCCAAGCTCAGGGGCATTACAGTAGGCTTACCTAGACCAATTCATATGGGGACATATTTATCACTTGTTTAAGCATAATTCTATCAGCTCACAGTGCTATATTAAGCACTTTATGCCACTCTTTGTGATGATCAGCCCCTATTCTCTTAATAAGTCTAATCAGGTTCTTGTTGGTTGATTTTGCCAAACCATTACCCTGAGTGTAATAATTTGAGGAAGTTTTCAGATAGATTCCATATTTTAGTGCAAAGTCAGATATTTTTGCCCCTAAAAATGCCTTAGCATTATCTGAAATTATGGTACAAGGAGGCCCAAAGTGAGTAATGATATCCCCCAAAAATTCTATGATCGCATTTTCTGTTGCTTCTTTGAGTGGCACTGCCTCACTCCATCTGGTAAAATAGTCTGTGGCAGTTAGAATCCATTTATCTCCCATACTCAACACTAGATTGATCATTCCAATGAAGTCAAGACCCCATTGAGAAAAGGGTTCATCAACAATTATAAGACTAAAGGGCATTGTTGTATTCCTTCTCTTCCCCACATAATACTGACAAGATTGGCACTTTTTGACCAATTGATAATAGTCTGTAAATAAAGTAGGCCAAATACAACCTACCTAACTTATCTTTATAGTTATGGTTCTTGCAAAAAAATGTCCACCTGAGACTCCATGGTGCATTTCATGTAGTGTTTTCTGAGCCTCATCTTTCTCTATCCATCTTAAAAGTATGCCATCATTATTTCCTCTTAAAGGAACTTGGTCAATTAAAAAAAAATGGACCCCTTGCTACCTATAGTATCTCCTCTTGTCTTGAGAGAGATCTTTTGGGAAAATCCCATGTTTCATAAAATGGGTTATGTTTGTAACCTAGGAGTTCTGATCAATTTCTTGTATCCTCAATACATTTTTCTTTTCTGTTTCTTTAGTTATAATCTTTTCCATATCTTGAGCCATGTATTGGCACAACCCCTTACCTCTGACCAGCTTAGTGGGTCTGACGTTTACATCATACTCAAGGATCTTTATTATCTAGTTTGCTCTTTTTTCAGTAATTTCACCTTCCATAATGTATTCTTTGACACTAGGATGAGCCACAAGTATCAAAATCTTATTTCCTGATACCATATGCCTAAATTTCTTGAGGGATTTTACCATAGCATATGCCTATTTCTCCACAAAGTTGTATCTGGCTTCATACTCCCTAAGAGTCCTTGAGAAAAAGGCTATTGGGTGTTTTCCCTCTTGTTGATCATCTTTCTGTGTTAGGACAGCAGCAACACTGAACTCTCCTCCATAAACATACATTATAAAATACCTAGAGAAGTCTGGGTTACTAAGTACTGGGGCTATTGAAATTGCTTTCTTGACCTCCTCAAAAACTTGTCTTCCTTCTGTAGTCCACTTGAACACTAGGTCTTTCTTCAACAAGAGTGTCACTAGTCTCATTAAGCCTACAAAGTCTGATATGAACCAACTGACAAAATTAATCTTTCCCAAAAAGGACTAAGTTGTGTTCTTATTTAGTGGCAGGGACAAGTTCATTATGGCTGTGACTCTCTCTGGATCTATAGAGACTCCTTATTTGGATACTATTTATCCCAGTAGTTTTCCTTGAGGTGTTGCAAAGATACACTTCTTGGGATTTAGGGATATTCCAAACTCTTGACACTTCTTAAAAATAGATTCCAGATGATCAAAATGATCAACTTCATTCTTGGAAAAAATAGTGAGATCATCAAGATAAATCAGAAATATTTTATATATGAGTTCTCCAAATGCTACATCCATTGCTCTTTGAAAAGTGGCTCCAGCATTTGACAGGCCAAATGGCATCTTGGCATATGCAAACATTTCCCATTTGGTAGTAAATGTAGTCTTGTGTTGGTCTTCATCAGCCAACCAAATTTGATTATATCCAGAGAAACCATCTAGCAAATAAAATCTCTCTGATCCAGCCATAGTCTTTAAAATTTGTTGCATAGAGGGTAGGAGATAGTGATCTTTCAGAGATTCTCTATTTAGGTCTCTGAAATCCACACAGAGCCTTATGTCACCATTATTTTTTCGGACTAGTACTAGATTGGATACCCAAGTTGAGTGTTTGATTGGAAAAATTATTTTAGATTCTAAGAGTTTTTGCAACTCATCCACCATTAGAGGTTCAATTTTTGGATTCACTGGCCTTTGCTTCTGTCTGACTGGCTTAGATACTTTAGTCAGTTCTATAGTGTGTTGAATGATGTCTTTGTTATAGCCATGAAAGTCTTCATAGGTCTAGGCTATTACTCTGTCATATCTTTCACACAAGTCAATTAGTCTTTCCCTTTCCTCTTGGGTTGTGGAATTTCCAATCTTTAGTTTTCTCCCTTCACTCACTTATATCTCAGAATAATCTTCTTTATTTTCTTGATACTTTTCTTCTCTAGGCGTACATCTTCTAGATCAAATAGGTTTTCTAAAGTAATCAATCCTTTGGGAAGCTTATTGGTCTTTAATTGAATAATTTGGTCTCCATATGCTTCTTCAATTTTGGGTTACAATTGATCAACAAATTCCCCTGACTATTGCAAAAATGAGAGTACCTGAAAATCATTTTCAAAGACTTGCCAATTTTCATCATTGTCTGGGATAGTTGGCCTTACTATAACTTTGACTGACTCATTGTTGACTAATAGATCAGCTGCTGGGTCAAACTGTGAGCCAATATGTGCCATCCTATCTGCTTCAAAATTTTGGGTTCTAGAAACTACTTCAATATTGAAAGTTTCAAAATCATCTATTAAGTCCTAAATTCTGTGTCTATAGAATCTCATCCTTACATTTTTTGCTATTGCCTTTTCTCTGATTTGTTTCACCACTAGCTCTGAATCTCCTTTTACTATCAGATTGTTTACTCCCTTTTTCTTGGATAACATGAGCCCATGTACTAAGGATTCATATTCAACATCATTATTAGTACATGCAAATTGGAAATGGATAGCTCTTAAAATTTCCTCACCATTTGGAGCAACAAGACAAATTCCTACTCCAGCACCATTTTTACTTCTAGCCCCATCAAAATTTAAAGTCCAAATTTCTGCGTCCTTTTCAGATTCTTGAGCCTTTGGTGTTTCTTAACTTAAAACATTTGGGATTTCATGGTCTTCATCAAATATGACATAAGTGCTCAGACTAGTAGAGTCATAATTTATATATGGGTCACTTTGCATCATAGTTAATAACCGGTTATTTTCCTCCTCTTGGTCATGTTCAGTCTAGTCACCTAACTCTTCAACAAAAAACTTTTCTTCCATATTCAACATAGCATGAGCTACCTCTAATTTTGGGGTTGGTTTATTGGTGATGTGATCCTTAGACAGTGACTTAGATAGTATTTTCATTTTTGTACCATATTTGGTTCTTAGGATGAGGTGAGACCAATCAAGTGACATATAACCTCCTATCTTGGCTATGAAATATCTAGATAAACATAGGCCAAATACATGGAGTATATCTATGACTACCACATCCTGATTGACAATTATATTGGGGAAAGTATACAATTGCAATGGGAGTTGTTTAATTTTCCCTATTATTTTCACCGAATTCCCATCCAGCTACATAACTCCTCTAGTAAGTGGCTCATACTTTATTTTTAAAGCATCTGCTATTTGTTTAGGCATTACTATAGTACTGGCCCCTAAGTCTATCATTGCATTATGTAATAGTTTCTTTCCAACTATCAAAGTCAAATAGAAGGGCTCTGGTTTGGATTTGCTTACTTATGGTGCATTGTTCAAAAGGGCTGTTGTCTACAGAGGAATCGCGTCTTTGAGATTTTCTTTATCAGCAAGTCCTCCTTTGGTACCAGTATATTTAGGCACTACTTGGCCCTGCAGAGCTTCTTACAATAGTGTCTTTTGCTCAGGAATAGCTAACATGTCCCATATTGACACATGTGTTGGGGTCCTCTACAGCTGATCCACTGCATTCACCGGTCCTAGTGTTTGGGTTCTTGGATAATAAGAGTACCTTGATTTTTCTTGAAATTGTCCAAAAATTACTTGGTTTTACACTAGCTAAGGTATTTATTATCTAGCATCTATGTTTTGAGGACCTTGAAATGGAGGAATCCCATAATTTCATTATTTGTGACTTCAGGTTGTTCCATCATCCTTTTCTTGGCTCTGGTGTAGTAATGTGATTGTAACAATGGCTTCTTAGAAGTAGAAGCTTCATTTAAGAATATTGACCCTTCATCTTCAACCCATGAAAACAAAGCATGCTCAAGGGCTATTTCTTCTTGTTGTTGTAAGGACATCCCTTACATCTGAGCCACCAGGACTGAATTTTGCATACCAGGGGATTGGTAGGGTTGAGTGTCAGAAGTATTTATAAATTGTTCATCCATTCTTCTTTGCTCTGCTATCTTTTGATGTAGATTACCCATGGGACAATCTTTGGGCATATGAACATTATTACAAGGGAAACACCAGGCATTGGTGCCATCTACATAATTATTCTACCCTAGAATAATCTCCCTATTTGGATTAGGGTGATAGTCTGTGAGGGTGTAGGGACTGGAACTAATTGGTTCGATCACTGAGGGTTAGTTTGCCTTTGAGGACCCTGATACTGATTTGGCTATGGTGGAGGTATATTTCCTTGGTAGCCTTGATATTGGGGTTTAGGATAAGGATTTTGTTGTCTTTTTAGGTTAATTATCTAATTAGAAAATGTCCTTAAGATGTTCTTGACATCATCCATCTCAGATGACTGGATAGGGACAGCTACTTTAGCAGGTTGTTGAGGAAATATATACATAGACACAGGTGGGGCTATGGGATTAGGGGCTTCTTGAGGCAAAGGTAAAGTAATATTTGGAAACATGGGCATGGGAGGCCTTAGGGGCAACTTTATAGCTTCTATTAAGTTATTTTCAACTCTGACTGCATAGTCATAGGCTTCTGGTAGAGACTAACCTCCAAGTGACTGAATCATTATTGATATATCTGAATTTAAGGCTTTAAGATAAAATATTATAGCCATACCTGGTAGTGGTCTTGATGTAGTAGGAATTCTTTCCCAAGTCTTTTGAAATCTTGAATTGAAATCAATCATTGCTTCTTGTGGTGCCCTTTTGATAGTAATCAATTATTGCAATAAAGAAGATTTATCACCTTTTTCTTCAAATCTGGCAAAGAAAGCATCTCCAAAATGATCCCATGTAGATATTGTATTTGGGGTCAAAGATATGTACTAGTCCAGAGCCTTTCCCTTAAGAGAAGTTGCTAACAATCTTATAGCCACATTATGTTGTGTGATCACGTGTATTACACAGACATCAAACACATCCTGTAGATGTTCTTCAGGTGTTTTGAAATATTCCCCACTGAATTTGGGTAGAGCTTTTAGGGCATTTACTGGAATAGGATCCCAAGTGGCTAGTGGTACTGGGAGAATCAGAGCACTGCTAGTGTTCTAATTTGCATAATTCCTTTGGGCTATAGGTGCTCCCATGTTTGCTCTTGGTGTTGTTGTAAACTGATTGACCCTTATTCTTGAATTAGTTATCAATGGTGGTAAAAGAATACCTAGGTTCATAGCAGATTGAGCTCTTGTTACTAGTCCACAGCTCTGACTCCTTGTAGCTCTTTAGTTCATATAGTCTTGAAAGAAACTTCAAGATATTGTCCCATCGAGCGTGCCAAAAACTGTTGATGCTTAAAATTGTGCTATTTTCAACACCAACAATGGGAAGTTTCAGGAATGTGGGACTTGTGACCTTAAATGACCTCTAGATTTTAAAGAAGCTGGGTCTTCTTTATCTCAAATATATTGTGGGAAAAAGGGATAGAAATTAAATGGAATCACCAATGTAATGAGAGAAAATTTAACTATGGCAATGCACCTAAATATGATTCGATCCTTAATACTAAGCATAGTGAAACTATCTTTAGGATTCAATTACAATAAAGAGCAAACAATGCATGATCAATGTAAAATATGAAAACAAATAGAATCAAAGGCTCACAAAATTTCTAAATTAAGAAAATAGAACAAAGGCAAATGATATTACTGGCCACAACAAGAAAGTCTAAAAAACTTCTTAAAAATCTCTGATAGCAATCTATCTGCAAAAAATTCTCTCCCTTTCCTTTTTTCTCTCTTGATCTTTTTTAACCTGTGATTTGAACCCATATTTATAGCATAGGACTAGCTCAAGATTAATCGCACGATCAAATTTCAACTGTCTAACCAAATGCTAACTTAACTGGAAGTGTCTAACAGAGGATATCTTTCAGGTCTGAAACGGTTGGCCTCTCTGCAAGTTCATTGGCTGAAATAGATACACGTGCATTTGCCATTGTGAAATAGGTGAGGACACTTGGCAGCATCCGCTAGTCTTAACAAGTGACATGTGGCGGCTAGATAAATTGTTAATAAAAATATTTCCTTATTTTGAGAACAATGGTGTGCTTAAAACTATATGTCTACTAGTGTTGCACAGGTGCGCTTAATTCTTACTTGCTCACATGAAAATCAACTCAGTTGAATCTTTTAATTTCAAGAGAATTTTGAACTCTTAATGTACTTATGATTATCTGAATCCTAATTAGTACATGTCCTTAAAAATATATGACCAAACGCATGATTGTTGGATAATCTTCATTCTTGAGATTCCAACATTTACTTTTGTTTGGCGGCAAAAGTTGCCTTATTTGCATTTCAAAAGCAATTATTTTTCTTATTCCATACACTCATGTTCAAATTCATAACTTTAAAATTTTAAAATTTAGATGAAATGATATACTCTCATGTTTTAGCTCATCGTGAATTCTTTTAATTAATGGATTTTGCTTTGGTATCCATCGAAAATTATGGATGCATAAAGGTCCTTAGATATTGAGTAACCCATATTCTATTCATATAACAAATTTTAGTCACACAACCTCAATTGTTATCAAGGTGTCCTTTTTATGGAAGGCATGTATATTTAAACATTAAGGCAGTGAGTTCAATGGTGTAACTTTAATAAATTATTCACTATATTGATATGTATTAATAACACGAGTAGCGGTTATGTTGGTATAAGGAGGTTCCAATTTATCTATTCTACTAGACACTTCCTTCGTTAATTCAAATGATACTTGTAATTGCTTTATTTAAAGGAGATAATATTTCACACATTATATATTAACTACAAGTACAATGAAAATGGAGAATGACAACGACGGAGCTACTGGAAAATATACTTGCGACTCAAATGCTCTTGGGCAGAGTTACTTACTAGCCGAAAAATATCTAGGGATCATTGAGGATCCCTCAATAGACAAAATTAGTATAGCTCTCTTGGGATGTTCCTGTCAAGGATGACGACTCTTGGGTTCAAACACCCTATTTTCTTTTCTGCATAGTCTATCCTTTTTTCCTTTGGCACAAGAGGAACCCATTTTGGATTGTTTAGTTTTTTCTTGTTGGCTAGGATGGCCTAGATCTTTGAGAACATTTGGTGACATATCCCTAGCTAGACCGGAGAGTGACCATAAGACTAGATGTTGACACATTTATTCCCCTATCAATAACTCCCTTTTCAAATTTGAATTTATGGTGCATTTTTTACTTTGATCTCAGAGTAGGTGGGGAGAAAAACTATTAGTTTGACTGTCGAACCCCTACGGGTGCTACACCTTTTTTCTTGGTGTATGGGATAGAGGTTGTTTTGCCTCTTAAAGTCCAGATTCCTTCTCTTCACATTTCTCTAAAAGACATACTAATGATGACTTTCTCCAAGAACATTTGGCTCAACTCGAATTACTTTATGAGCACCATCTCATAGCCCTCAACCACCTCCAAATCTATCAAGAGTGTATCAAATGCGCTTGTAACAAAAACCTCAAAGAGTGAGATTTTAATATTGGAGATCTCGTCTTAAAAGAAAATCAACATGTGACGAACATGGAAAAAATTAAATGGGGTAAGTTTCCTCCTAATTGGCTTGGACCCTACATCATAATTGGTTTTGCCCTCAAAGTGGAAAACTCCTAAGCCTTTATAGTCTTATCCATTACTAAAATCAAATAAAAATAAAAATGGGATATGTAGACAAGTTATAATCTCTCAGGGCATGATTCTCAACGTAGACTGCTCCCTTGAAGGACAACTATTTAAAAATTAAAAACAAACACTTAGACCACTCCCTTGAAAGATGGCTAGGCCAAGCCGTGTTCTCCAAGAGGAATATAAATGAAAAGCTTCTCATATTGATAAAATTTATACTACCTCCACACATACACAATCCCATTATAGGCTTCCCGCATTGATCAGCTTACACAAAAAAAAAAGAAAAATAAAAAACAAAAAGCTTTAAGTCATGGACTTGCTTATAGTAGATCTCTGGTCACCCACAATAGGGGCATATCATTCCCACTTCGAAGGTTACGCTACCCAAACATTTTCCCTCATTTTACCCTTTTTACCTCATACTTTTTAAGGGACTTTGAACTCACTTAACATAAGGTGAGCACGATGCTTCTCTAACAAACAAAATGGTCCAATAATGCAAAGCATGAAAGAGGTTCCTATTCTTGAGCCTATTTATGTTATGATTATGGTCTTTGCTAATACACAAGATTTTTGCCTCTTTATTTTTCCATCCAAATCACATGTCGATCTCTCTATTGAGATGAACAACGTCATACTAACATAATCAACCTATTCATTTTAAGCATACACCATCACAAATATGGAAAAATACTAAAATAACACAACATAATCAACCTATTCATTTTAAGCATACACCATTAAAAATATGGAAAAATGTTAAGATGAAGCTAACAAATTGTAGAGTAAAAAATACTCTACGTTTCATTTTGATTTTTAGTCGCACAATCCAAATTTTGTCCTTGAACATTTTGGTTTGAGATAGTGAAGTTTTTGACTAAGAACGCGGGCTCATATTTCTTTTGCCTCAATTTTGTCTAAGTGTCAAAATCAAGAAAAAGCTACCAAGTGTCATCAGCCGAGGCACTCTTCATAATTTCAGTAAGTACTGTGGAATGTGCCATGTGTCCCATAATAACTCAGTGGAGTGCAACAGGTGTCGGCATCTGTGTCTCATATTTCTTATACATTTCGAAGGCTTCTTCCTAATAAGCTTTTTCAGGATCAAGCGGAAGGCGCCAGGTAGCAATCATGGAAGGTTTCAATATGTTTTTATAAAACCAACAGAAGATGCCACGTATTACCAGCTGAAGAGAATGGAGCCACCACGTGTCAACATCTGAAGTTTCTTCATTTTGTTTCATCGATATAGTAAAGACTGTGGTGGGTCCTAGGTTTTGTTTCTGAAGAAAGTGGAAGTCGCCAAGTGTCACCATCCATGTAAATATGAAATGAGTCCTGATTATTTCTATAATATAAATAGAGTGACGTGGAGACCACCATGTGTCACCTTCTATAGGTTTCTCAAAAGGTAGCTAAAAGTAGTGGAGATTGCCACATGTCCCTTGTTAAGTAAAGCAGAGATTGCCACATGTCCCTTGTTAAGTAATGTGGAAAGTGCCACATGTCCCTATCCCCTTCTTGAAGTTGCTCAGGTGAGAAGTGCTTTGGGTCCCATTTTCTATAGAAGTTGTTTTAGTTTTGGAGAAGCGGATGGTGATAGATGGAAAGGACAGAACACTTCTAAGCGAAGACACAGTAAGAGTATAGGTTATGCAAAAAGTATCGTGTGTATTCAGTAAGTGTTGTGGAACACTCCATGTGTCATTTTCTGGTGCATCCTAAATAATAAGAATGTTTTCAGGTAAAATTAAGGGAATCAGCCAAGTGTCCTCTCCCTTTTGAAAGTGGGAAGTGTCCTGGGTATGTACTTTGGCCAATGAACTTGCAGAAAGGCAGAATGTTTCAAATCCAGGAAATATCTTGTGTTAGACACTTCTAGTTCAGTTAGAGTTTAGTTAGGCCATTAGATTGGGAACGTGCAGGCAATCTAGAGGGAATCCAATGCTATAAAGAGGGGTGCATAGATCACAAGAAGAATCATCATGATCAAAAGATAGAGAGAATTTTTTGCTAGTGATTATTGTCAAGAGTTTTTAGACTTTTAGAGTTGTGATCAGGAATATCATTTTCCTTTATTCAATTTTCTTAAGTTGGAAAGTTTAAGTAATTATCCATGTTTCTGTGCCTTTTATGTGACTGGAGAATTAATAGAAGATTGAGTTCTGTGCCTTTGTTGATATTTTTTGTGTCACTACAAAAGTAGTCTAAGCTGTGAGCCTCTATTTCTATTGTTTACATCTTTTACATTGATCATGCCTTGTTTGCTCTTTAATGTAATTGAATCTTACATATAGTTTCACTGTACTCAAAATTAAGGGTCGAATTACATTCTAGCGCATCACCATAGTTAGATTTTCTTTCTTTGCATTTTTGTTTCTGTTTAAATTCCTATCCCTTTTCCCAGTATACGCTCGATATAAAGAAGAGACCAGCTTCTTAAAAATCTAGAGGTTGTTTCAAGTCGCAAGTCCCACATTCTTGAAACTTCCCATTGTTGGTGTTAAGAACAAGCACAATTTTAACCATCAACAGTTTTTGGCATGCCCAATGGGACCCCATCTTGAACTTTCTTTCAAGACCATATGAACCAAAGAGCTACAAGGAGTCAAAGCTATAGACCAGTAACCAGATCTCAATCTACTATAAATCTAGGTATTCTTTTTCTACCATTGGTAACTAGTCCAAGAAGAAGAGTCAATCAGTTTATACCAATACCAATAGTAAACATGGGAGCCCCTATAGCCCCAAGAAATTATGCAAGTTGGAACACTAGCAGTCCTTTGATTCTCCCAATAGCACCAACCACTTGAGTTCTTATCCCATTAAATGCCTTGAAAGCTCTACCCAAATTCAATAGCAAGATTTCAAAACACCTAAAGAGCATCTGAAGGATGTGTCTGATGTCTGTGCTATACATGTAGTCACACAAAAAAATGTGGCCATAAGATTATTAGCAGCTTCTTTTAAAGGAAAGGCTTTGTAATGGTACTGATCCTTGACTCCAAATACAATATCTACATGGGATCAGCTTGGAGATATTTTCTTTGAAAGATTTGAGGAAAAGGGTGATAAGTCTTCTTTGTTGCAATAATTGATTACTATCCAAAGAGCACCACAAGAAGCAATGACTAACTTTAACTCAAGATTTCAAAAGACTTGGGAAAGGACTCCTGCTACATCAAGACCATTACTAGGTATGGCTATAGTGTTTTATCTTAAGGCTTTGAATTTAGATATATCAGTCATGATTCAGTCACTTGGAGGTCAGACTCTACCAGAGGCTTATGACTATGTAGTCATAGCTGAAAATAATTTAATAGATGCTGGAAAGTTACCCCCAAGGCCTCCCAAGCCCATGTTTCCAGAGATTACTTTACCATTGCCTTAAGAATCCCCTAAGTCCATAGTGCCACCTATGTCTAGGTACACATATCCTCAACAACTTGCTAAAGAACTTATCCCTGCCCAATCATCTGAGCTGGATGATATCAAGAATATCTTGAGGACATTTTCTAATGAGTTAATTAACATAAAAAGATAGCAGAATACTTATACTAAACCCCAATATCAAGGCTATCAAGGAAATAGATTTCCACCATAGCCGAACCAGTATCAGGGTTCTCAAAGGCAAAATAACCCTCAGCCAGCAAACCAATTAGTTGCAGTCCCTACACCCTCACAGACTGTTCCCCCCAATATAAATAGGGAGATTGTTCAAGGGCCAAATAATTATGCAGATGGCATCAATGCATGGTGTTTCCCTTGCAATAATTCTCATACACCTAGAGATTGTCCCATGGGTAATCTACAACAAAAGGTAGCAGAGCAAAGAAGGATGGATGGACAATATGCAAGTACTAGTGACAATCAAGCCTACCAATCTTTTGGTATGCAAAATTCAATCCTAATGGTTCAAATGAAAGGGATGTATTTACAACAAGAAAAAGAAATAGCCCTAGAACATGATTTGTTCTCATGGGTTGAAGATGAAGAATCAGTATTCTTTAATGAAGTTTCTACTTCCAAGAAACTAGTGGTGCAATCAGACTACTATACTAGATCAAAGAGAAGAATGATGGAACAACCTGAAGTTGTAAACAATGAAGTTATGGAGAATCCTCCATTTCAAGGTCATCAAAACATAGCTGTTAGACAAGAAGTGCCTCAGGCAGTGCAGAATCAAGTGATTCATGTACAAGTTCAAGAAAAAGCAAGGTATTCTTATTTTCCAAAAACCCAAGCATTAGGACAAATGAATGTGGTGGAATAGCTGAAGAAGACTCCAGCACAAGTATCAATTTGGGACATATTAGCTATTACTAAATAAAAGACACTGTTACAAGAAGCTCTTCAAGGCCAAGCAGTGCCCAAACATACTGGGATCAAAGAAGGACTTGCCGAGAATGAAAATCTCAAAGACATAATTCATCTGCAGACAACAGCCCTTGTGAACAAGGCACCAGAGGTAAGCAAGTCCAAACTAGAACCATTTTATTTGACTTTAATAGTTGGCAAGAAACTGTTGCATAATGCAATGATAGATCCAGGGGCTAGTACTATAGTAATGCCTAAGCAAATATCTGATGCTTTAAAAATAAAGTATAAGCCACTCACTAAAGGAGTCATGCAACTAGATGGCAAAGTAGTACAAACAATAGGGAGAATTTAAAAACTCCCATTGCAATTATATACTTATCCCAATATAATTGTCAATCAAGATGTACTAGTCATAGATATACCTCCTATTTTTGGTTCATGTTTATAAAGAGACTTTACAGCCAAGATAGGAGGATTTATGTCTCTTGATTAGTCTCACCTCATTCTAAGAACTAAATATGGTTCAAAGATGAAGATATTATCTGAACCACTATATAAGTATCACATCACCAATGAACCAACCTTAAAATTAGAGGCAACTCATGCTATGTTGAATAAAGAAGAAAGGGTTTTTTTTAGGAGTTAGGTAAATGGACTGAACATGATCAAGAAGAGGAAAATGATCATTTGTTAGCTATGATGCAAAGTGACCCATATGGAAATTATGACTCCATTGGTTTGAGAACTTTGTCATATTTGATGAAGATCATAAAATCCCAAATGTTTTAAGGAAAGAAAAGTCAAAAGATACCTCTTCTATCAATCCTTGGGTCTCTCAACATGAATTCCATATTCTGAGTGAGAAGTCACAAGCTTATGCCTTAATCTCTGATGAAGAAGAGATAATTTTTGACTTTCTTCTTACTTTTCAAGATGATGGGGAGGAGCATGGACATTTCCTTGATCATGATTTGAATGACTTGTTTGAAGTCATTGGGTCAGGTTATACTATTCTTCAAGGAGGCTGTGAGCTAGTTGCAGATGAATAAGACAACATTGAGACTCAAATAAATATGCAAAATTATTGCAGAGTTTCAGAATTATCCTTTCAAGAGGTTGTTGATTTTGAAGTAATTAAAGAGGATGATCATGTAATAGAACCTGAGTTTGAGGTAGAAGGAGATAAGCCAATAAATGATATATATTAAAGGGGTTCTGTTGATGATCAAATAGCCATTGATTTCTTGATAAGACATGCCAGTATCAAGAATTGGCATTCGACAATATTTTGAGAACAAGAAGAGTATATATATGTTGGAAGCATGTTTGACTCTGACTCACTTGAATGTAGGCCAATCAATATGACATACAAGGAGAGCAAGTCACCAGAACTTCATCCAATTCAGCCACTTGTCTGGCAATATAAGTTTTCTAGACATGAATGAGACTTTAGAAATTATTCTTTTGATCCAGGAAGGAGGCAAAGATACTTGGTTAATGTATTATAGTTAGATAGTTTCCCCTTTCCGTGTTGATTTATTTTTCCATTTTGTTTTCCCCCTTTTCTTTTAAATAAGTGTTCTTTGAACACATAGCCACAGCTCAGAGCCTTTTTTCAAAATTCTCAACACATTAAATATCTCCCAAATCTTTAAATTCCCCAAGGTAGCTTGCGCGGCCACTTGCACAACGTGTCTATCTTGCTGTCCCATGAAGATTTAGTAAGATTTGCTAATGATTATCTGAGTTTAATGCCATTTTGAGACTTGATGGGTCAATAAATACCCCATAACAAGAGTTAAAGCTTACAACATCTCAAACATTCCTGCGTCTGCAAGAAAATTCTTGCAACTTGAATTTTTAATTCCTAGCAAACCTGCTTAAGTGAAAGTGAATTCTATATTGTAAAAGTTTCATACCTATTACCATATCCCACTATTTTCAAGAATAGATACCGATATGGAGGGAGCACAGTCTTCGCAACAAGGTTCTGGGATTTATGAATCCATTGACAAGTTTCTTAAAAGCAAATCATATGCTTCAACCCCTGCTCAACCATTAAAGACCTACCCACAGATCAGAGTCCCTAAAGTTAGTCAAGCAAGTGACCTAGCAAAGGTAAAAGATTATGCAGATGGAATCATGGACCCAATTCTTCAAAGAACTAGTAGCAAAACTCTCAGAGAAGGGGCACATCAAAGGTGTCTTCAGAGGGCCAAAGTGAGACAATATGAGACTTTTTCAATGAGGATATGGACTTCCCAACTGGCACAATTCATTGTCCTAGGTGTGTATCCATGCCCTGACTTGGTTGAAATATGCACCAAATTATTCCATGCGCCTTCAAATACCATTCAATAGGGTCCATTCATGGTATAGATTACACCGAAGGTTATCAGAGAAATGTTGGCCCTATATCATGATAAGATAGTTATGTTTCCCACCATTGCTAAAATGTAAAAAATGTGGGCAAACATCAATACTCAGTTAAAGTTCTTAAGATCAGAATTACAATTAGGCAATGATGATACTATTGTCCTGATACTTCCTGCAACAAAAGCACAATTTACACAAGCTAGTTAGGATGCACTTTCTATGATGGCTTTCATTTTTGGAATGAAATTTGATATGACCATCTATGGAGAACAAATGGCTATCCTCTTCAGGTTGAAAACTATAGAAAAGACTCAGGAATATCATCTTGATTTCTCTGAGCAGATTGCATTCTCAATGGTGGAGCAACTTGCCTAGTTCAAATCAAAAGATATTTTCAGGTACTCTTCTTATTTGTTTCACCTCATGTTGTATCAAAAATCTGGCATATTTTCCCAACCTATGCATCTTAATATGTATGACCCAAGTTTTGGTCTACAAAGGACCACTCCTGTGTTTGCATGGACACATATTTTATCCAAAACTAGCGACCCATATGAATTTTGGGAACTTTTTGTCACCCCTGCTTTTTGTCATTTAAGCCCAGAACCAGTTATAAATAGACTTTTTCAAAGTGTATCAAATCTTATGACCAATTGCCCTATCCCTTGTGATTTCTTTTTTGGATCCCCCCATACAATTATTAGAGTCCATGGCTTTAGTGGGGAACTAGTGTTTCTACCTAAGTTTTTGACCCTTAGGTTAGCATTCTTAGAGGTCACTAGGCAGGTGTCTATGGTAGATAATGAATATGGCTCTGGGAAGAAGAAGAAGAAAATGTATGATGTCCAATGGGTGACAAACAACATGGCACTGGAGGCCAGAGACGCTGAGATTGTGTTGCTTAGAAAGCTAGCCTTCCTGGGTTTCTTCCTAATTGAAGATAAATAGGTATATGACCCAAATGGTTTCATAGCTTCATGGATTAGGACTAATAGGGTTGCTGCCAAAATTGCACATGAGGGCCAACCCTTTTGGGAAAATAGGAAAAATCCTAGGGAAGATAACCTGAGTTTTATGTTGAATTAACAGATTTACCCCTTCAACAAAATAGACCATGGGAAACTTTTTATAATAAGCAAAGGGATTTTGATCCTAAAATCAAAATGACTTCTGGTTTAAGGTCATTAAAGAATAAAGACTGGGATGCTGAGAAAATAAAAGCCTACTGGAAATATAGGCAATAAATTTGTCAGACAACTCATTCTTTTGGAAATGTGGACTCAAATGAGAAATGGGAGGAACTCTAGGATGAGTGCCATATGTCTCCTATATCTATCCCTAATACAAGCAATCTGCCGACACAAGGTGGAGAGCCAGAAGCTAGAGCAGGATCCAGCCAAACATCACAGGCCCCAGGGCAAACCTTAACTTTAGTCACTGTAACTATTTTGCCCCAATCTATTAGCATCATATAAAAACAAAAGAGTGTGGTATCTTCACCACCAAAAGCTTATCCATCAGCATCAATCCTTGAAGTTCCCAGTTCTGCCCAAGCACCTCTAACAACAGTGGTAGATGTAGAAGAAAAAGAAGCACAGCTAGAAGAAGAAACACCAAAGAAGCACAAAAGGCTGAGGTTTCAACTACCAGGGGAGAGGGTAGAACCCTCACAACACCAATTATAGAGTACTTCGGTGATTCCTCAGGTAAGTATTATTTCTCCGTCTTCTTCTCAATCTCTTTCTTCTCCTATAGGGGTGATGATTCCATCTAGACAAATTACATCCCCTGTCGCCTTTGCTATGTCCATTTCTGATTTTTCTCGATCTGCCTCCTCTACTATATCATTGCCTCATTTTTCCCCCTGTGTACCCAAGAAAATACCTCCTCAGATTGCCCATAGCCAATAATTGGCTATTCCATATCACTTGCCTCAAGGTCATCCTTTTGCAGGTGGGCACATTGCCTCTCCTTCTACCTTCCAAACTCAAGCAGACATTGCTAGGAAGGCAAGGGAAGCCCAAAAGATAAAAATAAGATCAAATATAATAAGGCCTTTCCTACACTACATCTGAGGTCACAATTTGACCCCATTCAGCAGCAACTAATAGTGACTCATTTGTCACCAAATATAATCAAGCCAAGTGAGCAGATGCAGCCAGAAGATTACACAATGAATGCAGTGGCTATAGACATGTCCCTATTCAGACCATAAGATAGGGTTGAGCTACTAACTGAATCCACTTCCATAGTTGCTGAAGATTACTTGAAAATATCAAGGAAGCTACAGAAGATGGAGGTTGATCTAGCCAAAGAGAAGGGAAACTATAGCAGTTTGACCACAGAGATCAATACTAAGAATAATGAAATAGAGAGTCTAAATAAATAGTTGTAAGATATTATTTCTCTTTAGACTCACCAGGCTATCCAAGCCCAAAATGACTCTTTGAAAGCAGGGATGAAGCAGGTGAAGGATGTAGTGACGACCCTAAGGTGAGAAAAATTAGCATTACAAGAAAAATGTGAGGAAAGCCTTTTACAGGTTACTCAACTTCAACAAAAGCTACTAAATGAATAGAATAATACACTACTATACATGCCCAATTTCAAGCTAAGCAATAAAGGGTAGAATAATTGACACTTGAGCTGGCCAATAAGCCAAAGAATGTAGGGGTGTTTAATCTGGTGAAGGAGCTTTATGAATTAATATGGAAAAGAATCTCTATGGAGATTATTCAGCTCAGACTTTCTCTAACCTTTCTGCTAAATGCACAAAAATTGTGCAAAAAGGTACAGACTTCAGTTGAAGACACACTATCTACTATTTTTGAGAGAGTATTGGACTCTGAAATGTTGCTACAAAAGTTATATGATACAACTGATAGAACATTGTCAGCAGCAGGAATTAATGATAGAATGGTTGCTGCTAAATGAGTAAATGAGGTTCTCAATTGCAATGTCATAGCAATCAATTATAGAGAGCTTCTGGATGTAATTAAAGAAGGAATCAGTGAAATGAAACAACATATTGAAGACCTAGTGTAATTAGGCCTTCCTTCCCCTTTTCCTGATGACAACACTGTGCTGATGATTGATGAAATTAAAACTTTGTTGTTGGCCAGGCAGAATGATCAGATAGTTTTTCAGGATTTAAGGGATGAGTCATCAGTCCCTAAAGTAGAAGCTATTTTGATTACTATTTCCCAGCTTGAATTTAAATTGAAGGCTATAGATTAGATTTTGCAAAAAATTTCACATAAGGATATCATTAACCTTGATTTAGCCTTCAACAAATTGCAAAATAAGCAAGGATTATTTGACGATGAGTGGTCTGCTTATCAAACAACTTTACTAAAGCTGTGATTTTTTGTCATTTTGATCATGCGAGAGTTGTAGATTCTTTTTGAGCAGGCTCAAAACTCCTTGGGGTCACCAATAACTCTAGAGTAAAAAATACTCTATGTTTCATTTTGATTTTTAGTCGCACAATCCAAATTTTGTCCCCGAACATTTTGGCTCGAGACAGTGAAGTTTTTGACTGAGAGCATGGGCTCGTATTTCTTTTGCCTCAATTTTGTCTAAGTGTCAAAATCAAGTGAAAGCTACCAAGTGTCATCGGCTGAGATACTCTTCATAATTTCATTAAGTACTATGGAACATGCCATGTGTCCCATAGTAACTCAGTAGAGCGCAACAAGTGTCGGCATCCGTATCTCATATTTATTATACATTTCAAAGGCTTCTTCCTAATAAGATTTTTCAGGATCAAGCAGAAGGCACTAGGTGGCAATCACAGAAGGTTTCAATATGCTTTTCTAAAAGCAACAGAAGATGTCACATATTCCCAGCTAAAAAGAATGGAAGCCACCATGTGTCAACATCTGAAGTTTCTTCATTTTGTTTCACAGATATAGTAAATATTGTGGTGGGTCCCAGATTTTGTTTCTGAAGCAAGTGGAAGCCACCAAGTGTCATCATCTGTGTAAATATGAAATGAGGTCTGATTGTTTCTATAATATAAATAGAGTGATGCAGAGACCACCACATGTCACCTTCCACAGGTTTCTCAAAAGGTAGCTAAAAGCAGTAGAGATCACCACATGTCCCTTATTAAGTAAAGCAGAGATCACCACATGTCCCTTGTTAAGTAATGTAGAAAGCACCACCTGTCCCTATCCCCTTCTTGAAGTTGCTCGGGTGAGAAGCACTTTGGGTCCCATTTTTTATAGAAGTTGTTTAAGTTTTGTAGAAGTAGATGGTGAAAAATGTCAAGGATGGAACACTTCTAAGCGAAGACACAATAAAAGTATAGGTTACATAGAAAGTGCCGTGTGTATTCAGTAAGTGCTGCGGAACATGCCAAGTGTCATTTTTTGGTGCATCTTAAATAATAAGAAGGTTTTCAAGTAAAATTAGGGGAATCAGCCAAGTGTCCTCTCCCATTTAAAAGTGGGAAGCTTCATGGGTATCTACTTCAGCCAGTGAACTTGCAAAAAGATAGAACATTTCAAATCCAAGAAATATCTTGTGTTAGACACTTCTAGTTCAGTTAGGCCATTGGATTGGGAACATGCAAAAAATCTGGAGGGAATCCAATGCTATAAAGAGGGGTGCATAAATCACAAGAAGAATCATCATGATTAGAAGATAGAGAGAATTTTTTGCTAGTGATTATTGTCAAGAGTTTTTAGACTTTTAGAGCTGTGATCAGGAATATCATTTGCCTTTGTTCAATTTTCTTGAGTTGGAAAGTTTATGTAACTGTGCATGTTTTTGTGCCCTTTATGTGACTGGAGAATTAATAAGAAGACTGAGTTTTGTGCCTTTGTTGATATTTTCTGTGTCACTACAAAAGTGGTCTAAGCTCTGAGCCTCTATTTCTATTGTTTACATCTTTTACATTGATCATGCCTTGTTTTCTCTTTAATGTAATTGAATATTACATATAGTTTCAATGTGCTTAGAATTAAGGGTTGAATTACATTCAGGCGCATCGCCATAGTTAGATTTTCTTTCTTTGCATTTGTGTTTCTGTTTAAATTCCTATCCCTTTTCCCAGTATACGCTTGATATAAAGAAGAGACTAGCTTCTTAAAAATCTGGAGGTCATTTCAAGTCGCATGTCCCACATTCTTGAAACTTTCCATTATTGGTGTTAGAAACAAGTGTAATTTTAACCATCAACACAAACCAACTATGCATATACCATCACATATATGGGAAATGCTAGTCGAACTCAACTAACATGATCAACATTAACATCAAAATTAACATAACATTAACATAATTATCTACATAAATATCATCATCACAATCACAATAAATGCATATAAAAATCATAATAAACAAACATCTCACACAAACACAGAGACACACACAAACATATATATATATATATATATATATATATATATATATATATATATATATATATATATATATATATATATATATATATATATATATATATATATACACACACACACACACACACACACACACACACACACACACACTAAGAATACATGTCTATCAATACATCACCATATTATCACCTCTCTCTCAAAATATACATCTCATATATTTGGCTTTTAGGTTAGCGTACATATAAAAAATATAATCAAAAATGACAAAATATGGAACTCAAGCTCCTCGAGGCCCTTCATGTGGTCGTGATGAAGCAGTGTCATCACCACTTTTACCCCATCTACGTCTGCATGAACTAGAAGCTGTGGCAAGTGACACAGATCTCTCCTATTCCCTAAACTCAATATATCTCTAGATCAATGAGAACTCTTTGATGACCCCTTCATAATAGTTAATCTCATTTAGGATAGTAGTATATCTAGCCAGAGATATAGTCTATGGTGGTCTAATCACACTTACTGATGGCCCAGCATGTAGTGGTCCCTATGGTGGAGGAAGAGTAGCCTGACTTACTACTCTTAAACTATCCCTCTCCACTATCATTATAGTAACCTGACCTTGTAACACACCAAATTGTCCTTATACTGCCCGAATCTAGCTCTCTAGTGCCCCCACCTAGCCTTGTATTGTCTCCACCTGTCTATGTAAGGCTACTACCTATGCTTGCACTATATCTCTAGCCTACACTACTACATCCCATGCCTCTACAACTACATCTCTCTCCCTCATGACACCCTAAAAATATGGTGGTGGCTTCCTGACCTCAATCACAAAATATAAACCAACCCACCAAGCCATATATGCCATTGTACACCTTGGGTCAAATACGCTTAGCCCTGTGGACAACTCCTCAAAATTTGACCCATCTATCTCTAGGGGTAAAGGTAGGGGTGCCTAAATATCATCCTTCTTGTATCAAGGGAAGGCAAGTAGAACATCCTATATTAGGCAAAACTGCTTCCTGAACCATCCCACAGGTACCATCTCTAGCTCGTTGGCTCATCTCCCCTAACCCATAGTGAGCTATGTAAACTAATAAGCTAATGTGCCTATCCTTTGAATATGGGATATGTCAGGTAGGGTATCCACAAAATGTCTACCAAGAGCAAACCCTTAATCATGTGCCTATAATAAGCAATGTCACACACTACATCATCCACTCAGTTTTGTGCCATACCATCCCTCCACCGTCTAAACCCAACCTTGAAGTCGACTAGAATAATGGTAGGTAGCCCTAATGGTCATGTAACCATGATATGCTCATACACCCAACAATATAGTAAATGGCCAACACATAAACTATACCACTATCATAATCTCAAACCCCATAGCTCTTTGTATAACTGAGCTAAAAAATTCTAGTCGTGAAAAAATAGTTTGTTGCTCAATCATTTATGCCATCAAATCCATCAATGCAATCAAAAATCTATCACCATCTACATCTAGTAGTGCAGACACTATGATCCCTATCATCATCAAGATGCTCAGTCGATGCTACTCCTCATCAACCATATACAATGGCTCGTAGGTGAAACTCACTGAATGATATGTCACCTTGCTAACATGCTCACTCTATAAGGCCACCATGTGTATATCATACTCTTCTCTCTAGCATGATAAGATCTCCTCACCCTAGAGTGGCATAAGTAATATCCTAGACACATCCTCCTAGGTCACTATCAACTCTCTAGTTGGTAAATGGAAGGTGTTCATGGTGTGATCCCACCTCTCGATCAGTGCTATCATAAGGCCCACATCTCAGGTGACTCTGAAATATCATTGCACTCCTCATAACCCCACCACTTCCATATGCTCCCACTTGTCTAGGGTGACATCCCTCCTCATCCATGTCAGTAACCTCAGTAGGTGATCCTATAATGTCAAATCCAGTTGTGCCTACATCTATACACACATAACTCAAGTCACATACTTTTTAATATAATCTATCACATCCTTTTTTCCTTCTCTTTGGGAGAACTACATTGGCTTGAGGCCCTAAACTGGGCTATGTAGGAAGTACTCAGTCAATATGGGGTCTTCTTAGGTTAGCTCAACCATATACTCACCTACTCTCCCCTCTCTAACCTAGGCTTCATTGTCTCTCTCTCTCAACCCTAGGCCCATTGCCTATCATAACTATAAGCTTCACAGCTTATATACCTACCCCTCAACCCTATGCCTTATTTTTTAAGCCCTAGGTCCTCTGACCTATCTCAATATCTATTTTTAAACCATACCTTAGATCTTTTTCCCTAGGCTTTGGGAGAACTTCATTTCCCTAAGGCTCTAAATTGGGCTATGTACGCATCACTCAACCAACACAAGATCTTCTGAGACTAGCTCATCTATTAGGCTAGTTGACTACTTTCATTAGGGATCCAAACTAACCCTTTCTCCTATTTTGTTGGTTCTTCACAATCACCATCATCAGCTTTAATGCTGATATCAATGCTTAATAGGCATAAGTGTCAGTCAACATCAGTAGATACCTATCAACCTTGGTGATGTGTCAGTCGATGTCGGTGGACCCTACCAATGTTGGTGACTGGTTCAGCCCTAGAGTTGAATGACTCATCCCTAAAATTATAATTTTAACCTAAAAACTACCCCAAATTCCCCCCAACTTATCTTAAAACTACCCTACCCCATTTCCTACCACTCTACTAACATTTTATATCCCCTACCTATAAATTAGCCTAATAACTCAAATAACCAAATCAAGTTTCAAAACAACTCATAGAGACTCTTACCTCATCTCTCTATCTCGTCTAAATTGGTATAGCTAGCTCTTAGGGTGGCATGCCTCCCACTGAGTCCCTTCCTTGCTCTATCATCTCAGTCACTCTCACAGCACTTTTTCTCTCCAACAAAAAGTTACAAATGAGTTTGGTTAGCCGTTAAACCCTCTTTTGTTGGGTTTGGTCGGTTGCCAATGTCAGTATCCTTGCCATAATCCATCGATGTTAGGAATTAAGCTGACTAACATCGACAACATTGCCCTAAGCCATCGATATCGACAACTTTACTGACGTCGGCATTAATTATTACCAATATCAGTAATGTCACTGGCACCATTGAATAAATGCTTTCCTACACAAGTAACCCCAACTTTTTAGACTTTACTCATACTCTGTGGAAATTTGGAGATCAAGTATATCTCCCTGACCACTACCACCAACCTAGAGATCACATATATCTCCAAAACCATGACAAATGCCCTTGGATATCACTTAAATCTCCACCCACAATGACTTTGCTTAGATATCACAAATATATCCTCACTCATTAACCCTTTTATACCAACCTTGCATTGCTTGTCTTCACTGCTTATGTTATTCTTCTATAGTTGGCTATTGTACACATGCATGTATATTAAGTGTTTTATATGGTGACCATGCTCATCTTGTAGCCTGCAACCTTTTGTGTTTTTTAAGGGCACTTCCTACCTCAGATACTTAGGACACATGGATTAATTAGAACTACAAATTTGATTGTTTTGACTTTATCAACTATCACTTACAAGTTGTGCTTTCATTATTTCTATCCAAGTCCTCCTCAACCTTACCTATTCTTGACTTTGTCAACTATATCTCTTTGTAGTATATGCACAAGTAGTAATACCACATTCTCCTCCACTCACCTAATTAACTTCTTATCAAATCAGTACCCAATTCTAGTTTTTCTTCCATTGATTCTTGTTTTGAGAGGGGATACCTCATCCAATACCTAGAACATCTAACTCTTGTTTTGTCTTGAAACTTGTTATTGCAAATTATAAGATAAAAAGGGGTAAATGTAGACACCAAAATTACATCATACACATGGGCATAATCACCTATGTCAAAACTCCCATTGAGCCCTATTTCAATAATAACAATTAGCCTTCCTAACCTATTCTTTTACCCCTCACACATTTAATTAATTTAAAATACTTAATTAAGTTAATTAAATTCCCCTTGTGCCACCTTACCTGGCCACCTCATCCTAAGACTGATTCTTACCTGATGAGTCATCTCAAGACTTAGTCCCCTTATCCTAACTACCCATGACTTATTCTCACCTCAAAACTAAATTCTTAATTAACTACATCCTTCTTTGCCTCCTATTTTTATCATTTTGTAATGGGTGCCACATTTGGAACAAGGAGTAATAGAAAACTAGCCAAAAATAGTACTTTTACATATTTTGAGGCCACTAATGTCAGTCAACCTACAACTGACATCAATGGGATCATCGACGTCGATGATATAAGCCAAACTCTAACCTGATGTTTAGGTTAGTAGAAATTAAGAAAATTCATTCTTACTTACATTCAAGCTCTCAGCATTCAACTTTTGACATCTTGGCTTACTATTATCTTGCATAATTCAATCATGATTAGGAACCAAGCTCTTGAGGACCAAAATTACCCGCTTATTTTCTTTGTTCAGGCCATCGATTTAGACTCCTTGATAGGAGCCATCAATATAGCACTTATCATTTAGTCACCACTCCAGCTAGGTACATCACTTATTTTGTAGGTCTTTTAAGTATTTACTTTGCTATCACTTTATATCTATTATTCATTGCTTTACACATTCTTGATCGAACCCCCATGAGGGAGTTACAAAGCTTTCTTTCTTATTTCCCCTTGATCTAACACACCAAACCTCTGATTATATATATCCAAATCGTACTCTCTCTCATAACTCTCCCCAACCTCCTAGACCTAATCAAAACCATTTTTCAGACTTGAAAAAGCCTTCTACAAGATCCTAGGTAATTATTGCCCCTACCGACCTCGACAACCTAACCAACATCAGTCACCTTCACCCACCAATCTCAACAAAATAATTGATATCGATCACTTCCCCACTGACGTCAGTGACTGTGGATTTTCTAACCTTTCTAAAACCTACCCAAACAACTTCTAAAATACAAATAGAATATACCACCTGCACTCTGTTACTCTTTATTGTAATCAGGTTATGAATAATGGTAACATTATTTTTATTTTACTCTCTCTTTACCTCTCTTTTATTTATTTATTACTCTTTTGTCTCTCAAAAGTGGTTGTCATCTCTAAGGAAGATTCACACTTCCTAGAACAAGCGTGTAACTTGGCAGCCTACTCATTTATCTACTAACAAACATTTTGTGGTAGTGATTTATTACTTGCATGTAGTCTTCTCCAGCCAAAGAGGAGTGCTCACAATGTCTGAATATGACATGTAAACCAATCTGGGTTTATTCTAATCACTTATCCATATCATTCTTCTTTGTTTTTCTTTAAACTTGAAATAGACAAATTCTAGCGAAACAAATAGATGTATACATCAAATCTAGAATAAAAATTTGTGTGGGCGTCTTTTGGATTTGTTCCACAATATAATATATTTCTTATTTAATAGTGGTATTTGGCTTACTCCTAGCTGGCATAGTGGGTTGGATTGGATCATTGTTTAGGGGGTTGTGGGACTTGTATGGTGACTTTAGACCACTTATTTGTGATTACACATTTTGAATTGGGTAAAGTAATATCTTAAATATAAAATGATGGATATGGGCCAAAGAGGATAATTATTGATTACCGATGCACTTGGATGTGGTCATGGGGCAATGAAGAGTTATTGGCATGAGGACTTGAAATGGTAATCCTTGGTTACTATTGCTCTTGGATGTGGTCAACGGAAGGGTTGCCAACATTGGTAGGTTCATTAAAATTGTTAGGAAATGGTCTTGGCCTACTGGTATTCACTCTAGGATGGATGGTAATGATAGAGACATGACCACCCTCAATACGACCTACAATTTTATTATAGTCATGTATAACTATGTGATAGGTTTGTTGATTATTGGGGTCATTCCTGCCTTGGTTCAATCCTTTTTGTGGTTAAGATTTTTCTTTCTATTGTTGTGGATATTGTTTTTTGTTATTTTTGTTGTTGATTAGTATTATTATGTTATGGAAAAGGATTTTGATAGATACATAGGTTTTGATTAAAAGTAGATGCTCTCTTATCCAATTAGATCTCTCCATTTTCTAACATATTTTCAATGAGGTGCTTCATCTACACAAAATAACATATAGAATGTCCATGAATATGATGGTATTCATAGAACTCGTGAAACTCTTTATACTAATATGTATAAGGTATTCCTTTAAGAAAGTGTTTTTGAATCGGCTAACCAATCATATTGGCCACAACTAATTTTCAAAACAATCATTTAATAGGCTCACCAAGGTCACTAAAAACTCTAGGAGTGCATCTTCTTCTTGGAGGAGGGATTTGAAAAAGTAGTGGGTATAGCCTTTGAGGGAATTATTAGGCTACCTACATGGGATTTGCATAAGTGGTGGGTACAACAGTGCCTAATATCATGCATTAGTGACCCAAAGCCATATTCTGAATCCAAAATAGTATATTTATCAACAACACATTCAATATCAATAGAGTAATTCCAATGCATGATATTAGGCACTAATCCAAGTGAAGTGTGTCAGAGTAATTATTAGGCTGCCTATAGGAATTTCTCAGAAGCATCAGTGACTGTGGGAAGCACAAGTGAGAACCTCCATAGATTTTTCTTTTCTTTTTTGACTTTTTATGTGCCAAGTATTCTCAAAGGTAATGGTATTTTTTGTCATTACAATCTCCATGGGTTTGTAGTTTATGGAAAATGTGCAACTTTGGGGTGCATTAGATAGGGCAGAGTCTGAGATTGTTGCAAATCATGGTAGGCTAATGAAACTGGAGCCTAACCTTTTTGCAATGAAAGTGCACCATGATGTTAGTATAGATGGTTCTACTATAGCAAACATTGCTCCATAGATTGCAAGGAAAGGTAGAAATAAGAGAGACACTATTGTGATAGCCTCTGCTTTACCTTCATTTGAAAATTGTTAAAATATTATTTTATTTCTTCCTACCTAACCTAACCATCTCCAAAATGTGGCATATGCTGCCACCAACAAAATTAAATACAGTGTTTTCAAATTTCAATTTTGGAGCCGATTTTGATTTTGGGGGAAGAAAAGTTGCAGAGCAGGTAAGAAATTAAGTAGAAGACTAAAAATTATAAATGCACGTAGCAACAATGAGCAAAAGGAGAATGAGCAACAGTCTGCAAAAAGAGAGAGAAGATTTAGAGTATTCAATACAACAGTCTCTAGAAAAAAACACAAAAGATGATCAAAAAACATAGCAGCAACAACAACCCATAGAAAGGAATAGAACAAATCATCACCTTGTCAGGAGAAAGTGGGGGAATAGGGGAAACAAAACAAAAATAAAGAGGTGCAAAACACAATAATAGTCTGTGAGAAGAAAGAGTTACCAATAACAGTTAAGAAAAGTCATTTTTAAGAGTATTTTATCAGTTAATTTTAAACAACAGTAGCTGTATTTATACAAAGAGATGTTTAGAGTTAATAGATATATATTGTGTTTATTTCTTCATACTCTTTCTCTCCTATTTCAGTCTTTTATTTCATTGTTGTGTTGTTTACTAGCTTCCCATCTGGGCCTACATATATATATTTCTCTCTTACACAACCAATAGTGTTGTTAGTTTTCTCTAAAAATTGGTATCATTGTTGTTGGTAAAGGGTAACTAGATGAAGAGTCCATTCAGACATGGAAGCAGTAATTTCAGAGTCTTAGCAACAACCCTCCATGTTTGATGGAAAAAACTATGATGTGTGAAGAATCAAAATGAATACAATATTCAACTCTCAAGAGCTATGAGATTTGGTTGAAGCTAGGTACACTAAGGTAGCAGACATGGTTGCCTTCAATGCTTTGACGCAAGCACAAGAGAATGTGCTGAAGGATAATAGAAGGAAATATGTCAAAGAACTCAGCTACATACAAATGGCTTTTGTCGACTCAATATTTCTTAGGATATCAACAATTGTCTATTCCAAGCAAGCATGAGATATCTTATAAAATACATATCAAATGAGTGACAAGGTGAAACTTGTCAAGTTGTAGCTCTTTAAAAGATAATTTGAGACCCAAAAAATGAAGGAAAATGAGTCAATAAATGACTTCTTCACAAGAACTATGATCATAATAAATCAAATGAAGACATGTGGTGATACCCTTGAACACCATATGATCATTGAGAAGGTGTTGAAGAGCCTTCAAATTAGATTTGATCTTATAGTGGCTGCTATACAACAGTCAAAAGATTTGAGGCAAATGATGGTTGATGAGTTAATGGGTTCTTTATAAACCCATAAACAAAGGCTGAATAGATTATCCACCTCCTCCCAAGAGCAATCATTCAAGACCAATACCAACGTGAAAGGAAGGGGGAAAGTATCAAACAATAGAGGTAGAGGAAGAATTTGCAGTAGTCAAGAAGGTGGAAGACATGGCCATCAAGAACCACATGGAAGAGGAAGAGGAAGGAGAAACAACACTTCTAGAGGTGGATCTACAAAAAGTTATGATAAGTCTAGCATCCAATGTTATTATTGTAATAGGTATGGACATTATGCTAGTGAGTGTAAAAAGGAGTATGACATGAATAGGCAAAATTCTAATTTCACTCATACACAAGAGGCTGAACCAAATAGAAATGAGAAAGGAGGAAGCTTGTTTATAACATGTAAAATTGTCGAACATAGTGGCAAAGAGATATGGTATTTGGATAGTGGTTTTAGCAATCACATGAGTGAGAATAAAGAGATGTTCAGCCACATAGATGAGACAATAAAATCAAAGGTGAAGATGGGAAACAATGATAAGGTTCTTGTCATGGACAAGGGCAACATTTTAATCTGCACCAATCAAGGTGACAAAAATCAAATTCATGATGTTTACTATGTACTTGAGTTGAAACACAATCTTATCAGCATAGGATGGCTTGTGCAAAAGGGATACAAGGTCAGATTTGAGAATGGTGAGTGCATCATCTTTGATAGAAGTGGTTGCAATAGGAAGATAACAACAATCAAGATGACAAGCAATTGAATGTTTCCATTGAGAATGCAAAGTGAGCTACTAGCAGCATTTAAAAAAGTCATGGTAGATGAACCTACTATTTGACATCTTAGTTATGGGAATTTGAGATTTAGAGGCCTAAACCTTATTCATAAGAAGCACATGGTGAAGGGGTTGCCTCTTATAAAACAAACAAAAAAGGTGTGTGAAGGATGCATAGTGGGGAAGCAACATAAGAGTTCATTTTACATGGGTAAGGCATGGAGAACTAGAGCTTCATTAGATCTGATCCATTAAGATTTGTGTGGTCCAATGAAGACCTCCTCCCTATCCAAGAATGTCTATTTCATAACATTCATAAATGATTACAATCAAATGATATGGGTGTATTTCTTGAAGAACAAATCAAAAGCATTTGAGATCTTCAAGCATTTAAAGGCCATGGTGGAGAAGCAAAGTGACCACTACATCAAGATTTTGAGGACAGATAGAGGGGGAGAATATATCTCCAATGAATTCATGAATTTTTACAAGGATCATGGAATAGAGAAACAATTTACAGTTAGGTATACATCGTAGCAAAATGGCGTGGTCGAGAGGAAGAATAAGACCATCTAAGAGATGGAAAGGATCATGCTAAAAGCACAAGGTTTGCCTAATGATTTTTGGGCTAAGGCTATAGCAATAGTCGTGTACTTGTTAAATATTTGTCTAACGAAGAGTGTAAGGGAAATCCCTCAAGAAGCATGGAGCAATTAGAAGCTAAGTGTTCAACACCTTAGAGTGTTCGATTGTGTAGCATATGCACACATGCCCAAACAAAGAAGAATGATGTGGGATGACAAAGGTGAGAAATGTATTTTCATAGGGTATCATGACCAATCAAAGGCATACCTACAATACAATCCTATCACCAAAGATCTCATAATCAACTGGGATGTTCAATTCATTGAGCATGAATCTTGGGAAGAGAGACAAGGAGAAGAGCATGTTGAAAGAAGGGTTGATGGACCCTTCATTGAATGTAAAACAACATGTGGTATAACATAAAATGCACCAACATGGACCCCTATTTCATAAAGGGTTGGTTCATCTAGAGGCATCAGCCATCAAGGAGGTTAAGGAGCTATTCAAGAGTCTACATCATCCTCCTCCAACTCAAATCAATACCAAGTAAGGACAAGAAGCTTGCAAGAAGTTTATGAGTAGTCAAGGTATGAGAAAAATGAGAATCAAACTATGAATTAAGCACTCTTTTTATCAGTTGATCAAATCTATTCTGACGAAGCAGTTAAGGATAGCAAGTGGTGTGAGGTTATGGATGAAAAAATGCATGCCATAGAGAGAAATGATACCTAGGAGTTAGTTGACCTACCAAAAGGAAAAGAGGTCATAGGAGTCAAGTGGGTATACAAGACAAAAACTACTCTCAAAAGTAAGATAGAGAGGCATAATGCAAGGCTAGTGGTGAAGGGATACAAGCAAAATCTCAGACGTGATTACAATGAAATATTTGAACCCATGGCAAGGCTGAAAACTATAATGATAATCATATCCATTGCTGCCCAACACAAGTGGAAGGTGCATCAAATGGATGTGAAGTCGACATTCTTGAATGGAGTGTTTGAAGAAGAGGTCTACGTGGGATAGCCACTCGGATATGAGATTCTCAAGTAGGAGAACAAAGTGTATAGGTTGAAAAAGGAATTGTATGGGCTTAAGCAAGCCCCAAAAGCATGGTATAGTCATATAGACTCATATTTTTTGAGTAACAGTTTTAGCAAGAGTGCAAGTGAGCCTACATTATACATCAAATAATGAAAATAATGTATGTTGATTGTTGTATTGTATGTGGATGATCTAATATTCACCGATAATGTAAATCAGTCCATTGAAGATTTCAAAACAACCATGAAAATTGAGTTTGAAATGATTGATTTGGGCTTTTTGAAGTACTTTCTCAAGATAGAATTCAAACAAATGAATGAATGCATATTCATATGGCAATCTAAGTATGCAAAAGAGGTTTTGTAAATATTCAAGATGTTGGACAACAAACCTGTGTTTACTCCAAAAGAGACAAGTCTTAAGTTGTTCAAAGATGATAGCAGCAGCAAAGTAGACCCCACACGTTATAAGAGTCTAGTGGGAAGCCTAATGTATTTGACTAAAACAAGCCCAGATATCATGTATGCAGTTAGCCTCATATCAAGATTCACAGAGACACCAAATAAGACACATTGGCAAGCAGACAAGAGGATATTGAAGTACATGAATGGAACAAGGGATTATGATATTTTGTATGCAACAATAGATGAGTTTCAGCTTGTTGGCTTCATGGATAGTGATTGGATAGGCCACCTTGATGACCGAAAGAGCACCTCCGAATATCTATTTCATCTTGGATCAGAAGCCATATCTTGGGATTCAAAGAAACAATTGATAGTGTCACTTTTTATCGTTGAAGTAGAGTATATAGCAGTTAATGCAATAGCATGTCAGGCTATATAGTTGAGAAGGATACTTTCTAATTTGCATGAGGAGAAAAAATAAGCTTCTATAATATATTGTGACAATGTAACATCTATAGCATTGTCAAACAACTTTGTGTTTCATGGAAAGAAAAAACACATTGCAATCAAGTATCACTTTATTCGAGAGTTAGTTGATAATCGTGTCATAGAGCTTAGTTTTTACAAGTCTGATTAATAGCTAGCTGATATTTTTACTAAACCATTTCCTAAAGACACTTTCATGACCTAAGAGGAAGGTTAGGGATCATAAATGCAGCCACATTAAACCTACATAGTGTTATGGTAGATCTGGAGTCTTACAACAAAGTTATAGACTCAAATAATGCAACGAGGGACTACTAAAGCAAATCTATGGACTCAAACAGTTCATCTACGGACTCCATCAGTCCAACTATGAAATATTATAGAAAATCTATGGACTCCATCAAGACTATGGACTCCTACAGAAAATCTACATACTCTATCATAAAAACTATGGACTCCATCAGTAGAGCTACGGACATCAGTTATGAACCTCTGGACATACATAAAAAAGAAGCAAAAGCATTTGGTAAGTTAAAAAGAAGTTATAATGAGGTTTTGGAGACTGAGAAGAGTCTAATTGACTATGGTAGGAAGGTCAAAAATAAGGGGGAGTGTTAAAATATTTTTTTATTTCTTCTTACGTAACCCAGCAAGCTCCAAAACGCGGCCTATGCTACCACCAACAAAATTAAATGTGATTTTTTCAAATTTCAATTTTGGAGCCAATTTTGTTTTGGGGGGAAGAAACGTTGTGGAGTAGGTAAGAAAGTAAGTAGAAGACAAAAAAGAAAAATGCACGCAGTAGCAGTGAGCAGAAGGAGAATGAGCAGCAATCTAAAAAGAGAGAGAAGATTCAAGGGAGTATTCAACACAACAGTGGTCTGTAGAAAAAACAACACTAAAGATTATTAGAAAATGCAGCAGTAATAATAGTCCATAGAAAGGAACAAAACATATCATCACCCTATCAATAGAAAGCAAGGAAATAGGGGAAACAGAGCAACAACAGAGTAAGAGGTGCTGAACACGGCAACACTCTGTGAGAAGAGAGAGTTACCAACAACAGTTTAGGAAAGTCCTTTCTAAGAGTATTTCATGAGTTAATTTTAAACAGTAGTAGTTGTATTTGTACATGGAGATATTTAGAGTTAATAGATATATATTTGTGTTTATTTCTTCATACTCTTTCTCCCCTGTTTTAGTCTTATATTTCATTGTTGTGTTGTTTACTAGCTGCCCATATGGGCCTGGATATATATTTTTTTATTTCTCTCTCTTAGACAACGAACAGTGCTGTTAGTTTTCTCCAACAACAATGTCCAACCTAGATCCTGGGGAAGAAAGGTTACCGCTTACAAGACAGTAACTGAAGAGAAGGAAAAGAATGATGGTGAGGAGAAAGAAAGCAATTTCGAGGTAAAGGACAATAGTCCCCCAAAGCATTCCTACCCTTGAAGAGGAGCAATAGAAGGCTGCACCAGTATTGATAAAAGGCATTGATTTTGAAATTGACAAAAATAAATTGACAGGAAGGAAAGAAAATGGGAATGAGCATGCTGCAGAAAGAAAGAGTCCTCTTGATGGTTCTGCTTCTTACAGAGGTGTGAATAACAGGGTCAATGGATGGTCGGTTGCTCCATCTGTTGGTGATGGTATGAGGAACACGATGATTGGGGGTCGAATGCACACTTTTTACGACCATGGAAATGCCATGAGATCAGACCCAGTGCGTTCAGGGAAGCTTCTCTCATCGTGGGGGTATGTATGTGAGGATGCCCCTAAGGAGCAAGATGATGTAGTTCCATCAGGAAAAGAGGAAGATGATGAAGAAATGGATGAAGATGCCAATTCAGCACGAGATGAAGTAAGGAGTCGGAAGGGAGAAAGTATTCTAAGATTGGATTCATCCTCTGGGATACCAAAACATTTGACTCCAATGAATAGATGGTAGATTTGTCGAACTTTTGGAGTTTTTGGCTGAACACCTATATTTTTTTATCCTGTCATCTATATATTCTGGACTTCATTTCTTGGAATAATTTCTGAGGAAGTCTACCTTAAAATTGTGTATATGGAAGATATAGTTGATCTACCAACTATATACTCAAGAAATTACTGACCATAGATATTACTTTTTTGAGGTGGGTATAGGCTTATTTTGACCTCTTTAAAGTAAGCTGATTAGGTCCGATCTAACAATACTAAGGATGTGCTAAAAAACAACCTTGCCAACTGAGCAAATTTTCTCATCATGCATGATTTTTAAAAACTGTGTATGAATTTTTTTTTTTCTAAATATATTTGCCATGTATAGTTTTCATTTTTTATTTTTATTAAATAAATTTATCATGCATGATTTTAATGTTTTATTTTTAACAATTTGTATAATTAAAGATTTTTATAAAACTTATTTTTAAAAATTGTGCATGATTAAAGAATTTTTTAAAAATAAATTTATCATACATAATTTTAATTTTTTTTATTAAATAAATTTATCATATATTATTTTAATTTTTTATTTTAATAAAATTTATTTTTAAAAATTGTTCATGATTAAAGTTTTTTTTTTTTTTTTTATAAAACTTATTTTTAAAAACTATGTATAATAAAAAATAAATTTATCATGCATAATTTTAATTTTTTATTTTATTAAATAAATTTATTATGCATGATTTTAATTTTTAATTTTTATAAAACTTATTTTTAAAAACTGTGTATGATTAAAGATTCTTTTCATGTAAATAAATTTATCATGCATGATTTTATTTTTTTGTTTTTATTAAATAAATTTATCATACATGATTTTGATTTTGATTTTTATAAAATTTATTTTTAAAAATTTAATATTTAGATTTTTTAAAACTATGTATAATTAAAGATTTTTTTTCCTAAATAAATTTAATATTTAAATTGTTTAAGTTATTTAAATAAATTCAATATTTAAATTGTATAAAATATTTTATTTTTCCATCTTTCAATATTTAAATTTAATATTTCTTCTTTTAAATCTAAATAAATATTACAGAGAGCAAAAGAGAATTGATTGATTTGCAAGGAGAATGTATTAGAGAACACAGTTAAACATTCAAGAAGCTTAGTACAGATATGTTTCTTTTTTTTTCTAATTTTTTTTTATTTATTTGTAAAATTTCATGTAGATTATCTTTTTATTATTTTCATCTTCGATTTTTTTTTTTTTTGAATTGGTGTAATTATTTTTGTTTAGATAAAAATAGATGTTACATCTTGTGTGATAATAATTAAAGGTTTTTCAAAAGATTAAAGATTAAAAACTATGCATAAGTAAAAATTCCATTTTTTTAATTTTTATAAAACTTATTTTTAAAAATTGTGGATGATTAAAGATTTTTTTTTTTTTAATAAATTTATCATGCATAATTTTAATTTTTTATTTTTATTAAATAAATTTATTTAATTTTTTATTTTTATAAAATTTATTTTTAAAAACTATATATGATTAAAGATTTTTTTTTAATAAAATTTATTTTTAAAAATTTGGTATGATTAAAATTTTTTTTTTTTTTTAAAAAAAATTATCATGCATAATTTTAATTTTTTATTAAATAAATTTATTATGCATGATTTTAGTTTCTTATTTTTATAAAACTTATTTTTAAAAATTGTGTGTGATTAAAGATTCTTTTTATCTAAATAAATTTATCATGCATGATTTTTATTTTTTATTTTTATTAAATAAACTTATTATATATTATTTCTATTTTTAAAAATTTAATATCTAAATTGTTTAAGTTATTTTAAAGTTACTTAAATGTATTTAATATTTAGATTTTTAAAAACTATGTATGATTAAAGAATTTTTTCTAAATAAATTTAATATTTAAATTATTTAATTTTTAAATTGTTTAAGTTATTTTAAATTTATTTAAATAAATTTAATATTTAAATTATTTAATATTCATATTATTTAATATTTTAATTATTTTATTTTAGATTGTTTCCAAATAAATTTAATATATTTTTTTAAATAAAAAGGGGTTAAAAACTTTATTAAATCACAAAAAATCATAGTACAAAGAAACAACCAGCCAAAGCCCCCGAAAACCCACGAACACACCCAAAAGGGCGCCCAGTTACCATTACTCTCCTATACCAATCCTATCCTCACTCAGAATCCTATCCAGATTCTGCCTAACTCCATGGGCAATAGTCCCCACTCATCCACCTTCCGCCCCTCCATCCCTTCGGAGGCCCACCTGGCTAAACAATCTGCCGCCCTGTTCCATTCCCTCGGAACATGGGCAAAAATCATCGAATCCATGAGTGAACTAATCTGTAATATCTGTTGTACAACCACAGAAAGTTGCCAGCTCACATCAGTAACTTGCCTATCCAAGATCATATTGATTAAAATTTGTGAATCTACCTCACAAATCACCTTTCGCCATCCCATCTCATAAGCTCTCCTCAAAGCATATAATATAGCCATACCCTCCATCCTGTTAACCGTCTACTCCCCCTAGTAAGCTGAAAAAATAAAAATAATCGAACCCGCGCCATCTCTAGCAATCCCTCCGATACCAACTGGGCCCGGGTTACCCTTGGATGAGCCATCCGTGTTAACCTTCAAAAAATATTCGGGAGGAGGCATCCATCTCCCACTCCTCTGAACTCTCTGCTTTCCACCACCACTTCTCCTAACACACACTAAGCCTGGAGAAATATCTTACATTTCGAGTCTATCAACCAGATCCGCATCTCCCTTAGCCAGAGGTAAGAGGACTTCATCCTTGGCCTCTATCGTTCCCTGGATCATATTGATGATTCGAATCCACACCTGTTGAACTTCTAGCTTAACATCATTAAAAATTCTTTGATTCCTCTCCAACCAAACCTGTCATAGCAAAAAAATTGGGCTTGCATACCAGGCACCTTGCAAGAAGTGCGCTGTAGAGGACGGTCTACCCAACTTCACCCAAAAATTGGTCAGGGAAGAGGCATGGACACACTGACATATCCATATGTCCCACCAAGCGTGCCACAATTTGCTGGTGAACTAGCAACTAAAAAAAAGATGGGGTGAAATCTCCTCCTCAATTTCACACAAAACACAGCACGAAGGGCCAATAAATCCCCTCTTATGGATGTTTTCACACTTGAGGCAACGGGTCTAAGCCAGCGTCCATATAAAACAATTGCATTTCAGCCATGAGAAGCTACCCCAGGTCCGTCTCCACCATGAAACCTCTCTCCCCTTAGTGAATTGTTGCACCACTGGCTCCTGGTATTTCCCCTTGGGGTTAGGGGACCAGGCCAGCTCATCCACGCCCCTAAGGGTGTAACAATTGCACTCAGCTAAGATCTCAAATAGCTCTGTGCATTCCACCTCCATATCCATAACCAGCCACTCCTTTGGGCTCTTTCATCTCACTTTCGTCAACTGATCATGATGAAAGAAGGTTTTGAAATCGCTTACCCTATTCCACCTGGCCTCACTGAATCTCTATGACAGTGCGTGCAGCTGAGGGTACTGAGTGACAATGGGGGGATATCCATCCCATGAGTCATGCCAAAATTGCACCTCCATCACATCTTTGTAGATCCAGAAAAGACCTCTCTTAATCAAAGCCACTCCTTTCTTAAGCGTATCCCATATCACCGAACCACTCCCCGTCAAACAGTACTTAGGGAGGTCCTTCTAGGAGATTCCAGGAAAATAATTCTGAGCCAAGATTTTGGCCCATACTTGGTCGTGTTCAATGCACCATCTCCAGTACAACTTGGCTGCTAGGGCCATGCCAGCCATCATCGACTGTCTAAGACCCAGGCCACCAAATCTTTTTGGGATACAGAGCACCTCCCATCTTATGAGACTCCACTTCATCGAAGACAGATTACCAACCCATAAGAACTATCTAGCCAATGAGTCTAGATCCTTAACAAAGCTAACAGGTGCCACCTGTAGCATACACTTGTAGAGAGGGAGGGCTTGGACCACTGACTGAATCAACTAGACCCAGCCTGTAAAACACAACCACTTGTGTGTCCAATGATTCACCTTGGTCCTAAATTTATTTAGAATCACCTACCACGACACCTTGGACTGTCTTCCTGAAGTATCAAGGATTCCAAGATACATAATCAAAAGGCTACCAATCTGAAATTGGAGCATCTCAGCCATTCTCTGTTGAATAGCCAGAGGCATGTTGAAGAAGAAAATGGAAGATTTCTCCTCATTAATAACCTGTCTTGATGTAGCCAAGTAGGCATCTAGGCATCTGCAAATATTACCTGCCTCCCTAATGGTGGCCCTTCCCAACATGGCCACATCGTCCACAAACTGGAGGTGTGAAAGAACAAGCAGTCTGTCTCCCCAACTCCAGCCTTGAATCATGCCCTCTCTAGTGTACTCTCTTGTTCACTGACTGAGACCCTTTGCCAAGAGAAGAAATAAAAAGGGAGATAAAGGGTCTCCTTATTGCAGTCCCCGCATTGCCCCAAACAAATTATAATGCTCCCCATTGACCAGGACCAAGAAGGAGGTCAAGGTTACACAGCTCATAACCCACATAATCTAATCATCCTCGAAGCCAAAAGCCTCTAGAATCTTTTGAAGAAAGGACCACCGAACTTTGTCATATGCCTTGGACATGTCCAGCTTGATAAACATAGCCTTATCCCTTGACTTGGCCATGGAATGGATAGCCTCCGTAGCCATCACAATTCCATCCAAAATCTGCCTACCTTCTATGAAACTACTTTGCTCCTCAGAGATCAACATCTTCAGGCACTTTTTTAACCTTTCGGCAATCAGCTTCGAAATAATTTTGTAAATTATGTTACAAAGGGAGATGGGGTGAAATTGGCTGAAGTGATCAACCCCCTCTCCCTTTGGTATGAGGGCCAAGAAAGTAGCATTCAGCGCCCACGACATATGTTCGTTAGTCTGGGACTCCTGAACCACCGCCAATAAATCATCCTTAATGATCTCCCAAAATTCCTGGTAAAATTCAATCAGAAATCCATCTAGTCCTGGAGCTTTTCCTTTCTTCATCAAAAAGACAGTCTTCCTTAGTTCTTCTAGCATTATTGGTCTCCTCAGCTGCTCCTTCATATCATGAGATACAATAGGGGGAATACAAGATAAAATCAAGTCCTCCACAGCCACATCCCTCTGCCCATCTTCTTGAAAGAGAGAGCTAAAATACTGCCCAGCCTCAATACAAATATCCCTTGTTGATGAGACCACCTCTCCCCTTTTCGTAACAAGAGAAGTGATCACATTGCCATGTTGCCCAGCTTTGACTGAATTGAAGAAGAAAGCAGTGTTCGTATCCCCTTCTTGCAACCAATCAATCCTAGCCTTCTATTTCCAAAATATTTCCTCCCTCAATTCCCATTCCTCTAAGGTTTTGACAGCCCTCTCTTCCTCCTTTAGTAATGACTCTGAGAGTCCCTCTTCTCTAATCAATCTAGTAATGTCATTTAGCTTAGCTTGCACCTTCTTCCTCTCCCAGAAGATGTTCCCAAAGCTCTGTATGTTCCATCTTTGAAGCTAGTATTTAAAAAATTAGAGGAGTTTAGCAAACACATACATTTTTGTCCCATCCACTGGTCACCCAACTCTCCACCACTCAGTAATACATCCAAACAGGTCTTGGTCTCTCAGCCACATAAGCTAAAATTTGAAAGGTGGCTTCTGCTGCCTGCAAACAGAAGAAATGGTCAACTTGATTGGCCAGTGATCCAAACCCCACCAGTCCAAAAACTCAAAGCTTAAAGACCACCTGTCACCCACCCAATAACAGGAAGTCAAAAATCTGTCAATACACTCTGCAATACATCTATTTCCCAGCCTTCTATTATTCTAAGTGAAACACCCATTACTTGGTTTGATGTCCACCAAGTTGAGTTCTGAAATCTTATCTCTGAGTAGAGAAGAAGATGGCTCCAATTTGGTATTACCCCCCTCTTTTCAGAAAGTTCTAGAATCCCATTAAAATCACCAGCTATGATCCATGGCTGATAAGGATACTCTCTATGAGCCAGTTGAATGTCATTCCAGACAAGAATCTTACCTTGCAAATCATTGGGGGCGTAGACATTCATCAGAAGAACATACTCCCCTGAATCTATGCATAAGGTGATCATGGATAACAAATATCTGAAGGCAATCCAAGCCATCGACTGAACCTTACGTGGATTCCAGAAACATGCCAATCCATCTACTGCCCTGTGGGCCCCAATGCATTGGCATAACCCTTGACCCCATATCCTCGGTGCAATACCCATCATGTACTCCACTAATACCTTGGTCTCTTGAAGAAAGAGAATGTCTAGATGTTGACTCCTAACTAACTCGCAAATAGCTTTTTATCTAGGGCCGCTATTCAAGCCCCTAACATTCCATGAGATAGTGATCATTTCAAGGGAGTCAAAAAGTGTGCATCTAAGGTCTTGACCGACCCAGACTCAACCAAATTCTACCCAATAATCTTTATCCACTCCATGTCCTTCTTCCTTCTCACCTTCGTACCTTTCTCTAAAGTACCCTTCCTTCCCTCCTTCTGAAGAATTCCCAGGCAAGTCGAAGCCTTTCCTCTCTTTTTTGCCTCTACCACCTCTGATTGTGATGGACTCTACTAACTTCTGCCCCCTGAACCAGCTCATCTATTGTTTCATCCACATTTTGCTCTCCTCCCTGACCATCCAAGTTCATCGGTAAGGGGGCTTCCTCTAGTTTATCTAAAAGAAGAAATGTAGTATTACCAGCCTTTTCAGGCTCCTCCCCCATCTCCTCATTGTGGATTAGTCCAAGGCTAACCTCTTGTTGTCCCAATACCTCCAAAATTTCAAATCTATTATATGAATCATCCTCTTATCGCTCCATTAAGGATCTCTTATGTCCCCTATTTTTTCCCCTGGCCTTAACCTGCATGAAACCTTCTGAGTCCTTACCTCCCCCAACTCCACTATCCTTCCCTTTGGCCACAGCCATGGTGCTAGCAGTTGGAGGCATTGTTGAAGGTTGTTATTCCATTATTTTAGCCTTCGAGCACCTCCTCACTAGGTGCCCATACTCATGACATAGGTGGAATCTAAAGGGTAGGGTCTCATAATCTAATTTCTATACCCAAGAATAAGAGCCTGCACACATTTCTACCACATCTGGCAAAGGCCTGCTCAAGTCAATTTCAACACAAATTCATGAAAATTTCATGATTTTCTTACCTAAAGTCTGTGAAGATGACCCCACTGGCTTTCCTAGCATCGAAGCTATCATCAGCAGAACATCTTCCCTACAGCATTTAATCAGCATTCGAGGTAGGCGAACCCACACTGGTACCCTATTCGGTAGCTCCTCAGTCGGGTTAAAACTAGCATGCCACAATTTTAGAAAGAGTCCAACCTAGTTATAGAAGTACGACCCTCCTTTAAACACTTGATTTCTATCAACCAAACAATTGAAGGTGACCATAAAGAATTTGTTAGCCAATAACACAACCTCCATCTCTCCTTCAGGCTCCCATACTCTTCGAGCCCCATTCTCCAAAAAGGGGAGAGATACTCTCAAACCCAAAAACTTGTAGTAAAGTGAATGTTTGGAGTAATACTCCACATCTTTAGCTATCATATCAAAATGAATGACAAGCTTAGGTCTCTCCTTGCAGTGTTCCAGGCATCCATTAACTTTTGTGATTCGTGAACCTCCTGTTGAGCCAGTGTCCTGTGCCCCTGTATTCTGGCTACAAACAAGTAAATCTTTCATTCTGGCTTCCTGCCCCTGTGAAAACCTGCCTACCACTTTACTAAATATTTTCTCCCCTCTGAGTTTATTTTGATCCTTCTGTTCCATCTTAATACTCCCGCAAAGATTTTTCTCTTCTTGTACACACCCCACTCTCTCTCCTCTCACGCCTGAATCATCCTCCACACCTACGCAGCCTCTGAAACAACAACTACCAGCTAGGGCACAGCTACCCTAGCTTGGTGGTGAGTTGTAGCGTTCGCCCTTCCTTACCATCGCATCCATTCATCCTCTATTGAACATCACTATCACCTTTCAAATAAATTTAATATTTAAATTATATAAATTATTTTATTTTTCCATCTTTCAATATTTAAATTTAATATTTATATTT
>JARHVA010004289.1:790000-840000 GCA_037957365.1 Torreya grandis | reverse complement strand
ATTAGTTTGTTAAAACTTTGGCATAAACTTTCCTTTTATCTTAGCCACCATCCTATCCCAACGCTTGATCTTGGGTTTTCCTTTTCTCTTTTCATCTTATACTCGACCCCACCAAAGGGATGCATGTCCTTTCAATATGGTTATTAGAAACCTCATCTTATTGTCATCATATTCTATGCCTTCATACTCAAAATACTTATCCTTATTGTTGATGTAGTCAACTAGCTCATCATTTGGGTTACCTTCATACATAAGTGCCTTCACTTTGGCTTGGAACTAACCCCCATGACTTCTCTAATCAATGTTTCTTTTACTCCATCTTCTGCTTCATTTAGTTATACTCCTTGTAATTGGAGTCTAACTTATTAATATCTATCACTGACATCTCCTATGTCCAATCTTATTCTCTTAGCAATCTCCATGGCCTACAACCTAGCCTAAATATTCCTCATATCCTCAAGACACATTACCTGATTAGGTTATCTTCTTTATCCTCTTCATCTTGCTATGATTTACATCATGTTAAGTTACCTTCACAACTTGTTAAAAAATCAATGATATTATTTCAAATTTGAAAAAAATATGACTGTGATCTGGTGCCAAAAATGGTGCAAGGGAGACTTTAAATTCCTCTTTGAAAAATAATGTATTTTGTCCTATTAGGCTTGTATCCTAATATCATTTAGCCTATTGAGGTTTTTGAAACTTACCAGAATAAATCAGACTTTATTATGATGAAAATAACTTATACATGTTACATATATCACAAGTAATGATAAAAAAATGTTAGATACTTCAATGACCAAAGATACAAACAAATTTGAAGGTTGTTCCTTCTAGCCTTGTCTTAGGCCTAATTCTAGTATGCCACCTCTTTGACATGAAAATTTTCATTTTTGATGGTTTTAACAACCAACCACCACTTATATCCTATTATTCACACCCTCTATACTCTATGTACAATTTTCCTGGTGATTTGGATCAATATACTAAGGTAAAAAAGATTTTCTAGATGTTATAAACCTTGTTTGTGTGATTCCTATAGGCTTGTTTAACACAATCCCTTATAAATACTCATACAAGTGCTTATAAAATCTTAAACCATATTTAATGGTTATTAAAAATCTTATAAAAACTATTTACCAAGTTTCAATAATTTTCAATTTATAAATCTCAAAAAAACAAGTTTTTCCTTCTAAAACCCTCTTTGAGGGTTTTATAGTCTGCAACTTATCTGAGAGCTATAGATTGAGGATAATTTTATTTATAAATGTTTTAAAATATTAATTTTTCTTCTATTTTCTCCTTAATTATTTCCCTTAACCCTTACAACTATTTTATAGGCTCAATGCTTATAACCAAATGTGAAAATTTCTTGTTCTACTAGAATATACATATAACCCTGTTCTAAACCCTACAAACTAAGAAATTGGCATTTTACACTTGAAACAAGAAAAAAAAAATCACCACATGGTCTTACACATTCATTAACATCAAACGACTGAATTAGAATCAACACAAAGTCATATTATTCAAATGGATTACAATATAGCATTCAAATCCTGTAACATTTATAAACTTACACACATAGTCCAGAATTGTGCATCCTTCTTCTAAACTAAGCTCCTCTCTCCAAACCTTGCATTTTCCACCTCCTATATTGATGAATTTATGGGAATACCACATCCAAACCTTTTTTGAGTTTGTTTATTATCTCCAAATCATTCTCAACCATAAATGCTTAACTTAGTACATGTATGGTTTAGCCTCCTTGTATGTTGCATTTCATCTTTTTGAACAAAACATGATTATAGAAAATCACAACTAAGGTGAAAATATTTAAATAAATTTAAAAAGACCGTTTGACACTAAATATCTCACATAAATTTATAGACCTTTACTTAAGACCATAATCCAATCTAATTAAACTATATACAACATGCACTTGCATCATGTTGTCTATGGTCAATCATAAATTTATGAATTTATATGTTTGTATAACTATTATTTTCATTATATAATTATGAAATTTAATTTTTTACTATAATTTTTAACATATTTAATTTATTACTTTCCCATTACATATTTAATTTATGTTTACATTCAAATTTACCTAAAAAGTCACAATTACACTATTTGCATATTTATGTATAATGTTACAATTGAGATTAATATGATAATTGAATAATTATGAATGTGATACCATCCCTCCATTGTTTGAACCCAACCCTGAAGCTAACTAGAATCATAGTAGGTAGCCCCAATGGTCATGTAACCATGATATGCTCATACAACCAACAATATAGTAAATGGCTGACATATAAACTGTACCACTATCATAGTCTCAAACTCCATAGCTCTCTATATAACTAAGCTAAAATCTCTAGTCATGCAAAAATAGTCTAATGCTAAATCATTTATGCCAGCACATCCATCAATGCAATCAAAAATATATCACCATCTACATCTAGTAGTGCATACACTATGATCCCTATCATCATCAGGATGCTCAGTTGATGTTACTCCTCATCAACATATACAATGGCTCCTAGGTGAAACTCACTGAATGATATGTCATTTTGCTAACATGGTCACTGTATAAGGCCACCATGTGTATATCATGCTCTTCTATCAAGCATGAGAAGATCTCCTAACCCTGGAGTGTAATTTTTAATATCCTACACACAGCCTTTTAGGTCACTATCAACTCTCTGGTCATTAGATGGAAGGTGTTGGTGGTGTGATCCCACGTCTCAATCAGTGCTGTCATAAGGCTCACATCTCAAATGACTATACAATATCATCACACTCCTCCTAACCCCACCACTGCCATATGTTCCCACTCATCTGGGGTGACATCCCTCCTCATCTATGTCAGCAGCCTCAGTAGGTGATCTTATAATGTCAAATCTAGTCATGCCTACATCTATACACGCACAAATCAAGTCACATAATTTTTAATATAATCTATCACAGCCTTTTTTTCCTTCTTTTTGGTAGAACTACATTGGCATGAGGCCCTAAATTGGGCTATGTAGGAAGCACTCAGTCGATATGGGGTCTTCTTAGGTTAGCTTAGCCATATACTCACCTAACTATCTACCCTACTCTCTCTTCTCTAACCTAGGCTTCATTGCCTCTCTCTCTCAACCCTAGGCCCATTGCCTATCATAACTCTAGGCTTCACAGCTTATATACCTACCCCTCAACCCTATGCCTTATTTTTTAAGCCCTAGGTCCTCTGACCTATCTCAATCTCTCTTTTCAAACCATAACTTAGATATTTTTCCCTAGGCTCTAGGAGAACTTCATTGCGTTGAGGCTCTAAACTGGGATATGTAGGCATCACTCAATCAACATAGGATCTTTTGAGACTAGCTTAGCCATTAGGCTAGTTGACTACTTTCATTAGGGATCTGAACTGACCCTTTCTCCTATTTTTTTAGTTCTTCACAAGCGCCAACATCAAATTTAATGCCAATATTAATGCTTTATAGGCATAAGTGTCAGTCAACATTGGTAGATACCTGTCAACCTCAGTGTTGTGTCGGTCGATGTTGGTGGACCCTGCTAATATCGGTGACTAGTTCAACCCTAGAGCCGAATGACTCATCCCTAAAATTATAATTTTAACCTTAAAAATACCCAAAATTCCCCCCAAATTATCTTAAAACCACCCTAACCCATTTCCTACCCCTCTACTGACAAGTGTCATCTAACTCCTCATTTAACCAATTTTTAATTAGCGTATTATCAACCAAGGCCGGTGTCCAAAGCTATCTATAGTAAGGTATGGGATGGTAGATCTAGAAGTCTTGCTTATAGGGGTGCTTACTGATGCTATTCTAACTTTGACTAAACTACTTGATTTACGCTTTTGCTAAAAAGAAAGAAATCAAATCAATCCACTCTTTTGCTGGAAGTAAAAGATCACACTCCTATTTTATGTTTGTAGGGAAAATAAATTCACACTCCTACTTACGAAAGGAAATTTGCTTCACACTTCTACTATAAAAGAAAAGATACTATGCATAGAAAAGAAATGAAATAAGAAAATGCTCTTTTTAAACTATGAATTTGTTTTGATATTTTTATAAATAAATGCAAATAGTAACAAGATTCTAACTAATAAAATAGAACAAAAACACCGTACACAGTTCCTGGTTCCAAGGAGAGTAGGCCCTTGCTTCTCTCGAACTCAAGAACAAAGCTTAATCAGTGCTAGAAACTTGAAGTATTAATTCATAGAAATGAAATAATTACAATCCGATTGAAACCTGTATGCTTATCTAATTCTCAATCCTCTATATTTTCTATCTCTCTATTTTTCTTCCTTTTATATAGTCAAAAGTCTGACACTTTATACTAATACAATCAACTCAAAATAGGATGCAAAAGAATAAGACTCCTAGTCGATCCCTTCATCCAGAGATTGGATTTCCAAGAGATCCAATTATTTTGATGAAATAAATATCCTATCCTATAATAGTCATAAAATCTGATTATATACAAATCTATCAAAAGCAAGTCCTTCAAAATAGCAAGCAGTTATTCTCCTTATGTGATTCCAGCTGGAATGGTTCTTTCTTATCCTATCTGGTCTCCAGCTTCCCACTATCCTTATAGAATTCTTGGTATTGACCTTGCAGAGTCCATAGAAATGACCCTATAAAGTTTGTAGAAATAAGTCTATGGATTCCATAGAAATAATCCTAAGGAGTTCATAGAAACAAGCCTGTGGAGTCTATAGAAACAAGCCTACAGAGTCCGTAGAAATAAGTCTGTAGAGTCCATAGAAATGAGCCTGCAGAGGCCGTAGTTCTGTTGGATGGAGATCAAAATGGAATGTTCACTTTACATCACCTGTGTCTTCTTCTTGATCATTCTTCACACAAAATATCACTAAAACATGCTATATATTAGACATTAATGATAAAGTAAAGATTCAGTCTTTGGTTTAATATAAACAAGACAAATATCTATTTTCCATGTAATAGCTATCTAAGAATCTAAGATTTGTATAAGATAATATCCTTCAAGAGATGATTTGAAGGAAATAATTTGTCAATTATGAGCCATATTTTGAGCTCATCATCTCCCCCAAGCTTTAGCTTTTGCAAGTCCCATTGTAAACATGTATTAGCGTTCATAGCTCTAGCTTTTGCTTTCTACACTCTGACTCAAATCATATTCATCAAACTCATATGTTATGTGTCTATCTGAATTGTTGGTAAATCCCTGATGTGTTTGAATAATCTATTTCCATATACTTAATTATTTTTCTAATTGTGGAGCCCAAATCTGCCATCCTAGAATAGGTATGATCAGCAAAGGAGATCTATATCTCATGCCAATCCATTTCTGTTCTCCCCCAGAGTTGATTACCTCTATTAAAATTTATAGAATTGAGGATGCTCTCCTCATACTCTGTCTTAAGTTATTTGGGGACATGACTTCTCACCTTTTAAGAGGCACTAAAAGTTGGTCCCATCTGTTTAAGCTTGCAGTCACTACTGAATCAAAATTTTGTCTTGAAAACAAATTAAAAAAATAGTACAATCATATAGAGCCTATAAATAATGTGTTTTAACCTCATCATTTAAAAAAGCATAGTGAAAATTATGTTTAATCAATCTGGGAATATGAAAGGCTGGTCTGACACATAATCCTATAGTCTTAGCTTGATTTGTATACTACTCAAATCTATATTTTCATGCTATCTAATTTTTGAATGTAGAATGTAATGCTCTCAGTTGAACTTCTCCTACATGAAGATTTATCAAAAACTTATTGTGCTCATGATATCCTAGAATCAAGTCATGCAAATAGAATTCACAAAGCAAATCCTATTGATCAGGTTTAACACTATAGAAAATTTCCAAAAATGTTGTTGGCTGCAAAATTTTATAAGATGACAGGAGATCCGTAGGAGTTACCATCTATAAAATTGTTCAAATAAAAATAAACTGTATGTAGGAGAAGGATTCCTACATGTCAAAAGAGCTTCTCCTAGTTTGCATGCATCTTGTAAATTTTCTTCTAACTCTTGGACTTTAACATCTAATTCCTTCTTTTCATTTTCCAAGAGTTTGTTCAAAGAAGTTGCATCTTTTTTTTCTATTTAAGTATAGAATATTTTTCTTCAATTTGATGTAGTATTTGCAAGGGAGGAATACTTGGATCACTTGTTTGACAACCATGGTCAACAAATATTTTGGGAGGAGAAAGTGCAACAACTGGTGCTTTGAAAGAATTCACAAAATTTTGCAACCTCATATTTTCCTTCTTCAGACTTTCTACATATAGCCAAAGATCAATCTATTCATCTTCATGTTCTTTTATTATTTCCTCTAACCTATGAATTTTTTTAGTCATGATTAGTAGATATTGTATCTAATTTCTGTACTAAAGATGAGTTGAGATGGTCCTTGTCTTGCAATTGACTGATCAAGTCAGTAATGTCAGTTGTTTGTTGTTGTTCAAGAGCTTGAGCTTAAGAAAGCTGCAAAGTTAGTTGCACAATAGGATCATTTAAATTTGATGATTCACCTTTCTCATTGGTACATATAGTTTTCCCTTTAGCCTTTGTAGTTTTAATTGAAATAGGTGGTTGTTCTGCCATACCTAGTTCCTCTGCCATGTGTGGCTCTTCCTCTAGATTTGTCTCCTCCAATATAATTAGAGAGTTCCTTTCAAAAGGAGTTTCTTCAATATCTGTAGGTATAGGAATATTCTAATGTATGGGGGAATGAGACACCATTTTAAGACTATCTAAAATAACTACAATTTCTTGTTCATCTTCTTCTATTAAAATGAGCCTTCTCCTTATTTTGGTTGATCTTTGAGCTACACTTGGTTGATTTTTTTCTCAACCACCAAACCCTTAGTCATCTCAATGTCTGTAGCAACCTTCTATCTCAATTTTCTTCTTCTTTTCAAAGGCACTGGTGGTGCTACAGACTCATGAGGTTCTTATGGAGACCTTGAAATTTTAGGGTTTTGAGACCTTGTAATTCTTCTTGAAGAATAAGAAGGGATTTCTGTGGAGATTATAGTCTAAGATTTTCTTCTTAGTGTTGTTTTCTTAGCTGATGTGGTAGGTGGAGATGAGTGTTCTTATGGTACATTTGGAGTTCTTTTGCTATATTGTTCTGAAATTCCTCCCAGACCACTTGACCTTGTTGAAGGAAATGATGCTAGATAATAAGCTGAATATGGCCATGATGCCTAAGAGCAACAGTAGGGGTTGTAGACATAACTTGTAGAGCACCATAAAAGAAACATGGGAGATTAATTTTGTACTGAGGGTTTTGTCTCCCATGCTTAAGTTGTATTAACATTTTCATGGCATCTCCCCCTAAAAGATTGTGTTTCCCTTCACAAATGATATATTTAATTACCCACTTGGCTACGAATTTCCAAGGTTCAGGAAGTGAATTCCTTTTAATCCCTTTTGATTTTTCCATTGGAATCTATTAGACATGAAGTTCTAGTCTGCTTATTACCATTAAACTAACTAATTAAATCACTAAATGAAACTCATCCTATGGCTCTCATTCCTTCTTCTAGAACTTGTATAATTTAGCTTATGATTTGAGTTGTAACAGGAATAACAATGCATGTCACAATTGAAAATTCAAGGGTGAGATTGATAATAAATTCACTTACCATTGTTTCGTTGAGACCCTAGAGCTTTTCAATGAAAGGCAGCCAACCATTAGCTCTGAACACTGCTATAGAAGCTTTATCTTTATGAAACTTTACTAGATCCTTTGGCTCTGATCTTGTCTTCTATCCCATTTTTATGTAGAGTTACAGTCAGCTCAATTCCTTTAACTTCAATTAAGGTGTAGAATAGTCTTTTGTTGAAGTCGATAGGCAAAAGGCTCTAAGGATCAGCTTTTGTTGAAGTTCATAGAAAGGAAATGGTTCATTTGAAATGCTACAGCTGCATGAATCTGTAGTGTTGTATGATGATGTGATACTGTTAGGCACCACACATTTCTACAGAGTGTGCCAACCATTTGATCTCATCAATGCAAATCATGTAAAATGATGATGTGTCATATTAATGGTGATAGTGATTCATTTCTTCATTTAAAACCCCTTTTTATGACATCTCATCATTATGGTACTTGATGACTCAATTGATGATATCAAAGCCGCACACTTATCCATACACCTTTGGCACCTTTGTTGCATGATTTTTCATTATGGCATGTGTCATTCCCTTTTAGAAGATTCAAATTCAGGTCATCTTAGAAGAATAGGATCTTAATCAAATTGAAGATAATTAGTTAACTAAACATAGATAAATGAAATATATGTCTTACTTTAACCGTAGACGTTATCCTTTGCTCGCGACGTGTCCTACACAAATAGGTTCACATGGATTAGTTTATTGTATGGAGATGACCAATCATAGTGTCATGATGTGATTTTCTTATAAATTTTGGTTTTTTCCCTTTGGCCAGCCATTGTTGGTTTTCTAGCCAAAGCCCTTTTTGCAATGCATAGCCAGCTAGCAAGCTGGTTTTTTGGGCATGCATTGTCAATAGCATCCCTAGAAGGATTTTCACTATTTATTATTATTATTATTATTATTGTTATTATTATTATTATTATTATTATTATTATTATTATTATTAGTATTATTATTATTTTGACTATCAAGGAGCATGTTCACTAGAAAAAGTAAAGCTTTCCAGAACAACTACTTGATCCTTTACTTTTTGAATAAATGCATCTTTATTAAGAGGTTTTTGATAGAGCTTCAATCAATGTCCATTGACTAACAGAGCTCTTCTGCTGGCATCAATAGGTATCAGCTTAACAGAACCATTTTCATAGACCTCTTCAATCTCATAAGGTCCTAACCATCTTGTTTGTAGTTTTCCTTTGAATTGTTGAAATTTAGAATTAAACAGCAGTGCCCAATCTCCTTTCTAAAACTTATGTTGCTTAATTTGTGCATCATGCCAAACTTTTCATTGATGTTATACCAGTTTATTTTTTTGTTGTGCTTCCATCCTCATTTCATCAAGTTGATTAAGCTGTAGGAGTCTTGCTTGCTATATTTCTTTTAACTCAATTCCTACTTCTATAGTAGTATTATAGGCCCAAACAACTTTTGGTACCTTATCTACCCAATCCTTTCTAATGGAATTAACAACCTTGGTTAAAATGGTTTCTAGTTCTCTATTGGTGACTTCAACTTGTCCATTTCCTTGTGGATGGTATGGAGATGTTTTTCTATGCTGAGTTTGATACACTTGCATAAAATGCTTTATCATGTTTGACATGAAATGTGGTCCTTGATCTAAGACTATCTCTCTTAGAGCACCAAATCATTACATGTTTTTGAAATATAAGAAATTAACTACCATCTCCTCTCTTGCATGAGTTAATGCTTCCACTTCTGCCCACTTGGTCACGTAATTTGTACAAACTAGAAGATATTCTTTTCCTCTGTAAGGAGGATCCATTGGACCAATAAAATCAATTCCCCATTTCTCAAATGGTTCTAAAACCAATTGAGGATGAGGGTGCACGGGCATCTCTATTGAAAGAGTAGGTTGTCTAATTCACTGACAAGCATCATAGTGTCTGACATATCTTTTTACTTGCTGATGAAGATGAGGCCAATAATATCATGCTCCCAAGATTTTATGTATAGTTCTTTGAGTTGAGTAATGGCCTCCCCCTGGTTCATCATGACAAGCTCTAATGATATCATAAGCTTCACCATTTGTCACACACCTAAAAAATACATGATCAGGTCCAAGTTTAAATAACATTCCTTTAATCCATTTACAATAAGAACTTTTTTTATTAACCATTTTTTTTCTTTTTGTGAAAAGTGCAGAGGAAACTTCCCTATGGCGAGGTAATTGGCTATATCAGAAAACCACAGAGATTGTACTGAAATAGCAAATAATTGTTCATCTAGAAAGTCATCTTTTACTGGTTCTTCTTCACCTGTAGTGTTAATTCTTGACAAGAAATAAGCAATTACATTAGACTTCCCTGGTTTGTCTATAATAGTAACATCAAATTCTTGTAAGAGCAATAACCATCTAATAATCCTACCTCCCACAATTGTTTTGTTATTAAGATTTCTAATTGTTGAATGGTCTGTATAGACAAATATGTTGTACCCTATTATGTAGTGTCTGAATTTGTTCATTGTATAAATTACATCTAAGAATTCCTTCTTAGTTTTGGTTTAATTTCTTTTAGCGGATGTCATGTTTTTGCTAATATAATATATAGCATACATGTTACCATCTTCATCCTTTTATCCAAGAACTACTCCTAGTGCTATATTGGAAGCATTTGTGTATATATGGAATGACTTAGTTCAATTTGGTCTTCTTAATACTGGAGCAGTAACAAGTTTAGCTTTGATGGTTTCAAAGGCATGTTGGCAACTATCACTCTATTCGAATGTACTATTTTTTGTAAGAAAGGCAAACATAGGGGTAGTTATTTGGCTAAACTTATCTATGAAGCATCTGTAGTAACTAGCATGTCCTAAAAAACTCTTAACTTTAGTTTGTGTTTGTGGAATGGGCAAGGTGGAAATTATTTCAACTTTTTATAGATCTATCTGAATGCCTTTTGCAGAAATATGGTGTCCCAAGACTATTCCTTCATCCATCATCAACAAACATTTCTCATTGCTCAAAGATAATTGATGTTCCTAACATCTAATCAATACTCTTTCCAATTTGGTAAGATCTTCTTCATAAGTTTCACCATAAACAGTGAAATCATCCATATCTACCTTAACACAATCATTTGTGAGGTCAGAGAAGATTGCCAGAACTACTCTTTGGAAGGTTGCTGGTGCATTACAGAGTCCAAATGGAAGTACTCAGTAATAAAAAGTTCCCCAAGGGTAGGTAAATGTGGTTTTATCTTGATCTTCAGCTAATACCATTATCTGGTTATACCCACTGAACCCATCCAGGAAAAAAATATTACTTTCTTGCCAAGTTATCAAGAACTTGATCAATAAAAGGTAAAGGAAAGTAATCCCTTAATGTTGCTTTGTTTAATTTTCTATAATCCATACATACTCTCAAATTTCCATTTTTATTGGGCACAATTACTAGAGGTAACACCCATTGGATATTTGAGATGGGGTAAATAAACCCAACTTCCAGCAACTTTTGGATTTCTATTTTGACTATTTCCTTTAGTGCTGGGTTTATTATTCTTTGTGGTTGTCTGATCGGTTTGATAGATTCTATGTAGATGTGATGTGTGCATATGTTGGGGTGAATTCCTTTCATGTTAGTATAATCCCAAGCAAAATCCTTGGTATGTCTTTACAATACTTCAAAGAGTTGATCTTCCTCTTCGTTTGTCAACCAACTATTGATGTTCAAAATTTTTCCAGGTAATACCATGATTGGTTTTATACTTGGGTAGTTGGATTCTATTTTCTTAAACTCACTAATTAATGAGTTTAGAGGACATGGATGAGGAAGTAGCTTATGAAAAATAGCTACATTATCAACAAACTCTTTTCCAGGAGGAATCAGTCTTGTTAAAGAATAATGAAAAGCACCTAAGAAATGAGTTTGTTATTGTTCTGCCAATTTCTACACACTTTCCTGAATCAATATATGATCATATGATGAATAATTACTAGGAAAAGTAGAATTGGAGGTTTTATATTTTTCCATCAGACCCAAGAATCCTAAACTAAGGTAGTCTGTAGCTTTCAGACTGGCAAAGTCTATAGTTTTTGGACTAGTAGAGTCTATAGTTTTTGGGCTGGCAGAGTTCGTATATTCTAGGTATATGTCTCCATTCAATTATTCCAAGTGTTTTTTTACTGTGATCATGGCTAAGGAGGAAATTTTGTTTAATGTGTTATCTGATTCATCCACCCAAAGTTCTTATGTGTAATTTGTTGATGGTTTTGCAGGAGGATACAAAGAAATACATTTAGATTTTAACCCATTGGAAATGGCCATGTCTCCTGACCTGAAATCAATCAATGTTGCTACAGTAGTCAACCATGGTCTCCCTAGGATTATAGGATATCCTATATTCTTTGTTTTGGGCTGCAAGACCATGAAATCTACTAGATATTCCCAAGATTCTATTAATACTTCAACATTTTCTATAGTTCCCTCTGGTTTTGTTACCGACAAGTCCACCATTTGAAGGATGGTAGTTGTAGGTTACATTTTCATAAGCGATAATGCATGGAGAGTATCATTTGTCATGACATTGATTGCTTCTCCCAAATCTACCTAGATGTTAGGAATTTATTTTCCTCTGATTGTGACTGTGATCACTAGGCTTCCTAGATATGCATATTTTGGAACTAATAGTTTTTCTACTAATAAATCAACAACTTTTCCATCAACGTGAATGGTTCCAAGATATTTTACCTTCCTCCCAAGTGTCTTGATACAGAGGTTTTTGATGATCTTATTTAATTCAGGTATATCCCTAATAGCTTGTAGAAGGGGTACCTCAATATTGATCTTTTGCAACACATGGACCAAGTTTGAGTCTGGTTTGATATCGATTTCTCTTAATCTTTCAAAAAAAGGAACTACTGGTGTAGTAGTGTTTCCTTTGTTTTCTTCAGGGCTCATTTTGATTTCAGCTTCTCTAGTGCTCAATTGAGATGATTCTATCTGTTTATTTCTATCAGGTATCTCAAAAATGAGTACTAGAGGTTTTTGTATAGTTTTTCCTGATCTTAAATGTATGTCTAAGCACTCAATAGCTCCCACATTGATTGTTTATTCCTGTTGATTGACATAAATAGGTGCTAGTTATTTATTTTTTAGATTCACTATTGGTTGTGCAGGCATTAAGGGATGATTAATTTGTCCTTGTTGCTAAATAACTAGGGGTGGCATAATGGTTTGTTGTTGAAGTGGTCTTCTTGGTTGGGTGAATTATGACTATGGGTTCCACTGTTGATTCCATTGTTGATATGGTTATGGCATCCAATGCTACTGTGGTACCAATTATTTTTGTGGCTATGGCACCATTCATGGAGGTGTTGGCATCCAATCTTGTTCTGCCAATGGATTTTGAATTGATGGACTTTGGGGTTGATTCCAAAATGATGAAGGAACTGAAACATTCCATGGTGCCATCTATGGATTAACTAGATTTCTTGCACTAAACTATCCTAGAGCTTGGTTTTGTGGAGTAAAGTTTTGTCTTTGAATATAATTTACTTCCTCAGTAGACTAGACTTGTGTTTTCATTTGATTCTTTAAAATAGGCAAAATGATGCAATATTTGGTATCATGATCTGTTGCATCACAAATCATGCATGATGAAATATTAGTTCTATCTAGAGGGCAGTCTCTAAAGGCATGTTTCTATCTACACTTAAGATAGTAGATTGCTAAACGCTTTGTTGCATTTGTCTTAGCCTGTAGGCCATCCAAAGTACTACTTAGTGTAACCAGAATATCTATTTTTAGATTAGCAAATTCTTCCATTAATTTACCCACTTCATTAGATTTCCAAAACTTTCCTTTCCTAATTCTAGCTTTTTTCAAGAGTAATTGGTATAAAGCTCAAAAATCTGATCGAAAGCCAACTTATTTATGTCTCCACTGCCCATCAGATTTAAGGCATCTCTAGTGTCTTCATCCAATCCTTTCAAGGAAACCAATTTTTGAACATCTTCAGTGAGTGGATAATTTCTTCTTTTATGAGTGAACATGAATCTATCCAAATAATCCTCTAAAGATTCATCCTCATTTTGTTTGATCTTGAAGAAATCCTCTTTTCTTTCTCGCACTCGGCAGTAATCTTGGTATTTATTTAAAAATTATGTTTCCATGTCATCCCATGTTCTAATAGAATTGCCAAGTAAACCCATGAACCATCTCATAGCTACATCTTTAAGTGTAGAGGGAAATAGTTCTAGCTATCAGTTGTGTAATCATAGGTTTGAAATAGAACCTTAAACTCAAACAGGAATTGATCAGGATCTTTTATAGATCATCCCCAAAAATTTGGCAAATTAGCTGGTGAAATATTTTTCATGGGGGTCTGATCATTAGGATATGCAATAATAGGAAAGGAGAAAGTCCTTCCTGGTTGTGCAAATCATTGACTTTGTTGGAGAGCCATTTCTTCTTCTAATGATATTTCAAAACTAGGATGATCTTCCCATTGAATGTTTGTGGCCTCAATTATAGGTTGTTTTAAGTTCTCAGAAGTTTCTTCAGCTATGGATCTCTGAAATGCTTCTTCTAAGTCCATGGCAATCTCTAAATAATGTCTTCCTGCAAGAGATTGATCTTGAGGAATTTGTCCTATGGGGCTTGCATGTGGCAATGGCTTGGTTCCTATCCCAATTTCAGAAGATTCTTGCAAATAGGTTTCACTTGTATCTTCTAGTTCACTACTTAGAGATGTTGAAGGGGTGTCCACTTGTGTTCTTTGTGGAAAATTTGGAATAAATCATCTTTTAGAATCTCTAAGATGGTACATCAATTTATTAATTTTTTTTAATGATTTTTTACATTTTTTTACTATAGATCAATAATTATTACCTTACTAACACCTTATTTCCCAGGCAACAGCACCAAAAATGATGAGTGTCATCTAACTTCTCATTTAACGAATATTCAATTAGTGTCTTATCAACTCGAACTGGTGTCTAAAGCTATCTGCAGTAAGGTATGGGATGGTAGATCTAGAAGTCTTGCTTATGGGGGTGCTTGCTGATCCTATTCTAACTTTGACTAAACTACTTGATTTACACTTTTGTTAAAAAATAAAGAAATCAAATCAATCCACTCTTTTGCTGGAAGTAAAATATGACACTCCTATTTTACGTTTGTAGGGAAAATAAATTCACACTCCTAGTTACGAAAGGAAATTTGCTTCACACTTCTGTTGTAAAAGAAAAGATACTTTGCGTAGAAAAGAAATGAAATAAGAAAATGCTCTTTTTAAAATATGAATTTGTTTTGATATTTTTATAAATAAATGTAAATAGTAATAGGATTATAACTAATAAATAGATTAAAAATACCATACATAGTTCTTGGTTCTAAGGAGAGTGGGCCCTTGCTCCTCTCAGACTCAGGAACAAAGCTTAATCAGTGTTAGAAACTTGAAGTATTAATTCATAAAAATGAAATAATTACAATCTAATTAAAACCTATATGTTTATCTAATTCTCAATCCTCTATATTTTCTATCTCTCTATTTTTATTCCTTTTATATAGTCAAAAGTCTGACACTTTATACTAATACAATCAACTCAAAATAGGATGCAAAAGAATAGGACTCCTAGTCGATCCCTTCATCCAGAGGCTGGATTTCCAAGAGATCCAATTATTTAAATGAAATAAATATCCTATCCTATAATAGTCCTAAAATATAATTATAAATAAATCTATCAAAAGCAGGTCCTTCAAAATAGCAGGCAGTTATTCTCCTTTTGTGATTCCAGCTGGAATGGTTTTTTCTTATCCTATCTGGTCTCTAGCTTCCCACTATCCTTACAAAATTCATGGTATTGACCCTATGGAGTCTGTAGAAACAACCCTATGGAGTCCATAGAAATAAGCCTACAGAGTCCATAGAAATAATCATGTGCAGTCCATAGAAACAAGCCTATAGAGTCCGTAAAAATAAGCCTACAGAGTCCGTAGAAACAAGCCTGCAGAGTCCATAAAAATGAGCCTGCAGAGGCTATAGTTCTGTTGGATGGAGATCAAAATGGAATGTTCAGTGTACATCCCCTATGTCTTCTTCCTAAGCATTATTCACAGAAAATATCACTAAAACATGTTATATATTAGACATTAATGACAAAGTAAGGATTCAGTCTTTGGTTTAATATAAACAAGACAAATATCTATTTTCCATGTGATAGCTATCTAAGATTTATATAAGATAATATCCTTCGAGAGATGATTTGAAGGAAATAACATGTCAATGATGAGCCATATTTTGAGCTCATCATCTACTAACATTTTATATCCCCTACCTTTAAATTAGCCTAAGAACTCAAATAACTAAATCAAGTTTAAAAATAACTCACAGAGACTCTTACCTCATCTCTCCATCTCATCCAAACTAACATAGCTAGCTCTTATGGTGGCATGCCTCCCGTTGAGTCCCTTCCTTGCTCTATCATCTCAGTCACTCTCACAATGCTTTTTCTCTCCAATGAAAAGTTACAAATGAGTTTAGTCCACCATTAAACCCACTTTTGTTGGGTTTCGTCCGCTGCCAATGTCAGTATCCTTACCATAATCCATCGATGTCAAGACTTAAGCTGACTAACATCAACAACATTTCCCTAAGCCATCGATATCGACAAATTTACCAGCATCGGCATTAATTATTACCGATATCGGCAATGTTACCAGCACCATTGAATTAATGTTTTCATCAATAAGTAACCCCAATGTTTTAGACTTTACTCATTCTCTTTGGAAATTTGGAAATCAAGTATATCTCCCTGACCACGATCACCAACCTAAAGATCACATATATCTCTAAAACAATGACAAATGCCCTTGCATATCACTTAAATCTCCACTAATAATGACTTTGCTTAGAGATCACTAATATCTCCTCGCTCATTAACCCTTTTATACCAACCTTGCATTGCTTCTTGACCGCTTATGTTATTCTGCTATAGTTGGCTATTGTACACACATGTATATTAAGTGTTTTAGATGGTGACCATGCTCATCCTGTCACCTGTAACCTTTTATGTTTTTTAAGGGCACTTCTTACCTCAGATAATTGGGACACATGGACCAATTAGAACTACAACTTTTATTGTTTTGACTTTATCAACTATCACTTACAAGTTATGCTTTGGTTATTTCTATCCAAGTCCTCCTCAACCTTACCTATTCTTAACTTTATCGACTATATATCTTCCTAGTATATGCAAAAGTAATAATACCACATTCTAATCCACTCACCTAATTAACTTCTTATCAAATCGTTACCCAATTCTAGTTTTTCTTCCATTGATTAATGTTTTGAAGGGGGATACCTTATCCAATACCTACAACATCTAACTCTTGTTTTGTCTTGAAACTTGTTAGTGAAAATTACAACATAAAAACGGGTAAATGTAGACACCAAAATTACATCACACACACGTGCATAACTACCTATGCCAAAACTCCCATTGAGCCCTATTTCAATAATAACAGTTAGCCTTCCTAACCTATGCTTTTACCCCTCACACATTTAATTAATTTAAAATACTTAATTAAGTTAATTAAAAGCCCCTTATGCCACCTTACCTAGCCACCTCATCCTAAGACTCATTCTTACCTGATGAGTCATCTCAAGACTTAGTTCCCTTATCCTAACTACCCATGACTTATTCTCACCTCAAAACTAAATTCTTAATCAACTACATCCTTATTAGCCTCCTATTTTTATCATTTTTTAATGGGTGCCACATTTGGAATAAGGAGCAATAGAAAATTGGCCAAAAATAGTAATTTTAAATATTTTGAAGCCACTGACATCGGTCAACCTACAATCGACATCAACGGGATCATCGACATCGATTATATAAGCCAAACTCTAACATGATGTTTAGGTAAATACAAATTAAGAAAATTCATTCTTACTTATATTCAAGCTCTCAGCATTCAACTTTTGACATCCTAGCTTACTACTATCTTGCATAAGTTAATCATGATTAGGAACCAAGCTCTTGAGGACCAACATTACCCACTTATTCTCTTTGTTCAGGGCATCAATTTAGACTCCCTAGTAGGAGCCATCAATCTAGCACTTATCATTATGTCACCACTATAGCTAAGTACATCACTTATTTTGTAGGTCTTTTAAGCATTTACTTTTCTATCACTTTATATCTATTATTCATTATTTTACACATTCTTGATCGAACCCCCATGATGGAGTTACAAAGATTTCCTACTTTTTTCCCCTTGATCTGACACACCAAACCTCTAATCAGATCTATCCAAATCATACTCTCTTCTCTCATAACTCTCCCCAACCTCTTAGACCTAATCAAAACCATTTTTCAGACTCAAAAAAGCCTTCTACAAGATCCTAGGTAATTATTGCCCCTACCAACCTCGATAGCCTAATCGACATCAGTCACCTTCTTCCACAAATCTCGACAGCATAATGGATATTGAACACTTCCCCACTGACGTCAGTGACTTTGGATTTTCTAACCTTTCTAAAACCTACCCAAATAACTTCTAAAATACAGATAGAATATACCACCTGCACTCTTTTACTCTTTGTTGTAATCAGGTTATGAATAACCGTAACATTATTTTTTTTTCACTCTCACTTTACCTCTCTTTTAGTTATTTATTACTCTTTTGTCTCTCAAAAGTGGACTTCCATCTCTAAGGAAGTTTCACACTTCCTAGAACAAGCATGTAGCTTGGCATCCCACTCATTTATCTACTAACAAACATTTTGTGGTAGTGCTTTCTTACTTGCAGGTAGTCCTCTCCAGCCAAAGAGGAGTGCTCACAACGTCTAAATACGACATGCAAACCAATTTGGGTTCATTCTAATCACTTATCCATATCATTCTTCTCTATTTTTCTTTAAACTTTAAATAAACAAATTCTAGCGAAACAAATAGATGTATGCATCAAATATAGAATAAAAATTTGTGTGGGTGTCATTTGGATTTGTTCCACAATATAATATATTTCTTATTTAATAGTGGTAGTTGGCTTACTCCTAGCTGGCATAGTGGGTTGGATTTGATCATTGTTTAGGGGGTTGTGGGACTGGTATGGTGACTTTAGACCACTTATTTGTGATTACGCAATTTGAATTGGGTAAATTACTATCTTAAATAGAAAATTATGGAGATGGGCCAAAGAGGATAATTCTTGATTACCAATGCACTTGGTTGCAGTCATGGGGCAATGAAGAGTTACCGGCATAAGGACCTAAAATGGTAATCCTTGGTTACTATTGCACTTGGATGTGGTCATAAGTTAAGAAAGGGTTGCCAACATTGGTAGGTTCATTACAATTGTTAGTCAATGGTCTTGGCCTATTGGTATTCATTCTAGGATTGATGGTAATGATAGAGACATGACCACCCTCAATACGACCTACAATTTTATTATAGTCATGTATAACTATGTGATAGGTTTGTTGATTATTAGGGTCATTCTGGCCTTGGTTCAATCCATTTTGTGGTTAAGATTTTTGATGCTATTGTTGTGGCTGTGGTTTTTATTATTTTTGTTGTTGATTAGTATTATTATGTTATGGAAAAGGATTTTGATAGATAAATAGGTTTTGATTAAAAGTAGATGCTCTCTTATCCAATTGGATCTCTCCATTTTCTAACATATTTTCAATGAGGTGCTTCATCTACACAAAATAACATATAGAATGTCCATGAACATGATGGTATTCATAGAAATCATGATCTTTATACTAATCTATATAAGGTATTCCTTTAAGAAAGTATTTTGGAATCGACTAACCAATCATATTGGCCATAACTAATTTTCAAAATAATCATTTAATAGGCTCACCAAGGTTACTAAAAACTCTAGGAGTGTGTCTTCTTCTTGGAGGAGGGATTTTCAAAAGTAGTGGGTATAGCCTTTGAGGGAATTATTAAGCTACCTGCATGGGATTTACATAAGTGGTGGGTATAGCAGTGCCTAATATCATGCATTGGTGATCCAATCTAGAATATTTATCAACAACACATTCAATATCAACAGAGTAATTTCAATGCATGATATTAGGCACTACTCCAAGTGAAGTGTGTCAGAGAGTAATTATTAGGCTGCCTACAATAATTTCTCAGAAGCATCAATGACTGTGGGAAGCACAAGTGAGAACCTTTATAGAATTAAAAGCAACACTGATTTTTATTTTCTTTTTTGAATTTTCATGTGCCAAGTTTTCTAAAAGGTAATGGTATTTTTTATCATTACAATCTCCATGGGTTTGTAGTGCATGGAAAATGTGCAACTTTGGGGTGTATTAGCTAGGGTAGAGTCCAATATTGTTGCATATCATGGTAGGCTAATGAAACTAGAGCCTAACCTTTTTGCAAGGAAAGTGCACCATGAGGCTATTATAGATGGTTCTACTATAGAAAACACTGCTCCACAGATTGCAAGGAAAGGTAGAAACGAGAGAGCCACTGTTGTGACAACCTCTACTTTACCTTCATCTGACAATTTTTAAAATATTATTTTATTTCTTCCTACCTAACCCAGCCATCTCCAAAATGTGGCATATACTGCCACCAACAAAATTCAATGTAATGTTTTCAAATTTCAATTTTGGAGCCAATTTTGTGTTGGGGGAAGAAAAGCTGTGCAGTAGGTAAGAAATTAAGTAGAAGAAAAAAAATAAAAATGCATGTGGTAATAATGAGCAAAAGGAGAATGAGCAGTAGTCTACAAAAAGAGAGAGAAGATTTAAAGGAGTATTCAATAGAACAATAGTCTATAGAAAAAAAACAACACAACAGATGATCAAAAAACATAGCAGCAACAACAACGCATAGAAAGGAATAAAACAGATCATCACCTTGTCAGGTGAAAGTAGGGGAAAAGGGGAAACAAAACAAAAATAAAGTAAGAGGTGTAGAACACAAGAATAGTCTGTGAGAAGAAAGAGTTACCAATAACAGTTAAGAAAAGTCAAAGCACTCAACTACATACAAATAGCTTTTGTTGACTCAATATCTCTTAGGATATCAACAGTTGTGTATTCCAAGCAAGCATGAGATATCTAGTAAAATACATATCAAATGAGTGACAAGGTTAAACTTCTCAAGTTGTAGCTCTTTAAAAGATACTTTGAGACCCTAAAAATGAAGGAGAATGAGTCAATAAATGACTTCTTCACAAGAAATATGAACATAGTAAATCAAATGAAGACATGTGGTGATACCCTTGAACACCATATGATCATTGAGAAGGTGTTGAAGAGCCTTCAAATTAGATTTGATCTTATAGTGGTTGCTATAAAAGAGTCAAAATATTTGAGGCAAATGATGGTTGATGAGCTAATGGGTTCTTTATAAACCCATAAACAAAGGCTGAATAGATCAGCCACCTCCTCCCATGAGCAATCATTCAAGACCAATGCCAATGTGAAAGGAAGGGGGAAAGGATCAAACAATAGAGGTAGAGGAAGAACTTGCAGCAGTCAAAAGGTGGAAGACATGGCCATCAAGAACCACATGGAAGAGGAAGAGGAAGGAGCAACAACACTTATAGAGGTGGATCTACACAAAATTATGATAAGTCTAGCATCCAATGTTATTATTGTAATAGGTATGGACATTATACTACTAAGTGTAAAAAGGGGTATGACATGAATAGGCAAAATTCTAATTTCACTCATAGACAAGAGGTTGAACCAAATAGGAATGAGAAAGGATGAAGCTTGTTTATAACATCCAACATTGTCTAACAAAGTGGCAAAGAGATATGGTATTTGGATAGTGGTTTCAGCAATCACATGAGTGAGAAAAAAGAGATGTTCAACCACATAGATGAGACAATAAAATCAAAGGTGAAGATGGAAAACAATGATAAGGTTCTTGTCATGGACAAGGGCAACATTTTAATCTTCACCAATCAAGATGACAAAAGGCAAATTCATGATGTTTACTATGTACTTGAGTTGAAACACAATCTTATCAGCATAGGGTGGCTTGTGCAAAAGGGATACAAGGTAGGATTTGAGAATGGTGAGTGCATCATCTTTGATGAGAGTGTTTACAATAGGAAGATAACAACAATCAAGATGTCAAGAAATCGAATGTTTCCATTGAGAATGCAAAGTGAGCTAATAGCAGCATTCAAAAAAGTCATGGTAGATGAACCTGCTATTTGACGTCTTAGTTATGGGAATCTGATCTTTATAGGGCTGAAATTTATTCATAAGAAGCACATGGTGAAGGGGTTTACCCTTATAGAACAACCAAACAAGGTGTGTGAAGGATGCATAGTGGGGAAGCAACATAGGAGTGCATTTTCCATGGGTAAGGCATGGATAGCTAGAGCTTCGTTAGATCTATTCCATTCAAATTTATGTGGTCCAAAGAAGACCTCCTCTCTATCCAAGAATGTCTATTTCATAAAATTCATAGATGATTACAATCAAAAGATATGGGTGTATTTCTTGAAGAACAAATCAAAAGCATTTGAGATCTTCAAGCATTTGAAGGCCATGGTGGAGAAGCAAAGTGACCACTACATCAAGATTTTGAGGATGGATAGAGGGGGAGAATTATTTTTGAATGAATTCATGAATTTTTGCAAGGATTATGCCATAAAGAAACAATTTACAGTCAGGCATACATCGTAGTAAATTGGTGTGTCCGAGAGGAAGAATAAGACCATCCAAGAGATGGAAAGGAGCATGCTAAAGGCAAAAGGTTTGCCTAATGATTTTTGGGCTAAGGATATAGCAATAGTTGTGTACTTGTTAAATATTTGTCCAATGAAGAGTGTAAGGGAAATCCCTCAAGAAGCATGGAGCAAATAGAAGCCAAGTGTTCAACACCTTAGAGTGTTTGGTTGTGTAGCATATGCACACGTGCCCAAACAAAGAAGAATGAAGTGGGATGATAAAGGTGAGAAATGTATTTTCATAGGGTATAGTGACCAATCAAAGGCATGCTGACTATACAATCTTATCACCAAAGATCTCATAATCAATTGGGATGTTCAATTCATTGAGCATGAAGTTTGGGAAGAGAGACAAGGAGAAGAACATGTTGAAACAAGGGCTGATGGACCCTTCATTGAATCTAAAACAATAGGTGGTATAACCACCAATGCACCAACATGGACCCCTATTTCATAAAGGTTTGGTTCATCTAGTGGAATCAGCCATTAAGAAGGTTAAGGATCTATTCAAGAGTCTACATCATCCTCCTCCAACTCAAATCAACACCAAGTACAGACAAGAAGCTTGAAAAAAGTTTATGAGCAGTCAAGGTATGAGCAAAATGAGATTGAAACTATGAATTATGCACTCATTTTATCAATTTATCTAATATACTATTACGTAGCAGTTAAGGATAACAAGTGGTGTGAGGCTATGGATGAAAAAATGCATTCCATAGAGAGAAATGATACATAAGAGCTAGTTGACCTACCAAAAGGAAAAGAGGTCATAGGATTCAAGTGGGTATACAAGACAAAAGATACTCTCAAAGGTAAGATAGAGAGGTAGAAGGCAAGGCTAGTGGTGAAGGGATACAAGCAAAATCTCAAACGTGATTACAATGAAAATTTGCACCTATGGCATGGCTGGAAACTATAATGATAATCATAGCCATTGCTGTCCAACACAAGTGGAAGGTGCATCAAATGCATGTGAAATCGACATGCTTGAATGGAGTACTTGAAGAAGAGGTCTATGTGGGATAGCCACCTGGATATGAGATTCTCGAGTAGGAGAACAAAGTGTATAGGTTGAAAAAGGCATTGTATGGGCTCAAGAAAGCCCCAAGAGCATGGTGTAGTCATATAGACTCATATTTGTTGAGCAAGAGTGAAAGTGATCCCACATTATATATCAAATCATGAAAATAATGTATTTTGATTGTTGTATTGTATGTGGATGATCTAATATTCACCGATAATGCAAATCAGTCCATTGAAGATTTCAAAACAACCATGAAAAATGAGTTTGAAATGATTGATTTGGGATTCTTGAAGTACTTTCTCAGGATATAAGTCAAACAAATGAATGAAGGCATATTCATATGCCAATCTAAGTATGCAAAATAGGTTTTTTAAATATTCAAGATGTTGGACAACAAACCTATGTTCACTCCAACAGAGACAAGTCTTAAGTTGTGCAAAGATGAAAGCAGCAAAAAAGTAGACCCCACGATCTATAAGAGTCTAGTGGGAAGCCTAATGTATTTGAATACAACAAGCCTAGATATCATGTATGCAATCAGCCTCATATCAAGATTCATGGAGACACCAAATAAGACAAATTGGCAAGCAGACAAGAGGATATTGAAGTACATGAATGAAACAAGGGATTATGATATTTTTTATGCAGCAACAGATGAGTTTTAGCTTGTTGGCTTCACAGATAGTGATTGGATAGGCAACTTCATGATCGAAAGAGCACATCTGAATATGTATTTCATCTTGGATTAGGAGCCATATCTTGGGATTCAAATAAACAACCGATAGTGTCACTTTTTATCGTTGAAGTGGAGTATATAACAGTTAATGCAATAGCATGTCAAGCTATATAGTTGAGAAGGATACTTTTTGATTTGCATGAGGAGAAAAAATTAGCTTCTATTGTCTATTGTGACAATGTATCATCTATAGCATTGTCAAAGAACTTCATGTTTCATGGAAAGAACAAACACATTACAATCAAGTATCACTTCATTCGAGAGTCAATTGAAAATTGTGTCAGAGCTTAGTTTTTACAAGTCTGATTAGTAGGCAGCTGATATTTTGACTAAACCATTGCCAAAAGACACTTTCATGCACCTAAGAGGAAGGTTAGGGGTCATAAATGTAGAAACATTAAGCCTACATAGTGTTATGGTAGATCCAGAGTCTTACAACAAAGCTATAGAATCAAATAATCCAGCTAGGGACTACTATAGTAAATCTACAGACTCAAACATTTCATCTACATACTCCATTAGTCCAGCTACAAACTGTTACAAAAAATCTATGGACTCCATCAGAACTATGGACTCATACAGAAAATCTATGGATTGTATCATAAAAACTATGAACTCCATCAATAGAGCTACGAACATTAGTTATGAACCTCTGGACATGCATAAAAAAGAAGCAGAAGCATTTGGTAAGTTAAAATGAAGTTCTAATGAGGTTTTGGAGACTAAGAAGAGTTTAATTGACTATGGTATAAGGTCAAAAATAAGGGGGAGTGTTAAAATATTATTTTATTTCTTCCTACCGAACCCAACGAGCTCCAAAATGCGGCATATGCTACCACCAACAAAATTAAATGTGATTTTTTCAAATTTCAATTTTGGAGCCAATTTTGTTTTGGGGGGAAGAAATGATGTGGATTAGGTAAGAAAGTAAGTAGAAGTTAAAAAATAAAAATTCACGCAACAACAGTGAGCAGAAGGAGAATGAGCAGTAGTCTAAAAAAGAGAGAGAGAGAAGATTCAGGGGAGTATTCAACACAAGAGTGGTCTGTAGGAAAAACAACACAATAGATTATTAGAAAATGCAGCAGCAATAATAGTCCATATAAAAGAACAAAACATATCATCACCCTATCAATAGAAAGCAGGGAAATAGGGGAAATAGAGCAACAACAGAGTAAGAGGTGCTGAACATGGCAGCACTCTCTGAGAAGAGAGAGTTACTAACAACAATTAAGGAAAGTCCTTTCTAAGAGTATTTTGTGAGTTAATTTTAAATAGTAGTATCTTTATTTGTACATGGAGATCTTTAGAGTTAATAGATATATATTTGTGTTTATTTCTTCATACTCTTTCTCCCCTGTTTTAGTCTTCTATTTCATTGTTGTGTTGTTTACTAGCTGCCCATATGGGCCTGGATATATATATATATATATATATATATATATATATATATATATATATATATATATATATATATATATTTCTCTCTCTTACACAGTGAACAGTGCTGTTAGTTTTCTCCAACAACAATGTTCAGCCTAGATCTTGAGGAAGAAAGGTTATAGCTTATAAGATAATAACTCAAGAGAAGGAGAAGAATGATGGTGAAGAGAATGAAAGCAATTTAAAAGTAAAGGACAAAATTAGTTAATTCCTTTATTTAAAGGAGATAATATTTCAGTCATTATATATTAACTATAAGTACAATGAAAATGGAGAATGACAACGATGGATCTGTTGGAAAATAGACTTGCGACTCAAATGCTCTTAGGCATATTTACTTACTAGCCAAAAAATATCTAGGGATCATTGAGGATCCTTCGATAGATAAAATTAGTATAGATCTCTTGGGATATTCCTGTCAAGGATGATGACTCTCGGGTTTGAACAACCTTTTTTTGTTTCTACATAGTCTGTCCATTTTGGATTGTTTAGTTTTTTCTTGTTGGCTAGGATGGCCTGGCTCTCTGAGAACATTTGGTGACGGATCCCTAGCTAGACCAAAGAGTGACTCTCAAGTCATGAAAAGCAAATAAAAATAAAAATGGGATATGTAGACAAGTTATAATCTCTCAAGTCATGATTCTCAATGTAGACTACTCCCTTGAAGGACAACTATTTAAAAATTAAAAATAAATGCTTAGACCACTCTCTTAAAGGATGGCTAGGCCAAGCTTTGTTCTCCAAGAGGAATATAAATGCAAATCTTATCATATTTATCAACTTTATACGGCCTCCACACATACACAATCCCATTATAGCCTTCCTGCATTGATCAACTTAAACACACAAAAAAAAAATGCTTTAAGTCATGGACTTGCCTATAGTAGCTCTCGGGTCACCCATAGTAGGGGCATATCATTCCCACTTCGAAGGTTACACTACCCAAACATTTTACCTCATTTTACCCTTTTTACCTCATACTTTTTTAATGGACTTTGAACTCACTTAACATAAGGTGAACCCGATGCTTCTCTAACAAACAAAATGGTCCAATAATGCAAAGCATGAAAGAGGTTCCTATTCTTGAGCCTATTTATGTTATGATTATGGGTTTTGCTAATACACAAGCTTTTTTCCTCTTTATTTTCCCATCCAAATCACATGTCGATCTCTCTATTGAGATGAACAACGTCATACTAACATAATCAACCTATTCATTTTAAGCATACACCATCACAAATATGGAAAAATATTGAAATAACATAACATAATCAACCTATTCATTTTAAGCATACACCATTAAAAATATGGAAAAATGCTAAGATGAAGCTAAAAAACCAACTATGCATATACCATTAGATATATGGGAAAGGCTAGTCGAACTCAACTAACATGATCAACATTAACATCAAAATTAACATAACATTAACATAATCATCTACATAAATATCATCGTCACAATCACAATAAATGCATCTCAAAATCATAATAAAAAAACATCTCATACATACATAAACACACACACACACACACGCGCGTGCGCCCACACACACACACACACACACACACACACACACACACACACACACACACACACACACACACACACACACACACACACACACACACACACACACACACGCACGCACGCACGCACGCACACTAATAATACATGTCTATCAATACATCACCGTAATATCACCTCTCTCTCAAAATATACATCTCATATATTTGGCTTGTAGGTCAGTGTACATATAAAAAATATAATCAAAAATGAAAAAAATCTGGAACTCAAGGTCCTCAAGGATCTCCATGTGGTCATGACAAAGCAGTGTCATCACCACTTTTATCCCATCTACATCTGCATGAGCTAGAAGCTGTGGCAAGTGACACAGATCTCTCCTACTCCCTAAACTTAGGATATCTCTAGATCGATGAGAACTCCTTGATGACCCCTTTGTAATAGGTAATCTCATTTAGGACAAAAGTATATCTAGCCAGAGATATAATCTATGGCGGTCCCATCACACCTATTGATGGCCTGGCCTGTACTGGTCCCTATGGTGGAGGAGGAGTAGCTTGACCTGCTACTCTCAAACTATCCCTCTCCACTATTAGTGTAGTAACCTGACCTTATAACACACCAACTTGGCCATGTAGTTACCCAATCTGGCTCTATGGTGCCCCCACTTGGCCTTGTATTGTCTCCACCTGTCCATGTAAGGCTACTACCTGTGCCTGCACTTTATCTCTAGCCTACACTACTACATCCCATGCTACTACAGCTGCATCTCCCTCCCTCATGACACCCTAAAAATTTGGTGGTGGCCTTCTAACCTCAATAACATGATGTAAACAAACCCACCAAGCCATATATGCCATTGTACACCTTGGGTCAACTACGCTTGGCCATGCTGACAATTCCTCAAAATTTGACCCATATATCTCCTGAGGTAAAGGTAGGGGTGCCTCTATATCATCCCTCTTATATTGAGGGAAGGCAAGTAGAACATCCTGTATTAGGCTGAACTACTTCCTGACCCATCTCATAGGTACCATATCTAGCTCGTTGGCTCATCTGCCCTAACCCATAGTGAGCTCTGAAAGCTAATACGTTGTTGTGCCTATCATTTTAATATGGGGTATGTCAGGTAGGGTCTCCACAGAACATCTACCGAGATCAAACCCTCAATCATGTGCCTACAATAAACAATGTCACACACTACATCATCCACTCACTGAATGATATGTCACCTCACTAACATGCTCATTGTATAAGGCCACCATGTGTATATCATGTTCTTCTCTCAAGCATGAGAAGAGCTCCTACCCCTAGAGTGGCATTCATAATATCCTATACACATCCTCCTAGGTCACTGTCAACTCTTTGGTTAGTAGATGGAAGGAGTTGGTGGTGTGATCCCACCTCTTGATCAGTGCTATCATAAGGCTCACATCTCAGGTGACTCTACAATATCATCGCACTCCTCCAAACCCCACCACTACCATATGTTCCCACTTGTCTGGGATGACATCCTTCCTCATCCATTTCAGTAGCCTCAGTAGGTGATCTTATAATGTCAAATCCAGTCACGCCTACATCTATACACACACAACTCAAGTCACAGCCTTTTTTCCTTCTCTTTGGGAGAACTACATTGGCCTAAAGCCCTAAACTGGGCTATGTAGGAAGCACTCAGTCGATATGGGATCTTCTTAGGTTAGCTCGGCCATATACTCACCTAACTATCTACCCTACTGTCCCCTCTCTAACCTAGGCTTCATTGCCTCTCTCTCAACCCTAGGCCCATTGCCTATCATAACTCTAGGCTTCACTGCTTATATACCTACCCCTCAACCCTATGCCTTATTTTTTAAGCCCCAGGTCCTCTAACCTATCTCAGTCTCTCTTTTTGAACCATACTTTAGATCTTTTTCCCTAGGCTTTGGGAGAACTTCATTGCCTTGAAGCTCTAAATAGGGCTATGTATGCATCACTCAATTGACACAAGATCTTATGAGACTAGCTCAGCCATTAAGCTAGTTGACTACTTTCATTAGGGATCCAAACTAACCCTTTCTCATATTTTTTTGGTTCTTCACAAACACCAACATCAACTTTAATGCCGATATCAATGCTTTATAGGCATAAGTGTTAGCTGACATCGGTAGATACTTGTCAACCTCAGTGTTGTGTCGATTGATGTCGATAGACCTTGCTAATGTCGGTGAGTAGTTCGGCCCTAGAGCCGAATGACTCATCCCTAAAATTATAATTTTAACCTAAAAACTACCCCAAATTCCCCCCAAATTATCTTAAAACCACCCTACCCCATTTCCTACCCCTCTACTGACGAGTGTCGTCTAACTCCTCATTTAACCAATATTCAATTGGTGTCTTATCAACTATGAGAAGTCTTGCTTATGGGGGTGATTGTTGATCCTATTCTAACTTTGACTAAACTACTTGATTTACACTTTTGCTGAAAGAGAAAGAAATAAAATCAATCCACTCTTTTGCTAGAAGTAAATCACACTCCTATTTTACATTTGCAGGGAAAATAAATTCACACTCCTACTTACGAAAGGAAATTTGCTTCACACGTCTACTGTAAAAGAAAAGATTCTTTATGTAGAAAATAAATTAAATAAGAAAATGCTCTTTTTAAACTATGAATTTGTTTTGATATATTTATAAACAAATGCAAATAGTAGCAAGTTCTAACTAATAAAATAGAACAAAATACCATACACAGTTCCTAGTTCTAAGGAGAGTGGGCCCTTGTTCCTCTCGGACTCAGGAACAAAGCTTAATCAGTGTTGGAAACTTGAATTATTAATTCATAGAAATGAAATAATTACAATCTGATTGAAACCTGTATGCTTATCTAATTCTTGATCCTCTATATTTTCTATCTCTTTATTTTTCTTCCTTTTATATAGTCAAAAGTCTCACACTTTATACTAATACAATTAACTCAAAATAGCATGCAAAAGAATAGGACTCCTAGTCGATCCCTTCATCCAAAGATTGGATTTCCAAGAGATCCAATTATTTTGATGAAATAAATATCCTATCTTATAATATTCCTAAAATCTGATTATATACAAATCTATCAAAATCAGGTCCTTCAAAATAGTAGGTAGTTATTCTCCTTATGTGATTCAAGCTGGAATGGTTCTTTCTTATCCTATTTGGTCTCTAGCATCCCACTATCCTTACATAATTCTTGGTATTGACCCTGCGGAGTCCTAATAAATGACCCTGCGGAGTCTCTAGAAATAAGCCTGCGGAGTCCATAAAAATAAGCCTACGGAGTCCAGAGAAACAAGCCTATGGAGTCTGTAGAAACAAGCCTGCAGAGTTCGTAGAAACAAGCCTGTAGAGTCCGTAGAAATGAGCCTATAGAGGCCATAGTTCTGCTGGATGGAGATCAAACTAGAATGTTCACTGTACATCACCTGTGTCTTCTTCTTGAGCATTCTTCACACAAAATATCACTAAAACATGCTATATATTAAACACTAATGATAAAGTAAAGATTCAGTCTTTAGTTTAATATAAACAAGACAAATATCTATTTTCCATGTAATAGCTATCTAGGAATCTAAGATTTATATAAGATAATATCGTTCGAGAGATGATTTGAAGGAAATAACATGTCAATGATGAGCCATATTTTGAGCTCATCATCTCCCCCAAGATTTATGTTTTGCAAGTCCCATTGCAAACATGTATTAGCATTCATAGCTCTAGCTTCTGCTTTCTATACTCTGACTCAAATCATATTCATCAAACTCATTTGTTATGTGTCTGTCTGAATTGCTTGTAAATCCATGATGTGTTTGAATCATTAGTTCCATATACTGAATTATTTTTTTGATTGTGGAGCCCAACTCTACCATCTTGGAATAAGTATGATCAGCAAAGGAGGTCTATATCTCATGCCAATCCATTTTTGTTCTCCCCCAGAGTTTATTACCTCTATTAAAATTTATAGAATTGAGGATGCTCTCCTCATACTCTATCTTAAGTTATTTGGGGACATGACTTCTCACCTTTTAAGAGGCACTGAATGTTGGTCCCATCTGTTTACACTTGCAGTCACTACTGAATCAAAATTTTGTCTTGAAAACAAATCAAAAGAAATAGTACAATCATATAGAGCCTATAAATAACGTGTTTTAACCTCATCATTTAACAAAGCACAGTGAAAATTTTGTTTAATCAATTTGGGAATAGGAAAGGTTGGTTTGACACATAATACTATAGTCTTAGCATGATTTGTATAGTCCTCAAATTTGCATTTCCATGTTATCTGATTTTTTAATTTAGAATGTAATGTTCTCAGTTGAACTTCTCCTACATGAAGATTTATCAAAAACTTAATGTGCTCATGATCTCCTAGAATCAAGTCATACATATAGAATTCACAAAGCAAATTTTGCTTATCTAGTTCAGCACTATAGAAAATTTCCAAAAATGTTGTTGGCTACAAAATTTTATAAGGAAGATGACAAGAGATCTGTAGAAGCTGCCATCTATAAAATTGTTCAAATAAAAACAAACTGTATGCAGGAGAAGGATTCATACATCCCAAAAGAGTTTCTCCTAATTTGCATGCATCCTACAAATTTTCTTCTAACTCTTAGACTTTAACCTTTAATTCCTTCTTTTCATTTTCCAAGAGTTTGTTTGAAGAAGTTGCATCTTTGTTTTTCTGTTTAAGTACAGAATATTTTTCTTCAATTTGATGTAGTATTTGCAAGGGAGGAATACCTGGATCACTTTTTTAACAACCATGGTAACAAATATTTTGGGGGGAGAAAGTGCAACAATAGGTGCTTTGAAAGAATTCACCAAATTCTACAACCTCATGTTTTCCTTCTTCAGACTTTCTACATATAGCCAAAGATCAATCTATTCATCTTCATGTTCTTTTATTATTTTCTCTAACCTATGAATTTTTGTAGCATGATCAGTAGATACTGTATCTAATTTTTACACCAAAGATGAGTTGAGATGGTCCTTATCTTGCAATTTACTGATCAAGTTAGTAATGTCAGTTGTTTCTTGTTGTTCAAGAGCTTGAGCTTGAGACAACTGCAAAGTTAGCTGCATAATAGGATCATTTAAATTTCATGATTCACCTTTCTCATTGGTATATATATTTTTCCCTTGATCATTTGCAGTTTCAACTAGAACAGGTGGTTGTTCCACCATACCTAATTTCTCTACCGTGTGTGGCTCTTCCTCTAGATTTGTCTCCTCCAATATGATTAGAGAGTTCCTTTCAAAAGGATTTTCTTCAATATCTATAGGTGTAGGAATATTCAGATGTATGGGGGAATGACATATCATTTTAAGACTATCTAAAATATTTACAATTTTTTGTTCATCTTCTTCTGTTAAAATGAGCCTTCTCCTTCTTTTGGTTCCTATTTGAGCTTCACTTGGTTGATTTTATTTCTCAACCACCAGACCCTTAGTCGTCTCAATGTCTGTAGCAACCTTCTGTCTCAATTTTCTTCTTCCTGTCAAAGGCACTAGTTCTGTTAAAGACTCATGAGGTTCTTATGGAGACCTTGAAATTTTAGGGTTTTGAGACCTTGTAATTCTTCTTGAAGAAGAAGAAGGTATTTCTATGGAGATTATAGTCTGAGATTTTCTTCTTAGTGTTGTTTTCTCAGATGATGTGGTAGGTGGAGATGAGTGTTCCTATGGTACATTTGGGGTTTCTTGTGTTATACTATTCTAAAATTCCTCCCAGACCACTTGACCTTGCTAAAGGAAATGATGCTTGATAATAAGTTGAATAAGGCCATGATGCCTAAGAGCAGTAGTAAGGGTTGTAGACATAACTTGTAGAGCACCATAAAAGAAATATGGGAGGCTAATTTTGTATTAAGGGTTTTGTCTTCCATGCTTAAGATGTATTAACATTTTCATGGTGTTTCCCCCTAAAAGACTATGTTGCCCTTCACAAATGATATATTTACGTACCCACTTGGCTATAAATTTCCAAGGTTCAGGAAGTGAATTCCTTTTAATCCCTTTTGATTTTCCCTTGGAATCTTCTAGACATGAATTTTTGGTTTGCTTATTACCATTAAATTGACTAATTAAATCACGAAATGAAACTCTACCTGTGGCTCTCATTCCTTCTTCTGAAACTTGTATAATTTGGCTTATGATTTGAGTTGTAACAGGAATAACAATGCCTATCACAATTGAAAATTTAGGGGTGAGATTGGTAATAAATTCACTTACCATTATTTCATTGAAACCCTGGAGCTTTTCAATGAAAGGCAGCTAGCCATTAGCTTTGAACACTTCTATAGAAGCTTTATCTTTATGAAGCTTTGCTGGATCCTTCGGCTCTGATCTTGTCTTCTGTCCCATTTTTATGCAGAGTTATAGTCAGCTCGATTCCTTTAGCTTCAATTAAGGTGTAGACCAGTCTTTTGTTGAAGTTGGTAGGCAAAAGGCTTTGAGGATCAGCTTTTATTGAAGTTCGTATAAAGGAAACAGTTCATTTGAAATGCCACAGCTGCATGAGTCCATAGTGTTGTATGATGATGTGATACAGTTAGGTGTCACACATTTCTACGAAGTGTGATAACCATCTAATCTCATCAATACAAGTCATGTAAAATGATGACATGTCATATTAATGATGACAGTGATTCATTTCTTCATTTAAAACCCCTTTTTATGACGTCCTATCATTATGGTACTTGATGACTCAATTGATGATATCAAAGTCGCACAGTTATCCATACACCTTTGGCAGCTTTTTTGCATGCTTTTTCATTATGGCATGTGTCATTCTGTTTCAAAATATTCAAATTTAGGTCATCTCGAAAGAATAGGGTATTAATCAAATCAAAGATAATTAGTTAACTAAACATAGATAAATGAAATATATGTCTTACTTTAACCTTAGACGTTATCCTTTGCTCACCATGTGTCCTACATAAATAGGTTCACATGGATTATTTTATTGCATGGAGATGACCAATCATAGTGTCATGCTATTATTTTATAAATTTTGGTTTTTGTCCTTTGGCTAGCCATTGCTGGTTTTCTAGCCAAAGCCCTTTTTGCAATGCATAGCTAGCCAGCAAGCTGGTTTTCTGGGCATGCATTGTCAATAGCGTCCCTAGAAGGATTTTCACTATTGATTATTATTATTATTATTATTATTATTATTATTATTATTATTATTTTCTTTTTTTTTGGACTATCAAGGAGCATGTTCACTGGAAGAAGTAGAGATTTCTAGAACACCTACTTGATCCTTTACTTTTTGAATAAATTCATCTTTATTGAGAGGTTTTTGATAGAGCTTCAATCTATGTCCATTGACTAACAGAGCTCTTTTGCTAGCATCAATAGGTATCAGCTTAACATAACCATTTTCATAGACCTCTTCAATCTCATAAGGTCCCAACCATCTTGTTTGTAGTTTTCCTTTGAACTGTTGAAATTTAGAATGAAACAATAGTGCCCAATCTCCTTTCTAAAAATTTCATTGCTTGATTTGTGCATCATGCCAAACTTTTCATTGATGTTGTACCATTTTAGTTCTTTGTTGTGCTTCCATCCTCATTTCATTAAGTTGATTAAGCTGTAGGAGTCTTGCTTTCTGTATTTCTTCTAACTCAATTCTTAATTCTATAGTTGTTTTCAAAGTTTGTAATTCAAATTCAACAGAGAGTAAAGGTTTCATACAATAAACCAATTCATAAGGTGAAAATCCAATTGTTGTTTTCCAAGTAGTATTATAGGCCCAAACAGCTTCTTGTACCTTATCTACCTAATCTTTTCTGTTGGAATTAACAACCTTGGTTAAAATGGTTTCTAGTTCTCTATTGGTGACTTCAACTTGTCCATTTGCTTGTGGATGGTATAGAGATGTTTTTCTCCGCTAAGTTTGATACACTTGCATAAAATTCTTTCTCATGTTTGACATGAACTACGGTCTTTGATCTGAGACTATCTCTCTTGGAGCACCAAATTATTGCATGATTTTGAAATATAAGAAATCAGCTACCATCTCCTCTCTTGCATGAGTTAATGCTTCCACTTCTACCCACTTGTCATGTAATCTACACAAACTAGAAGATATTCTTTTCCTCTGGAAAGAGTATCCACTAGACTAATAAAATCAATTTGCCATTTCTCAAATGGTTCTAAAACCAATTGAGGATGAGGGTGCAGGGGCATCTCTATTGAAAGAGTAGGTTGTCCAATTCAATAACAAGCATCACAGTGTCTGACATATCATTTTACTTTCTGATGAAGATGAGGCCAATAATATCCTACTCCCAAGATTTTATGTATGATTCTTTGAGCTGAGTAATGGCCTCCTCCTAGTTCATCATGACAAGCTCTGATGATATCATAAGCTTCACCATTTGTCACAAACATGTGAAATACATGATCAGGTCCATGTTTAAATAGTATTCCATTAATCCACTTAGTAATCAAAAGTTCCCCAAGGGCAGGTAAATGTGGTTTTATCTTGATCTTTAGCTGCTACCGTTATATGGTTATACCCACTGAACCCATCCAGGAAAGAAAAATATTTCTTTCTTGTCAAGTTATCAAGAACTTGATCAATAAAAGGTAAAGGAAAGTAATCCCTTAATGTTGCTTTATTTAATTCTCTATAATCCACACATATTCTTAACTTTCCATTTTTTTTGGGCACAATTACCAAAGGTGACACCCACTGGCTGTCTGAGATGGGATAAATAAATGCAACTTCCAGCAACTTTTGGATTTCTATTTTGACTATTTCCTTTAGTGCTAGGTTTATTCTTCTTTGTGGTTGTTTGACTAGTTTGACAGATTTTGTGTAGATGTGATGAGTGCATATTATGGGGTGAATTCCTTTCATGTCGGTATAATCCCAAGCAAAAGCCTTGATATGTCTTTCTAATACTTCAAAGAGTTGATCTTCCTCTTTGTTTGTCAACCAACTATTGATGTTCAATATTTTTCCAGGTAATACCATGATTGGTTATGTACCTGGGTAGTTAGATTCTATTTGCTTAAACTCACTAATTAATGAGTTTAGAGGACATGGGTGAGGAAGTAGCTTATGAAACATAGTTACATTATCAACAAACTCTTTTCCAAGAGGAATCAGTCTTGCTAAAGAACAATGAAATACATCTAAGAAATGAGTTTATTGTTATTCTGTCAATTTCCACACACTTTCCTAAATAAATCTATGATCATATGATGAAGTACTAGCAAAAGTAGAAGTGGAGGTTTCAAAAATTTCCATCAGACCCTAGAATCCTAAACTAAGGCAGTCTATAGCTTTCAGACTGGCATAGTTCGTAGTTTCTGCATTGGCAGAGTCTGTAGCTTTTGGACTGGCAGAGTCCATAGATTCTGGGTATATGTCTCCATTCAATTATTCCAAGTGTTTTTTGACTGTGATCATGGCTAAGGAGGAAATTTTGTTTAATGTGTTATCTGATTCATCCACCCAAAGTTCTTATATGCAATTTGTTGATGGTTTTGCAGGAGGATACAAAGAGATGCATTTGGCTTTTAACCCATTGTAAATGGTCATGTCTCCTGACTTGCAATCAATCAATGCTGATATAGTATCCAACCATGGTCTCCCTAGGATTATAGGATATCCTAGATTCTTTGTTTTGGGTTACAAGACCATGAAATCTACTAGATATTCCCAAGATTCTATTAATACTTCAACATTTTCTATAGTTCCCTCTGGTTTTGTTACTGACTGGTCCGCCATTTGAAGAATGGTAGTTGTAGGTTGCATTTTCATAAGAGATAATGCATGGAGAGTATCAGTTGTCATGACATTGATTACTTCTCCCAAATCTACCCAGATGTTAGGAATTTATTTTCCTTCGATTGTGACTGTGATCACTGGGCTTCCCAGATCTGCATATTTTGGAACTAATAGTTTTTCTGCTAATAAATCAACAACTTTTCCATCAACATGAATGGTTCCAAGATATTTTACCTTCTTCCTAGGTGTCTTGATACAGAGGTTTTTGATGATCATATTTAATTCAGGTATATCCCTAATAACTTGTAGAAGGGGTACCTCAATATTGATCTTTTGCAACTCATGGACCAAGTTTGAGTCTAGTTTGATATCAGTTTCTCTTAATCTTTTAGGAAAAGGAACTACTGGTGTAGTAGTGTTTCCTTTGTTTTCTTTAGGGCTCATTTTTATTTCACCTTTTCCAGTGCTTAATTGAGATGATTCTATCTGTTTGTTTCCATTAGGTATCTCAGAAATGAGTACTGGAGGTTTTTGTATAGTTTTCCTTGATCTTAAATGTATGTATGAGCACTCAATAGCTCCCACATTGATTGTTTCTTCCTATTCATTGACATAAATAGGGGCTGGTTGTTTATTTTTTGGATTCGCTATTGGTTGTGCAAGCATTGAGGGCTGATTAATTTGTCCTTATTATTGAATAACTGGGGGTGGCATAATGGTTTGTTATTGAAGTGGTCTTCTTGGTTGGGTGAATTATGACTGTGGGTTCCACTGCTGATTCCATTGTTGATATGATGGTGTCATCCAATGCTACTGTGGTACCCATTCTTGTTGTAGCTGTGGTACCATCCATGGAGGTGTTGGCATCCAATCTTGTCCTTCCCATGGATTTTTAATTGATGGAATTTGGGGTTGATTCCAAAATGGTGAAGGAATTGAAACATTCCATGGTGCCATCCATGGATTAACTGGATTTATTACACTAAACTATCCTTGAGCTTGGTTTTGTGGAGCAAAGTTTTGTCTCTGAATATAATATACTTCTTTAGTGGATTGGACTTGTGTTTTCATTTGATTCTTTAAAATAGGGAAATGAGTGCAATATTTGGTATCATGATTTGTTGCATCACAGATCCCACATGATGAAATATTGGTTCTATTTAGAGGGCAGTCTCTAAAGGCATGTTTCTATCTACACTTAGGATAGTAGATTGATAAAGGCTCTATTGCATTTACCTTAGCCTGTAGGCCATCCAAAGTACTACTTAGTGTAACTAGAATATCTATTTTGAGATTAGCAAATTATTCCATTAATTTACCCACTTCATTAGATTTCCCAAACTTTCCTTTCCTAATTCTAGGTTTTGTTTGAGAGAAATTGGTACAAAACTCAGAAATCTGATGAAAAGCCAACTTATTTATGTCTCCTCTACCCATCAAATTTAAGGCATCTCTAATGTCTTCATCCAATCCTTTCAAGAAAACCAATTTCTAAATGTCTTCAGTGAGTGGATAATTGCTTCTTTGATGAGTGAACATGAATCTATCCAAATAATCCTCTAAAGATTCATCCTCATTTTGTTTGATCTTGAAGAAATCCTCTTTTCTTTCTTACACTTGGTAGTAATCTTGGTATTTGTTCAAGAATTTTGTTTCCATGTCATCCCATGTTCTAATAAAATTTCTAGGTAAACCCATGAACCATCTCATAGCTACATATTTAATTATAGAGGGAAATAGTTTTAATTTATGGCTATCAATTGTGTAATCATAGGTTTGACATAGAACCTTAAACTCAAAGAGTAATTGATCAGGATCATCTGTAGATCATCCCCAAAAATTTGGTAGATTAGCTAGTGAAATATTTCTCATGGGGGTTTGATCATTAGGATTTGCAACAATAGGAAAGGATAAAGTCCTTCCTAGTTGTGCAAATTGTTGATTTTGTTGGAGAGCCATTTCTTCTTCTAATGATATTTCAAAATAGGGATGATCTTCCCACTGAATGTTTGTGGTCTCAGTTATAGGTTGTTCTAAGTTCTCAAAAGTTTCTTCAGCTATGGATCTTTGAAATGCTTCTTCTAAGTCCTTGGAAATCTCTAAATAATGTCTTGCTACAAGAGACTGATCTTGAGGAATTTGTCCTATGGGGCTTGTGTGTGGTAATGCCCTGGTTCCTATCTCCTGTCTTCTTCCTAAGAATTCTTCACACAAAATATCACTAAAACATACTATATATTAGACATTAATGACAAAGTAAAGATTTAGTCTTTGGTTTAATATAAGCAAGACAAATATCTATTTTCCATGTAATAGCTATCTAAGAATCTAATATTTGTATAAGATAATATCATTCGAGAGATGATTTGAAGGAAATAACATGTCAATGATGAGCCATATTTTGAGCTCATCATCTACTAACATTTTATATCCTCCACCTTTAAATTAGCCTAAGAACTCAAATAACTAAATCAAGTTTCAAAACAACTCACAGAGACTCTTACCTCATCTCTCCATCTTGTTCAGACTAGCATAGCTAACTCTCATGGTGGCATGCCTCCCGTTGAGTCCCTTCCTTGCTCTATCATCTAAGTCGCTCTCACAATGCTTTTTCTCTCCAATGAAAAGTTACAAATGAGTTTGGTCAGCCATTAAACCCCCTTTTATTGGGTTTAGTTGGCTACCAATGTCAGCATCCTTGCAATAATCCATCGATGTCAGGACTTAAGCTGACTAACATCGACAACATTGCCCTAAGCCATCGATATTGACAACTTTACTGGCATCAACATTAATTATTATGAATATCAGAAATGTCACCAGCACCATTGAATTAATGTTTTCCTCAACAAGTAACCCCAACATTTTAGACTTTACTCATACTCTAGGGAAATTTGGAGATCAAGTATATCTCCCTGACCATGACCACCAACTTGGAGATCACATATGTCTCCCAAACCATGACAAATTCCCTTGCATATCACTTAAATCTCCACCAACAATGACTTTGCTTAGAGATCACGAATATCTCCTCACTCATTAACCCTTTTGTACCAACCTTGCATTGCTTATCTTGACCACTTATGTTATTCTGCTATAGTTGGCTATTATACACACACATGTATATTAAGTGTTTTAAATGGTGACCATGCTCATCCTGTCACCTACAACCTTTTGTGTTTTTCAAGGGCACTTCTTACCTCAGATACTTGGGACACATGGACCAATTAAAACTACAACTTTTATTGTTTTGACTTTATCAGCTATCACTTACAAGTTGTGCTTTGGTTATTTCTATCCAAGTCCTCCTCAACCTTACCTATTCTTGACTTTGTCAACTATATCTCTTCATAGTATATGCATAAGTAGTAATACCACATTCTCATCCACTCACCTAATTAACTTCTTGTCAAATCAATACCCAATTTTGGTTTTTCTTTTATTGATTCCTGTTTTGAAGGGGGATATCTTATCCAATACCTAGAACATCTAACTCTTGTTTTGTCTTGAAACTTGTCAGTGCAAATTACAAGATAAAAAGGGGTAAATGTAGATACCAAAAGTACATCACACACAAGTGCATAACTACCTATGTCAAAACTCCCATTGAGCCTTATTTCAATAATAATAGTTAGCCTTCCTAACCTATGCTTTTACCCCTCACACATTTAATTAATTTAAAATACTTAATTAATTTAATTAAAAGCCCCTTATGCCACCTTACCTGGCCACCTCATCCTAAGACTGATTCTTGCCTAATGAGTCATCTCAAGACTTAGTCCCCTTATCCTAACTACCCATGACTTATTCTCACCTCAAAACTAAATTCTTAATCAACTACATCCTTCTTAGCCTATTATATTTATCATTTTGTAATGGGTGCCACATTTGGAACAAGAAGCAATATTAAATTGGCCAAAAATAGTACTTTTACATATTTTGAGGCCACTGACATCAGACAACCTACAACCAACATGAATGGGATCATCGACATCGATGATATAAGCCAAACTCTAACCTGGTGTTTAGGTAACTAGAAATTAAGAAAATTCATTTATACTTACATTCAAGCTCTCGGCATTCAACTTTTGATATCCTGGCTTACTATTATCTTGCGTAAGTCAATCATGATGGAACCAAGCTCTTGAGGCCCAACATTACCTGCTTGTTCTCTTTGTTCAGGGCATCAATTTAGACTCCCTGATAGGAGCCATCAATCTAGCACTTATGATTTAGTCACCACTATAGCTAAGTACATCACTTATTTTTCAGGTCTTTTAAGCATTTACTTTGCTATCACTTTATATATATTATTCATTATTTTAAACATTCTTGATCGAACCCCCATGAGGGATTTTTAAAGCTTTCTTGCTTATTTCCCCTTGATCTGATACACCAAACCTTTGATCAGATCTATCCAAATCATACTCTCTCTCATAACTCTCCCCAACCTCCTAGACCTAATCAAAACCATTTTTCAGACTCGAAAAATCCTTCTACAAGATCCTAAGCAATTATTACCCCTACTGACCTTGGCATCCTAACTGACATCGGTCACCTTCACCCACCAATCTCGATAGCATAATCTATATCGATCACTTCCCCAACAACGTCAGTGACTTTGGATTTTCTAACCTTTCTAAAACCTACCCAAACAACTTCTAAAATACAAACATAATATACCACCTGCATTCTATTACTCTTTATTTTAATCAAGTTATGAATAATGGTAATATCATTTTTCTTTCACTCTCTCTTTACCTCTCTTTTAGTTATTTATTACTCTTTTGTCTCTCAAAAGTGGACTGTCATCTCTAAGGAAGTTTCACACTTCCTAGAACAAGCATGTAGCTTGGCAGCCCACTCATTTATCTACTAACAAACATTTTGTGGTAGTGCTTTCTTACTTGTAGGTAGTCCTCTCCAGCCAAAGAGGAGTGCTCACAATGTCTGAATATGACATGCAAACCAATTTGGGTTCATTCTAATCACTTATCCATATCATTCTTATTTGTTTTTCTTTAAACTTGAAATAAACAAATTCTAGTGAAATAAATAGATGTATGCATCAAATATAGAATAAAAATTTGTGTGGGTGTCATTTGGATTTGTTCCACAATATAATATATTTTTTATTTAATAGTGGTAGTTGGCTTACTCCTAGCTGGCATAGTGGGTTGGATTGGATCATTGTTTAGGGGGTTGTGGGACTGGTATGGTGACTTTAGACCACTTATTAGTGATTACGCAATTTGAACTGGGTAAAAATAGAAAATGATGGAGATGGGCCAAAGAGGATAATTGAGAAGTTGTTGAAGAGCCTTCAAATTAGATTTGATCTTATAGTGGTTGCTATAGAAGAGTCAAAATATTTGAGGGAAATGATGGTTGATGAGCTAATAGGTTCTTTACAAACCCATAAACAAAGGCTGAATAGATCAGCCACCTCCTCTCATGATCAAGCATTCAAGACCAATGCCAATGTGAAAGGAAGGGGAAAGGATCAAACAATAGAGGTAGAGGAAGAACTTGCAGTAGTTAGAAGGTGGAAGACATGGCCATCAAGAACCACATGGAAGAGGAAGAGGAAGGAGAAATAACACTTCTAGATGTGGATCTACACAAAATTATGATAAGTCTAGCATCCAATGTTATTATTGTAATAGGTATGGACATTATGCTATTGAGTGTAAAAAGGAGTATGACATGAATAGGCAGAATTATAATTTCACTCATACACAAGAGACTGAACCAAATAGGAATGAGAAAGGGGAAGCTAGTTTATAACATGCAACACTATCTAACAAAGTGACAAAGAGATATGGTATTTGGATAGTGGTTTCATCAATCACATGAGAGAGAATAAAGAGATGTTCAACCACATAGATGAGACAATAAAATCAAAGGTGAAGATGGAAAATAATGTTAAGGTTCTTGTCATAGACAAGGGAAACATTTTAATCTGCACCAATCAAGGTGACAAAAAGCAAATTCATGATGTTTACTATGTACTTGAGTTGAAACACAATCTTATCAGCATAGGGTGACTTGTGAAAAAGGGATACAAGGTCAGATTTGAGAATGGTGAGTGCATCATCTTTGATAAGAGTGGTTGCAATAGGAAGATAACAACAATCAAGATGTCAAGCAATCGAATGTTTCTGTTGAGAATGCAAAGTGAGCTAATAGTAGCATTCAAAAAATTCATGGTAGATGAACCTACTATTTGACATCTTAGTTATGGGAATTTTATCTTTAGAGGGCTGAAATTTATTCATAAGAATCACCTGGTGAAGGGGTTTCCCCTTATAGAACAACCAAACAAGGTGTGTGAAGGATACATAATGGGGAAGCAACATAGGAGTGCATTTTCCATGGGTAAGGCATGCATAGCTAGAGCTTCATTAGATCTAATCCATTCAGATCTATGTGGTCCAATGAAGACCTCCTCTCTATCCAAGAATGTCTATTTTATAGCATTCATAGATTATTACAATCAAAAGATATGGGTGTATTTCTTGAAGAACAAATCAAAAGTATTTGAGATCTTCAAGCATTTGAAGGCCATGGTCGAGAAGCAAAGTGACCACTACATCAAGATTTTGAGGATGGATGGAGGGGGAGAATATATCTCGAATGAATTCATGAATTTTTGCAAGGATCATGGCATAAAGAAACAATTTACAGTGAGGTATACATCATAGTAAAATGGTGTGTCTATGAGGAAGAATAAGACCATCCAAGAGATGGAAAGGAGCATGTTAAAGGTAAAAGGTTTGCCTAAAGATTTTTTGGCTAGGGATATAGCAAAAGTTGTGTACTTGTTAAATATTTATCCAATGAAGAGTGTAAGGGAAATCCCTCAAGAAACATGGAGCAATTAGAAGCCAAGTGTTCAACACCTTAGAGTGTTCAGTTGTGTAGCATATGCACACGTGCCCAAACAAAGAAGAATGAAGTGGGATGACAAAGGTGATAAATATATTTTCATAGGGTATAGTGACCAATCAAAGGCATACTGACTGTATAATCTTATCACCAAAGATCTCATAATCAGTTGGGATGTTCAATTCATTGAGCATGAAGCTTGGGAAGAGAGACAAGGAGAAGAGCATGTTGAAACAAGGGTTGATGGACCCTTCATTAAATCTAAAACAATAGGTGGTATAACCACCAATGCACCAACATGGACCCCTATTTCATAAAGGGCTGGTTCATCTAGTGGCATCAGCCATCAAGGAGGTTAAGGAGCTATTCAAGAGTCTACATCATCGTCCTCCAACTCAAATCAACACCAAGGACAAGAAGCTTGCAAAAAGTTTATGAGAAGTCAAGGTATGAGCAAAATGAGAATGAAACTATGAATTATGTACTCTTTTTATCAGTTGATCTAATCTACTCTGACAAATCAGTTAAAGATAGCAAGTGGTGTGAGGCTATGGATGAAAAAATGCATTCTATAAAGAGAAATGATACATAGGATCTAGTTGAGCTACCAAAAGGAAAAGAGGTCATAGGAGTCAATTGGGTATACAAGACAAAAAATAATCTTGAAGGCAAGATAGAGAGGTAGAAGGCAAGGCTAGTGGTGAAGGGATACAAGCAAAATCTCAAACGTGATTACAATGAAATATTTGCCCCTGTGGCAAGGCTAGAAACCGTAATGATAATCATAGCCATTACTGCCCAACACAAGTGGAAGGTGTATCAAATGGATGTGAAGTCAACATTATTGAATGGAGTACTTGAAGAAGATGTCTATGTGGAATAGCCACCCAAATATGAGATTCTCAAGCAGGAGAACAAAGTGTATAGATTGAAAAAGGCATTATATGGGCTCAAGCAAGCCCCAAGAGCATGGTGTAGTCATATAGACTCATATTTATTGAGCATTAGTTTTATCAAGAGTGAAAGTGAGCCCACATTATACATCAAATCATGAAAATAATGTATGTTGATTATTTTATTGTATGTGGATGATCTAATATTCATCGATAATGCAAATCAGTCCATTGAAGATTTCAAAACAACCATGAAAATTGAGTTATAAATGATTGATTTGGGCTTCTTGAAGTACTTTCTCAAAATAGAAGTCAAACAAATGAATGAAGGCATATTCATATGCCAATCTAAGTATGCAAAAGAGGTTTTGTGAAGATTCAAGATGTTGGACAACAAACCCGTGTTCACTCCAACAGAGACAAGTCTTAAGTTGTCCAAAGATGATAGCAGCAACAAAGTAGAACCCACACGCTATAAGAGTCTAGTGGGAAGCCTAATGTATTTGACTAAAACAAGCCCAAATATCATGTATGCAATCAGCCTCATATCAAGATTCATGGAGACACCAAATAAGACACATTGGCAAGCAGATAAGAAGATATTGAAGTACATGAAAGGAACAAGGGATTATGATATTTTGTATGCAGCAATAGATGAGTTTTAGGTTGTTCGCTTCATGGATAGTGATTGGATAGGCAACCTTGATGATCGAAAGAGCACCTCTGAATATGTATTTCATCTTGGATCAGGAGCCATATCTTGGGATTCAAAGAAACAACTGATAGTGTCACTTTTTATCATTAAAGCAGAGTATATAGCAATTAATGCAATAGCATGTCAGGCTATATAGTTGAGAAGGATACTTTCTAATATGCATGAGGAGCAAAAATGAGCTTCTATTGTCTATTGTGACAATGTATCATCTATATCACTGTCAAAGAACTTCATGTTTTAGGGAAAGAACAAACACATTGCAATCAAGTATCACTTCATTCGAGAGTTAGTTGAAAATCTTGTCATAGAGCTTAGTTTTTACAAGTCTGATCAACAACTAGCTAATATTTTTACTAAACCATTGCCTAAAGACACTTTCATGCACCTAAGAGGAAGGTTAGGGGTCATAAATGCAAAAACATTAAACCTACATAGTGTTATGGTAGATCCCAAGTCTTACAACAGAGCTATAGACTCAAATAATCTAGCTAGGGACTACTACAGTAAATCTACAGACTCAAACAGTTCATCTACGTACTCCATCAATCCAGTTACGAACTATTACAAAAAATCTATGGACTCCATCAGAACTATGGACTCCTATAGAAAATCTATGGACTCTATCATAAAAACTATGAACTCCATCAATAGAGCTACTGTACGGACATCAGTTATGAATGTCTAGACATGCATAAAAAAGAAGCAGAAGCATTTGGTAAGTTAAAATGAAGTTATAATGAGGTTTTGGAGACTGAGAAGAGTCTAACTGACTATGGTAGGAAGGTCATAAATAAGGGGGACTGTTAAAATATTATTTTATTTCTTCCTACCTAACCCAACGAGCTCCAAAATGCGGCATATGCTACCACCAACAAAATTAAATGTGATTTTTTTAAATTTCAATTTTGGAGCCAATTTTGTTTTGGGGGGAAGAAACGTTGTGCAGTGAGCAGAAGGATAATGAGCAAAAGTCTGCAAAAAGAGAGAGAGAAGATTCAGGGGAGTATTCAACATAACAGCGGTCTGTAGGAAAAACAACACAACAGATTATTAAAAAATGCAGTAGCAATAATAGTCCATAGAAAAGAACAAAACATATCATCACCCTATCAATAGAAAGTAGGGAAATAGGGGAAACAGAGCAACAACCGAGTAAGAGGTGCAGAACACAGTAGCACTCTCTGAGAAGAGAGAGTTACCAACAACAGTTTAGGAAAATCCTTTTTAAGGGTATTTTGTGAGTTAATGTTAAACAGTAGTAGCTGTATTTGTACATGGAGATCTTTAGAGTTAATAGATATATATTTGTGTTTATTTCTTCATACTCTTTCTCCCCTGTTTCAGTATTCTATTTCATTGTTGTGTTGTTTATTAGCTACCCATATGGGCCTGGATATATATTTTTTTATTTCTCTCTCTTACACAGTGAACAGTGTTGTTAGCTTTCTCCAACAATAATGTCCAACCTAGATCCTGGAGAAGAAATGTTACAACTTACAAGACAATAACTGAAGAGAAGGAGAAGAATGATGGTGAGGAGAATGAAAGCAATTTCAAAGTAAAGGACAAAATTAGTGCTCCTGTGACAATAGACCCCCAAAGCATTCATGCCCCTGAAGAGGAGCAAGAGAAGGCTACACCGATATTGATAAAAGGCATTGATTTTGAAATTGACAAAAATAAATCGAGGCATAGTTCATATTTCCCAACTGCAGTGATATGCCACAACCATGTATTCTCAAGTGACATTGAAAATCTTCAATATAGCACTATAAGCCAGATAAGCAATTTCAAAACATCTCTTCCTGTCACAGGAAGGAAAGAAAATGGGAATTAGCATGCTGCAGAAAGATAGAGTCCTCTTGAAGGATCTACACCAAATCTCAATTTTATGTAGAGCAAGGCTTCAGAATCTGGTGAAGATGGTTCTACTTCTTACATAGGTGTGAATAACAGGGTCAATGGATGGTCAGCTGCTCCTTCTGTTGGTGATGGTATGAGGAACCTGATGATTGGGGGTCGAATGCACACTTTTCATGACCATGGAAATGCCATGAGATCAGATCCAGTGCATTAAGGGAAGCTTCTCTCATTGTGGGGGTATGTATGTGAGGATGCCTCTGAGGAGCAAGATGATGTAGTTCCATCAAGAAATGAGGAAGATGATGAGTAAATGGACGAAGATGTCGATTCAGCACTAGATGAAGTAAGGAGGCGAAAGCGAGAAAGTATTCTAAGTTTGGATTCAACCTCTGGGATAACAAAACATTTGACTCCAATGAATAGATGGTAGATTTGTCGAACTTCTAGAGTTTTTGGTTGTCCTTCCTCCCACCACTTTTTGATCAGGTATGAACACCTATATTCTTTTATCCTATCATCTGCATATTCTGGACTTCATTTCTTGGAATAATTTTTGAGGAAGTCTGCCTTAAAATTGTGTAAATGGAAGATATAGTTGATCTATCGACTATATACTCAATAAATTACTGACCATAGATATTACCTTTTTGAGGTGGGCATAGGCTTATTTTGACCTCTTTAAAATAATCTAATTAGGTCCAATCTAAAAATACTAAGGATGTGCTAAAAACAACCTTGCCAACTGAGCAAATTTTCTCATCATACATGATTTTTAAAAACTGTGTATAATTAAATTTTTTTTTCTAAATATATTTGTCATGTATAGTTTTCATTTTTTATTTTTGTTAAATAAATTTATCATGCATGATTTTAATGTTTTATTTTTAACAATTTATATAATTAAAGATTTTTTTTTTAATTTTTATAAAACTTATTTTTTAAAATTGTTTATGATTAAAGATTTTTTTAAAAATAAATTTATCATGCATAATTTTAATTTTTTTTTTTATTAAATAAATTTATTATGCATGATTTTAATTTTTAATTTTTATAAAACTTATTTTGAAAAACTGTGTATGATTAAAGATTCTTTTCATGTAAATAAATTTATCATGCATGATTTTATTTTTTTGTTTTTATTAAATAAATTTACCATACATGATTTTGATTTTGATTTTTATAAAACTTATTTTTAAAAATTTAATATTTAGATTTTTAAAAACTATGTATAATTAAAGATTTTTTTTCTTAAATAAATTTATTGTTTAAATTGTTTAAGTTATTTAAATAAATTCAATATTTAAATTGTATAAATTATTTTATTTTTCCATCTTTCAATATTTAAATTTAATATTTCTTCTTTTAAATCTAAATAATATTACACAAAGCAAAAGAGAATTGATTGATTTGTAAGGAGAATGTATCAGAGAGCACAGTTACATCTTTCATATATTTTTTTAAATTTTTTTTATTTATTTGTAAAATTTAATATTTCATATATTTTTTTAAATTTTTTTGATTTATTTCTAAAATTTCATGTAGATTATCCTTTTATTATTTTTCATCTTCGATTTTTTATTTTATTTTTTTGAATTGGTGTAATTATTTTTGTTTACATAAAAATAGATGTTACATCTTCAATCCTCATCCCAGAGTCTAGTAGAAATAAGGAACAAAATCCTCAAGAATATAACGCAACTCAAAAAGAATTTGAGAAAAAAATTATATCATTTTTCATCTTCAAATTGTTTATTTTTTTAAATTAGTGTAATTATTTTTGTTTAGATAAAAATGGATGTTATAAGACAACTGAAAAAGAATTTGAGAAGAATTTATGGAAGTGCGTGATAATAATTAAAGGTTTTTCAAAAGATTAAATATTTAAAACTATGCATGAGTAAAATATTTTTTTATATTTTATTTTTATAAAACTTATTTTTAAAAACTGTAGATGATTAAAGATTTTTTTAAAAATAAATTTATCATGCATAATTTTAAATTTTTATTTTTATTAAATAAATGTACCATATATTATTTTAATTTTTTATTTTTATAAAATTTATTTTTAAAAACTATATATGATTAAAGATTTTATTTTAATAAAATTTATTTTTAAAAATTGTGTATGAATAATTTTTTTTTTTTTTTTAAAATTATCATGCATAATTTTAATTTTTATTAAATAAATTTATCATGCATGATTTTAATTTCTTATTTTTATAAAACTTATTTTCAAAAATTGTATGTGATTAAAGATTCTTTTTATCTAAATAAATTTATCATGCATGATTTTATTTTTTATTTTTATTAAATAAATTTATTATACATTATTTTTATTTTTAAAAATTTAATATTTAAATTGTTTAAGTTATTTTAAAGTTACTTAAATACATTTAATATTTAGATTTTTAAAAACTATGTATGATTAAAGAATTTTTTTCTAAATAAATTTAATATTTAAATTATTTAATTTTTAAATTGTTTAAGTTATTTTAAAGTTATTTAAATAAATTTAATATTTAAATTATTTAATATTCATATTATTTAATATTTTAATTATTTTATTTTAAGTTGTTTCCAAAAAAATTTAATATTTCAATTATATAAATTATTTTATTTTTTCATTTTTCAATATTTAAATTTAATATTTTTATTTTAAATTTAAATTAATATTTTTTTAAAAATTTACATTAATATTACATACATTACAATCCAGTTAAAATATTTAAGAAGATTATATTAGAGAAATATTGTTAATTGATGCAAAA